>CM073769.1:7992505-8577485 GCA_037158775.1 Hetaerina titia | reverse complement strand
CTGATATGGAGCGTAGCTATGTACGGCGCGGAAACTTGGTCACTGAAGCAGGAGGATAGACGTAGATTGGAGGATTTTGAAATATGGCTGTGGAGAAGAATGGAGAAAGTGAAATGGACCGAAAGGAAAACAAATGAGGAAGTACGGGAGATGGTGGGGGAGGATAGAGGTTTGTTGAGAGTAATCCTATGGAGGCAGGAGAATTGGATGAAGGCCTATTAATTGGCAGTGGGATGTTGAAGACTGAACAGAGGTGAAAATGATGGGCGTACGAGGTAAGGGCAGGAACAGGATAAAAGTACACAGAGATGAAGAGGGACCTGATGTAGTTTAGGTTGCTGGATTGTGTTTGTTAGGAGTCACAAAATATTTATTTGATAGTTGTATCCATCCAAAAACCTACCTTGACCGTTACCTTATAATAATAATAATCTTGGATCACGTGATCCAACCTTGTGGGAATTTAGTGTTTCTTAATTCATATGATAACTTTCCTTGCAAACATTTTACGCTGAAAAGCAATGAGCATAAGGCACTCGAGCATTCAGTCAGAGAATCCAAGCAGAACCAATGATTATTGTCAGATATATTTTTTTAGATATTTTAGTGCCCTACAAGACCCCGTTAGTGTGTGTGGCAGGCGGTGAATACACACCAGACTAATTGCTGACCCGAATATTATTACCCCTACCGAGGTTGGCAAGTGTTATATTTATTTATTCGCAAAGTTTCCCTGGAGCAGTTGCGGATTCAGATCATGATTTAGTAGTAATGAAGTGTAGCGTCCGGTTAAAAACGATACGTCATGGAAGGTGGTTTAGGAAATTGAATGAGGAAGCATTGACTGGATTGACAAGGAGGGAGTATCCGCAGGCTGTGGAGAACATCAAGAGTGAAAACAGGGTGAGGAGCAAAGGAGATGAATGATGGGAACAAACAAAAAAAGGGATATCGAAAACCACGAACCACACTATAGAAGCAGTGAATAGGAAAAGGAAACCATGGTTTACAGGCGAGGTAATTAGGAAGATAGATGAAAGAAGGAAATGAAAAAATGGACAAGGAATTAGTTAGAAGGAAGTAGAAAAAAGTGAAGATTGTTAAAGAGTTGAATGATAAGCAGAGATTCGAAAGTAATCGAGCGAAAGGGGCGTGGCAGAGGGCTCAGTACGAGGGTATGTAGAGTTTACAAAGGGAGGGGAAAAGCGGTGCGCACAATTAAAGAGATGTGGTTGGACATATATTAATCGACCCAGGAAAGATGCAGGTGAGTTGGAAATCACACAAAGAGGATGTAATTGATGAAGATGCTAGCCTTGCAATTTAAGGAATATGACGAGGATAGATAAGATAGCCAGGCAGGCGTACACGGTGGAGAGATGCGAGAAAGGGAACTAAAGAAATTGAAATTCAAGAAGGCCCCTGGAGATCGATGACATCCCTTTGGGGAAAGGTTCAAGAAAACGCGAAAGGAAGAGTATTTATGGGCTGATTCGCGGCATTTTTGTGGAAAAAATTTGACCGGATAATTTTTCCAAATCAATATTATTTCCAACACAAAAAAAGGGAAAGGCGGTCATATGTGAGGAATATAAAATAATAAGTTTGATATCGCGCGCAGCTAAAGTGGCATTCAAGATCATCATTAAGAGTATGGAGACAAGAGCTAATGATTACTGACTTTTAATAATCAAACCACTTTACTTTTCCACATAAACTTCTTAATTTTTACTACCCAGGTTTCGTTATAACATAACATCATCAGTAAAGTGGTTTGATTATTAAAAGTCAGTATGAAGATTTTCCACCAAGTTACGCCAGAAACTGTTTTATTTAGCTAATGATTACTTAAGGGGTTAACAGTTTGGGTCTACATCTACACAATACCCTGAAAGTGGTCATAAGGGCGTGTGGCGGGGGATGTTAGGTCACCAACCGTGCACAATCATATCACCAACTGGACCAACCTTTCTGAACCAATAGGGTTCAGAAGGGTAAGAGGCACGCGAGATGCCAAAGTATTAATGGGGTCATAGAGGGGAACATACAATCAAGATGTAGTATATTCAGTTTCGTAGATTTTGAAAAAGTTTTCGATAGAGTGGATTAGATAGAATTAACGAATGTATTACATAATTTAGAAGTGAACTGGAGGGAAAGGAGACTTATCCCCAATGTCTCAGACTGCTCAGGTGCGAGTGGGGAACGGAGTGTCCGGATGGGCAGTGTTAAGGAAGTGGGGAACGATAGGGTCGGTCGTCCTCTGTCACCCGTGCTTTTCAAGGTTTACACGGAGGAAATGGTTAATGAGGCATGAGAACAACTGGAGAAGATGGAAGAAGTCAGTCAGCCCAAGGGTTGCAGTCTACATCCACTCAATGCCTCGCAAGCCGCCGCAAGGGCGTGTGGCGGGGGGTGTTAGGGCACCACCCGTAATTTGAAAGAAAAAAACGTATGCAGAAGTCACAGATTTATAGTCCACAAACCAAACATGATAAACATTCATGTAAGATCGTTGCTGTGCGCATTTTAAAATCACTGTGAAGAGCCTGTGATTAGAAGAAATGCAAAAAAACGACGGTTGTCATGTTTTCGAGAAACATGAAGACTAAGTTAAACGCTAAAATAGGTAGGAATGAACTAGGGCAGGTGGAACTACTGTTCATGTACACATATAGTATCTTGGAAGTGCATTGGATCAACTGGTCTAAGTAGTAGTGGCATAAGAAGAACATATCTGCGTTAGCCAAAGAATTTGGAGAGAGTTGATTCCAGGAACAATGAGTAAGAACGCTGAGGAAAGATTCGTTGAAATATTGATATGGAACGTGTTCTATACGGCGTGGAAGTACGTTCGCTGACGCAAGACGTTAGGTGTGGACGAAAAAGGCTAAAATGGACGTAAAGTACTGAGCGGGGCCGGAGATGAAGAGTTTTTTGGGTCCAATCCAAAGGAGGCAGGAAAAATGGATGCAAAGCATTTTGATTGGCGAGTGATTGTTAAAGATTGTGATAGGGAGATGGAAGACATTGGGAAGGCGAGGCACGTAGGTAGGCTGGAGGAAAAGGATAGCCGCGTTGAATGGATTCAAGGGAGATGGAATTTTTGCGGACTTGCTGGACATAGATATAGTTTGGGGGTGTAAGGCTGTGTTTTGTTAGGCAAGACTCGGAATGTAGTGGCGTTTATCTCCATGCAAAACTTACACTTGAGCAATAGAGAACCCAAAAAATAATATCAACGGTTATTAATAGTAAATTTTCGTGACCCCTTCGCAATCCGTCTGCCCAGATTAGTGGCGTTTTACATCGAGTCAGATACAATTACCAACTTCTTTTAATTCTTCGCGTTATCTTGCTTCAAATATTTCATTTCAGCCATTGATCTCTTTAAACACTAGAATGGTTGACTGCAGACCTCCATTCTCTTATTTACAATGCTCTTCTCTTGCGCCAAAAATTACTCTCGCGCGTACCTCTTCGATTAGCCTACATAGATTTGCGCTTGCATCTTCTCCGTGGACCTCCTGTCTCCCTCCTGTTATGTTCCTTGCAAAAACCATCAAGTCTCAGTCGGTGTGCCCAAACATCAACACTCTTCTCTTCTTTCCCACCTTTTCCTGTGCTGTATTTCGCATTTCACATGTCTATTTCCACTCGAATATTTTATCGTAGAATCGCTTTCGTGTGTGTAACCATGGTGATGGGTGCAATTTTGAGAGAAAATTAAATGTGAGTCCAATCTCGTTGAGATGAATAAATTATGAATTTTTTGAAATGGTACCAGGCAGTACATAATATGGTGCGAATAGGATCAACGACGAGTGGCTGGTGGATTTCTGCCTTCCCACCATTCCCATCTCCGGACGCGAAGGAGATGATGACAGCATCGGAGGATACGGTACGAGGAAATCTGGAGGTGAGGCCAGCAGAGAGAGGGCAAAGGGGGGGAAAACGGGTGTGCGAGGGGCGTCGGAGAGGTGCAGGGTGGGGGAGGAGTTTGAAGATCGGTCATGATTGGAGGAGAAGCAGCCACAGTATTCTCTTCATCAGCTTTCTTAGTAACAAAACCCAGCGGGTAATACTATCCGGTGCATTATCTACTTTGTTATATGTAACGTCAGGAGTTCCCCAGAAAGGGGAACGTAGGGGCGTCGTAGGACCGTATCTTTTCGATTTTTACGTCAATGGTCTAGCTTTCCTAGTTCCTTGCTTCATAGCTCACGCGACTGCAAGATATTCTAGCGAATACAATGTGCTGCGGAATGTGACGATCATCTGGATGCTCGGAATAAGATCTCTGAAAGGTGCAGTTTCAGGAAACTTAGGCCCAAATCAACGAGTAGGTCTTGTGTTATGTCTATCTCCCCAAACAAACTCCTTCTTTGCTTGAAAAAAAACCATAAACACAGTATTCGACCCGAAGGTCGGTTTGGTAGGTGACGGTAGAGTTTCGCCAACACTAAGCCCGACGTCGTGTGAAATTCACACATTAGCAGGGTAGGTTCCTTTCTTAACTTGAAATAAACCATTAAATGCATTCCTCTGAACCATGCGTCCTTAGTAAAGGGCGAATTGATACACAATAACCTAAAACCTTCTAATCATATCTAGGTATATTAAAAGTGAACCCATGCCTCTTCTACACCGCCTTACGGAATTAGACCTCCCCGTACACCAGTGTCCTGCTTTTCACCCTGCTTCCTTCCAATTGTTTCGTATTGCTCTCCCGTATAATTGATTTAATCGATCGATCCAATCTCAAAACTCTTAACAGTGCAACTTATTCCTTAGGTAAAATGATGTAACAGAGCATTCCTCGTTTCCGACATGCGTCAACTCATGTCATTCTGACTCCACGCTCCATCCGTGATTAATGATGTTTGCATGTTGCTGATTCTAAGTTTTATTATATTTTAAATCGTAATTTATAATTTTCATTTCGATTATTATTACATAGCACCCTGCAAGCCACCGCTAATGTGTGTGCAAGGGGGTGATTACGCACCAGACTAATTTTTTCCCGAATATTTTTACTCCTACCACAGTCGGACAATGTTATTATGATTCCTTATCGTTCATGGAAAAAATCACATCTTTTTTTATGGTGCTGAAACTGGCTATTGAAACAAGGTGATAGGATGGAGGTTCTGATATGCGAGTGTGAAAAAGGATGGAACTGCTAAAATGGAAGTAAAAGAAAACGAACGAAGCACTAGGCATGGTGGGCAAGTGAGAGGGGACAGTGTTTTGCATGATTATGGGATGTAAACCTGCCTCATTGCCCTAGGAATTCTGGAAAATCATTTTGACTCTCGGCAATATTCTTTCAAACTTTTTTATCATTTTATCACGAGATATAAAAGCTTTTAATGCATAAACCAAATTTGTAAATGTCATTAATGTAAATTCAGCCGAAAACCCAAAATTTGAATTTAAATATGTTGAACGGGAGGAATGTAAAAGGCAATTGTCCTGTTTTTATTTATGTCTGTGTATTTCTTACAAGGAAAAACAATGCACTCACTGAATTTAATCAGAAGGTTGAATTTTTGCATTTGAAGTCCACAAAAACTGACGTAAGTGGGGAATGATTCAGCAAAGGCTTTTGATGCGTGATATCTAAAGGTAGTGTATAGAAAATGCACAATATATATATATATATATATATATATATATATATATATATATATATATATATATATATATATATATATATATATTCTCCCCCACTGAATGAGCCTGGCGAAAATGCAAATACAGTTGCTTCTAATGCAATCAAATCCATGCAGTCCGATTTAGGCAGATGCAGAACTTCGATTAATGTTAGAACTTTTCTTAAATTTATCTGCTCTACACTTAATCTCTCTAATTGTATAGACATTCTCCTACCTAATTTCCTTAATCTATGTAATGTTATTTACATGATCTCTCCTACCGCGGTATGATGGGGCTAATGACACATTTTAAACATGATCGCTAAAGAGACATCCTTCCAAACTATGCACGAGATTTAAATCTGTAATTTAACCGTTGACAACATTGATGAGTGATCGCTGCCAATTATGTAGGACATTTTCTTGATAAATAAAGAAAAGAAAATTAATACCTAGTATGCGGAAGAAAACGATACAGGTATATGAAGCATTATGAGTTCATACGTTGGACAAAATGGAATCTTTCAAATAAGAACCTCCGAAGTGGCATAAAATGGAAAAGAGCCATCTCGATGGCTATCAAGAGGAATTTGGCTCACTCCAGGAAGCATCTATCTATTACGCTCAAAGAAGATAGGTTTACAAACAAGGGAGCAATCAATACGTGAATACATTCAGGCGAAGAGAGGTACTCTATGGATATGAAACGGGGACTATTGGAAGAGCACGGAATAAAATAATGTGAGCCTTCGAAACCTGGTGCCGATGGAGGATGATGAAGACAGAATCGGCGGATAAAAAAAGGAGAATCGAGGAAATATGTATTAAGAATAGGAGAGGAGAAAAAGACAGCATGGGGCACGATGAAATGGAGGACAACCAAGAGATAAGGTGGGTATACACCTTAAGTGACGAAATGGATTAATGGATTTATCTGGGACATTAGCAAAGTGATGGAAGACCAAGGGACGAATTTGTGAAGACAAGGAAAAGCGGAAATTAGAAAGAAGTGCTGTCCAGTAACTTAGTGAGCATTGGATGGCTAAGAATGGATGAATGCTGCCTTATCAATCTTCTGGATGAGATGATTACTTATGATGATGATATTTCTTCACCCAGTGGTCAACGTTCAGGCCGAGTATGAGCACCCGAGCTGATTTGGCGAGCAACTCGCTAATTGGCATAAAAGGCACGTACCAAGTTCATGGCATTCGCATGCATCCACAACCGAATGTATGGCGCTACGAGGATCTGCCGTAAGGGATATCTGTACGTGTTCTGAAGGTTCTACATCTACATAAATATTCCGCGACCAACCAAAAAGGATAGGGGCAGGAGGTGCAAACATCAAGGCACCAATTCGACTCATCGTAGACCTGAACACCAAAGTGCAAAGTCCTTCGGGCTCATCCATGTACTCTCAATACCACAAACGAGGAGGTAGACCATGCCAAGTAGTGCACTAGGAACAACACGGTTCAAATTGCCCGGCGCATAGATGTCCGATAAAACTGACCTGGTCAGTGCGCCCGATGCGTAGAATCGTCAGACTCCATTGGGACCGTTAAGGTGACTAAAAATAGTTGAGAATGAATGTGCTTCCCCGCGGTATCCTTTAAATTTCCCTCTGAAATCCCGCATAGATATGCTCTGGCACAGGGGATGGGGGGGGGAAGTTGCCCCTCATGGACCATCCCATCGACCTCTGGATTTTCCGCGCGAGTGCCGAGAGGGAGGAACGGCGGAAGAAAGAGGTGGGTGGACTGGAACGTGCTCCGATTGTACGGAGTGCTTCTCTATAATGCCGATTTGTACGTCCTTGTCTCGAATGGGAAGCGAAAACGAGAAACCAATCGAAACGTAGTTCCGCAATTACCGACCAAAGTGAAACAATTGCATGTGCGCGCGAAAGTAAACAGACAATTAAACTAATTAAACATGTTTGGAAATCATTGAAAATCAGTTCTTCGTCGCAGGTAGTCGAACTATTGGGTTTTGGAGCGTCTCTCGACAATTGACTGTCAGATCTCCGCCCCAAGACTACTCGTTCGGCCATCGGCGGAATCTTCTTCGGTCCCTCGTACATCCAGCATCCGTGCCTCCCCTAAGCCCTCCTCCTTTTCCTTCCCCTTCTCAAGTGTTCTCCCTTCGATCAAGGCCTCGTCAGCGCCTCTTTCCAGTATCCTCCAGCCAGTTTTCCTGCCCTCTTCCAGAAAATCCTCCCCCACCAGCTGTTGGAACTTGGTAGTCTTCCTCTCCTTCCAACTTACTTTCCCCATTTCACCATATTCGATTAATTTAAATTCAAAAATACATACAGAACAGTTAACGTACTGCTGCTGGACTTATGATCTTTCTGTGTGATTTGCCTTTCGTCAGTCATGTGGAAACTGTGACCCGAGAGGAAACCACCTTATATTACAATAGTAATACGTATTCCCCTGCACACACACCCACACACGGGCGCGTCCTATTAACTACGGCGGGGGAGAGTGGAGCTGGCGGGGGGGGGGGGGGTTCGGATTGGGAGCCTGCGCTGGTATCCCTTTGGGTGGTCCCCGTGGTGGGTGCATCAGCACACCACTTACCTCACCCCCGTCCCCGTAGTAAAAAAAAACCTCCCGCCGCCGCAACCCTTTAACTCAGGAAGGGGAGGAGCGCCTTAAAGACTTTTCGACGCCTCCGCACTCTGTGACTGAGTGTGCGCGCTCGGACGCCGCCCTCGAGCGGAGGGCGGGTTGTGGGTGGGGGAAAAAGGGAAGGAGTGCGTTGCGCGCGACGGCCACATTGCGCCCCCGTAAATCACGGCGCCCTTCCCTCTCACGCCTTTCGTCGCTCACTTGTTCGTGTGTGCGTGTGTGTGTGTGTGGCGCCCTCAAAATATCGCCCATCTGGGAGGGGGGGAGGAAGAATGGTGGTGTGAGGAGGGGTTGGACGTTTTCACCCCGACGGCCGAGCCGTTTAACGGACAATGATACGGACAGACGGAGGATGTTCTGTAAAGCGTCGAAAACTGTCGTTCTTCCATAGCGATCGAGGTGACGTCATGCCGATAATTCATGATTATAGAGTATAAAATTCTGAGATCATCGAGGACGGTGACGTCAAGACTTCGCCGCTGTCGAGTCTCCTCGATTTCGAAAGTTTTTCCGGAATAGCACCACAGGACTATTCGTTCGTTATCTTCAAGAGAGAGCTACGTCGACATGTCCGAAGTTTACGACTGTTCAGGGCACGGTTATTTAGTGCTTGGACCTCGTCCAAAAACATTATCCCTCATTGATGGTAGATGGCAGACTTGCGCCCGTTCGCCCCAAGGAATATACTAACAAAAAATGCTCCTAGTACATATTTGGGATCCTCACGAAGTTGGATTGATTGCCGAATTGGATCGCGAGCAGCGCAGAGGAATTAGATTAGTTAAACGTTGATTATGATAAACTCAGTATCCCAAATATTAGAGCAGCTAGGCTGGGAATCACTTAAAGGAGAGAAGGTTAAATTACAGATTGAAGCTCTTCCATCAATTAGTAGGACGTCTCTTTAGCAGTGATATTGAAAATGTATTATTACCCCCATCGTACTACGGTAGGAGGGACAATATCAATTAAAACGAGAGGGATTTAGTGTAGAACAGATATATTGAAGATGTAATTTTTTCCACGAACGATAAGGGATCAGAATAACATTGTTCGAACGCAGTAGGGTCATGTTCGGATTGAAATTAATCTGGTTTATATCCACTCCCTGCCACACACCCTAGCGGTGGCTTGCAGTGTACTAAAAATATAACAAATACTAAAAAACCTCACAGCAAAGCCCTTCGCCTCCAAAGCCCCTCCTCCCTCCAGTTTGCCCCCCGAGAACATCTTTCCCTCCAGCGGTCAAGTGTAATCGTAGTAGTAGTTTTGTTGGGGAGGCGACCGACAGCTCAGGTCATTTGCGTCATTAGGGATGTGTGGGAAAGGAAGGGAGGAGAGAAACCCGGCGTCGGCATTAACCTGCTCTTGTCGAAAGACGCCAAGGGGTCCGCATTTTAACGTCCCATCCGACGGACGTCGTACTCAGTCGAAGTGCTCTCCACAAAGCACCTCAAGTAAGGATCGGGATACCACTGAAAATTATTTGTTGTCTCCGGGATTTGAACCCGGGCCCTCTCGGTGGGAAGCCTATGCATCAGCCACCGCACCATCCTGATCCCTGAGTGCAGTGGTATTGATAAATTTTTCTCAGGATCCAAATACGCATAAAAACACGATGCTGCCCAACAGATTATCTAGAAGAAAGGGAATGAAAAATGAAATATTTCCAAACGAGACGAAAAGAGGGAATATAAAGAATTAAAGGTACACGATTTTTCGCAGAATCTCCAAATACCATGCTGGGTTAATTTAAAAACGGCTGCATACGTGTTATGATTTCGTATACTTCAACAGATTAATAAAAGAGATAAGACATGCATTGCAGCATTTATTTATTTGGTATCAGGATGTATACATTGTGTAACCGCAACTTGAGGAAATGTAAAAATTTTGTAGACTTCACCAGACTTAATTGCGATGCGACGGGTTTCATCACACACATATGTGACCTGAAGATGCCACATATATTGTGAAACCGATCGTACTTCAATATGTAAAATTTGGTTAAGCCTGAAAACATTTTCGAATTCCTGTAGAAATATTTATTAGTGTTACAATCCATTTTGTAACGATCGGTTGCTATTTTCCGAAGTGTTAAAGAAAAATAGGTTTTTTCTTTAATCCAATTACGCAAATCATCAATATTTAGGTAAAAAGAAAAGATCGACAGATGAATATATTGACTCGAGTTTTCCGTGCAGTAATGAGGACGCACACTGAAGTGAATCTACACGAATTTTCGCGTCCGAAAAGGTTTTAATGTGACCGTTTATTGCAGGGGTACTAACATAGAGTGGGGGTGATCCTTCCGGCGTTCGACAAATCACACGGGCTCACCGATGGGCACCCGCAAATCGTGGGATGGCCGCGATTCCATTGGTGGTTGCATCAACCCCGTTACAGCCGATCGCCAGACTTTGGCAAACACATCGCGAGGCTAATGCGAGCGGCGGCGTCCCACTGGTAACATTTTCCAAAGAGGGGCGCCGAAGGGGAGGGGCGTCAGTGGCCGGCGTCTCTGGCGGCGGAGAGGGGGACCAGGGGAGTGGGTGGTGGGGGGAAATCGGTTTCACATGGAGGAGAAACGCGTAGTGTTCCTGGGGAAACCCGAGGCCGGAATGTCGGATCTCATCCCCATCCCCAGCATCCGGGCGCAGCACCACCATGCACCCTGCATTCAAGACCTGCTTCGCACACAACCCCGCACCCGAACTCCGAGAAGAGGCTCCTCCTTCGATGGCAAACAGAAACAACATCGCTTAAGAGATGACATCCTCCCAATGTGTGCGAGAGATTTAATCTGTAATTTTACCTGCGCTCCATTAAGTGTTTCCCAGCATAGATGCTCTAATATTTTGGATACGGTACTAAGTTTATCAACGTTTTACAAAGCTCCTCTACGCTGCACGCCAACTAGAGCAAGTGGAATCCTACATCTACTTAGGAAGCACAACTTCGAATGGAAGAAACTCGACCGACATCAAGCGAAGAATAGCCCAAGCAAAGAAGGAGTTTTTTGAGAAGAGGCAATTACTATGTTCCAAGAACATAAGATTGCAAACAAGGAAGCAGTTCGTCAAAACGTTCGTGTGGAGCATGGCACTCGACGCATCGGAGACATGGAATAGTGGACCAGCGAAGAATAGAAGCGTTTGAAACATGGTGCTGGAGGAGAATGCTGAAGATTAAATGGACAGATGAAGTGAGGAACGAGGAATTTTTAGAGGAGTAGGAGGGAAGGACCATTTGGAGAACTCCACGGCAAAGAAGAACTAGATGGATTGGATATGCCTTGATGCACAATGGATTAGTTAGAAACATAATAGAAGGAAAATTTGAAGGAAAGATCCCGCGAGTAAGGCCAAGAGACAAGAATATAGGGCTAATTAAGAAGGACATAAACAGGGACCGTATCAGAGGGTGAGAGAATTAACTCTAAATAGGGAAGATTGTAGGGCTGCAGTAAACCAATCTTAGGATTGAAATACTGGTGATGACGAGACTGATGTACCATCTTTAGTTTGGGTTAAATGTAAAAATTTTCCATGACAATGTTATGATCTTTTCCGCAGACCTCTCTTCGAACATTTCACGCTCTTACTTAAGACGAAATATATCTGACATGACATATCTTAACATTTCAATCGTATACCAAAAACATAAAGAGACTTCCTCGTCATAAAAAGGTTTTAGCTCGCAAATTTCGTTAATTATTCCAGAGGAATGGTTTTAAGATGTTAAAAAAGTATTGTTCACGATAAAATTGTTTTCAAAAACTTTTCTTGCAAAATAAAATCTCGAAAAAAAAATCCGGAAAACATTGAATTCCCAAAGTATCACAGTTGCAATCAATTTATATTCAAAGCCCAACCTCACCACCCTACCTTTTGGAGCAAAAACCTATAATTGGGATAAAACTGTGCTAACAATTGCAACCGACTAGAAATTAAACTATTTTAGAACTCATTTCAATGGTGAAAAAAGGATTTGGAAAAAAATCAAGAGAAAACGCATCCCAGCTGAGCTCCGTTCCATTTTTGCGGCACTCCATAAGAGCCTTTCAACACGGGACTCCCCGTCACCACGAATGTAGCCTCTCAGCAGGGTCCACGGAATCTCACGTCAATCTTGCGTTTCCGTCAAAGTCATTTATGACACTACTTTTCGCTCTTCATATACAGCTTGAAATTTCGATACATTCTTTGTACGATTCCTTTTCTAGCATACTATATGTGAACCTTTGACATAGTGAGCGTCCATATAATTAAATCCCGTTATCACAGAACGTAGTTGATGTCTTTAGAGGTATTTGATGGAATCATCATGGCATCACGATGCAGGGTGATTAGGGTATGTATTTAGAGCTAGGCTGGGATCTCTAATTTAACCTTCGCTCTTTGGAGTGAAGGTTAAATTAGAGGTTGAAGCTCTTGCATAAATTGGAAGGGCGTCTCTTTGGCAGTGATGATGTTGAAAATATAATATTACCTCTATCGTACCATGGTAGGAGAGATCATGTCAATAAATTTAGGGAGATTAAGTGTGGAATAGATAGATTTAAGATGTCATTTTTTCAACGAAGGATAACAACATTGTCCGACCGTGAGAGGGTCATATTCGGGTCAAAATTAGTCTGATGTGTTTTCACCCGCTGCCACACACCCTAGCGGTGGCTTGCAGGGCACTAAAGATTATTTTAATTAAAATTGATAAGGTAATCATAATCATCAGGTCGAAAATTGTTTCTATTTTTGCTAATTTAATGTTCATACATGTTTTAATCACGACTGGATGTTAATAGTGGAGTGATCATTCGCAAGCAATTTATGGATATGCGTCTCAAAGTTTCGAAGTTTGATTGGTTTTGCGGGAGAGTTGGATTTCGCGCGGATCGCGAGCGGCCTCAGCTAACCTTCTCGAGACCCCCATGGCGTTTCCCCCCTCCAAATTTCAACGGCCCCCACCACCCCCCAACCCTGCCGCATGCATCGCCAAGCCGCCGCCCCTATCTTCGGTCCACGCGACCGGACATGAAGCCCGCCGAATATCGCGAGAGGGAGGGGCGGTTGGGCCATTTCCATCGGCTCATCAACAAGGTTAACATTATTTTTTTTCAAGACGATCGAAATTCTTTACACTATTTAATAGGATCCTGCGAGCCACCGCTATGGTGTGTGGCAGGGAGTAATTACGCACCAGATTGATTTTGACCCGAAACATTTTTCCTCCCTACCGCTGTCGGAAACTGTTATTCTGATCCCCTATTGTTCGTGGGAAATATGACATCTTAAATCTATATGTTCTACACTTAACCTCTCTAATTTCACTGACATGATATCTCCTACCATATTACGATGGGGTAATAATACATTTTCTACATCACTGCTAAAGAAACGTCCTTCTAATTTATGCAAGAGATTTAATCTGTAATTAAACATCACTCCGTGAGTGATTCCCAGCCTAGCTGCACTAATATTTTGGATACGCTACTAAGTTTATCATAACAACAATGTTTTACAAATCTAGCCCATCTACGCTGCACGCTATCAAATGCGGCAATCAATCATAGTATTGGCTCAATGCAGCTTACAACTCGACCCGGCAATTTCGTCATCTGCTTCTGTATTCGCTCTCAAGCCTTCAGTTACCAAGGCGTCCATCATTAACACCGTCAACTTCTCAGTCCGAAGATTGTCTGATTTCAGCCCTCAACTACTCACTCCTCCCTTCATCGAATGTGAACTCCCTAATAACCCCGAAAACTTCTCTTCCGTTCCAACGTACGTGTCAATATCACTTATTCGCGATTATTCACCCAACGGCCTTCCTCTTCACATGATTGTTCCGAACAACTCCAGTACACGAGTATCTCTCCAGGTGAGCGCCCCGTCAAACCCCAATGGCTCCGCTCTTCAATTAATTGCATGTTCTTCATGCTGTCTTCCCCCATTCAGCTCCTCCTCTATGTGCGTCTTCGTGTCTCGTCTCATCTGCACACTTGAGCATCTCCAGCAGTCGCCCCCGCACAAGAATACTCTCCTCTAATGAGCCTTTGTTCGTGAACTTACCTTTCTTCAGGACGAATAGCAGTTGCATCTTCGTGGCGAACGCCTTCGGGGCGTGAGAGAATCTTCGTTTGATACACCGTCGATGTGCCCCGTCCAAGCGATTGAATTTGATGTTGTACCCTATGTATCATCTCGTTGATATAAAAAGGGAATAAAATTCGTAAAAATTCGAAATGTCCTTCGTGGTTTTTCCTTCCAACTAACTCACCACATGTTACAGCCTAGTAAGCACAGTACCTAGATTAGGGTAAAAAATAAGGAAAACTTTACACTTCAATACACTTTTAATGCAATACGACCATGGCTTCGATGCTGCTTATCATCTTCAAGTGATGGTGATGCGCAGCCTAACCGCCTGATGATGACGCGCAGCATCGAAAACATGGTCGTATTGTATTAAAAGTGTGTGGAAGTGTAAAGTTTCCCTTATTTTTTACCCTCATCATGAAGGAGTTCCACAAAGTTAAGCCTAAAACTGTTAACTTTACCTAGATTTGTATGTCTCTCCATAAAAAATAAGAATCTACTGCGATAACTATTGACTCTGAAACTGGAGATTTGGAAGTCGCTGCCCAGACTGATTTTTCCAGGGAATTGGCGGTGCTCCCGATTTACATTTGAGGAGGCAAATGGACCATATAAGTACCATAATTTGTAAGTGTCATTTGCGAAAGACGTCGGTGCGTATTTGTTTGCTACTCTCCACCTCTTACCCCTGCAATTACGCATTAAAATGCTTTGGATTTTACGACGTTTAAATTTGAAGAGACTTGCTCACGATAAGCATAGTGTGGTTAATGCAACAATTTACCGTAAAATGGAACACAAAAACATATGCAACCCCAAAGAGGCTTGGAACTAATACGTTGCTTTACCGTAGTAAGAAGTGTTCAGGCTCGACAGGTACTTAATCTCGTTAAGTCAGGGAATCAGTTTGGGAAGTGCGATCAGAAAGTGAGAAAAATGTGAAAATATATTGCGAGCGAAGATAGATATCAGTTGTACAGGGCCTGTCTCAAAATTGAGTAAAATGATTCATGTTGAGTTCACCTCGGGATATCCACCGGGTGAATTTCCGCATTTCTGCCGAAGTTTCAATGAAGAACATAACCCGGTAGAGATCCCGAGAAGATTTTACTATGAAGGGACGACGTCGGGAAAATGACACATCCTTCTTTAAGTAGAGTGATATTTTCTCGCCAACGCGAGTGGCTGGATTGGAGAGATTAGTAGCGGGAAAGGTGGTGGAAAATCTTAGGGAAGCAACGCGACCCGCGTCATTTGTCTGCGGGTCATTACAATGCAGGAACGATACTAATTGAACTCTTGTTCAAGGGCCGCGTCACGAATTCACGATGCCACGTTTCATGAAGCAACGACACACGATACAAATATTGTGCTTAGCTAGGAAACTCAGATTCGGGAGGTGAATGAGGAATGGTTTCCCTCTGGCCCAAGATGTTACAGGAGGGTAGAGATGAAGTTGACGACGAGGAACGCCCTGGACGTCCGTCAGCGACACAGTGCGACGAAAATATGCAAAAGGTGAGAGACCAGTTCTCTTCAGATTAAACCCCAATTGTCAGGATGATGAGAGAATAGTACATCCTACGAGTTGAGTTCAAAAAATAAGGAGAATTTTAATTGTTCGGACAATAATATTTATTTAATTTTATACATTGATGTTGTCACCTTCAAAGTAGTCCCCATTGGAGATTATGCACTTGTGCCAGCGCTTCTTCCAATCCCCGAAACACTTCTCAAACTCAATCTTTGAGAGAGCCTTCAGTTCTTTCAGCGATGCGCTTTTAATGTCATCTACGGCTGTAAAACGATGGCCCTTCAAGGCTCTCTTAATTTTTGGAAAAAGGAAAAAGTCACATGGAGGCATATCTGGCGAATATGGAGGCTGGGGCATCGTGACAGTATTGTTTTTGGCCAAAAATTCACGAACAAGCAATGAAGTGTGCGCTGGTGCATTATCGTGGTGCAAAAGCCATTTGGGAACGGATTTTGCTACCACGCGTTTCACACCCAAAACATTGGAAAAAATGTCATGGCATGATCCAATCGATATGCCAACATCATCAGCGACCTCCCTAATTGTGATTCGGCGATCGTTCATAACCATTTCTTTCACTTTTTCCACGTTTTCATCGATTGTTGATGTGCTGGAGCATCCAGGGCGTTCGTCATCTTCAAGGTCTTCACGGCCTTCTTGAAAACTCTTATACCACTCACAAACTCTTGATTTACTCATAGCAGACTCACCATAGACCTTTGTTAACATTTCAAACACTTTGTTACACTTTATTTCATTTTTTACGCAAAATTTTATATAAATTCTTTGATGCATTTCTTTTAACAAACGAAAATCGCCGAGCTCATGAAACACGTCTAACCTTATTGGCTTGTCCCAGACAAAGTCCACAATGAAAACAGCTGAAAGTTTTATCATACTTCAGGGGCATGTATACCAACATAATAAAAAAAAGTTTGACAATCGGACTCTCCAAGGTTTGACGATTTTGCACCGAAAACTTCCGAAATAGGTAAACTGTTTCCCCCATTCTACTTTATGAACTCCTATTTGCTCTTTACCTTAGCCATCTTCTTTCTCCAAAACCGCATAAACTTTGTTTTGTTTACATTTATTTTTTATCGCCCTGGCTCTCCAATGCGATCATCAGTGGTCAAATCCCTTGGCAGGCTGGAAAACCAATGCTTGATCATCCGCGTAGTAAATTCCCCACCGACTTCTCTCCTACCTCCAGCTCTTCTCATGCCTCATTTACCATTCCCTCCACATATGTGCACATTGAACAGCACAGACGATAATGGATACCCCTGCCTTACACCTCTTCCTAACGCTGCCCATCCGGACTCTCTGTTCCCCACTCGCACCTGAGCAGTCTGAGACATGTACAGGTTGAGGATTGGCCTCCTGTCTCTCCAATCTATTCCTATTTTCTGCAATATACTCATTAGGTTTTCCCAATCCACTCCATCAAATGCCTTTTCAAAACCTACGAAACAGACAAAAACCTCCTGATTGTATTCTATATTCCTCTCGATTAGTGATCTCATTACAGAAATGGGATCACGCGTACCTCTTCCTTTCCTAAACCCAAACTTATCATCCCCTAAGTAATCATTTGCCCTACTCTATAACTTCTTTTTGATGATCCTGAGAACAACTTAAGCTGTGTGGGAAAGCATACTTATTGTCCTGTGGTCCTCACATGATGTAGCCTCTACCTTTTTCGGAATAGGAACTAACACTGGTATAACAAAGTCTTCCGGCCATATGCCTTCCTCAGAGATGCTACGAATCAGTCCATATAAACTCTTCATCCCTCATTTTCCTTACCTTCTCATGGTTCCGCAGGAATGTTGTCTACCCCCACCATCTTATTTCTTTTCTTCCGCGTTTTATTAGGCCTTTTAGTAGTTTTGCAGTAGTGCTGTCTACCCCCACAGCCTTATTTAATTTCAGTTCCTTTAATACCCTTTCTATCTCATCGCCGAGTATGCCTGGACCTAAGCTATCTTCATCTACGTCGTATTCTCTTTCTACGTCTAAGCTTGCTCGTATGATGTTTTCACCATGTATTTATATTCCTTAGAGCACGGTTAAATATTTCATGTTTTAATTAACGATACTCCTGACTTATCTATGGTTGTTTGCATGGATATTCCATTTTTACGTCCTAATAGATGTAATCACCTTTTCTATGCATGCATACAGCGTACAAAGTTCACCCTTCCTTTGTAAGCAATCCATATCCTCGCATTGCGTCTTCCAGCGAGCTTTATTCGCTCTTTATCATGATTCTAGTTAATTATTCAAAAATACTACCTTGATCAAAAAGTTCCCGAAATTTATTCAGAAAATTAAAAATACAAGTTTATTCATCTAAATCTATATTGTCCCCTTCAAAGTAATCCCCATCGACTGCAACACACTTATGCCAGCGCTTGATCCAATCCTCGAAACATTTTTTATATTCGGTTTTCGGTATGTCCATCAGTGCTTCCTGCGATTTTTCCATTACTTCCTCTCGGCTGCTAAAACGCGTTCCCCGTAATGGTTTTTTAACTCGATTGAACAGAAAGAAGTCACAGGGAGCCAAATCAGGTGAATTCGGTGGCTGTTGGATGGTATTTGTTGCATTTTTCGTCAAAAAATTACGAATAATGATAGCACTGTGCGACGGTGCGTTATGATGGTGCAAAATCCACGAGTTTTCTGCCCACATGTCTGGTCTCTTTCGGCGAATTGCTTCACGCAAACGTCTCATAACGCCCAAATAATACTCTTTGTTTACTGTCTGGCCTTCTGGCAAAAATTCATGATGCACTACACCGTTGTAATCCATGAAAACCGTCAGCATTGCCTTCTTTTTTGACTGAAAACGACGTGGTTTTTTTGGTCTCGGCTCATTTGGTGAACGCCATTCACTTGCCTGATGTCTGGATTGCGTGTCGTACTCGTAAACCCACGTCTCATCTCCAGTAATGATCCTTTTGATGAATGTGGGATCGGATTCAGCCTCGCAAATCATGTCTTTTGCGACGTCAACACGGTCTCTTTTTTGCATGAAATTGAGGTCTTTTGGCACCAACTTTGCTGCTACACGACGGAAACCCAAATCATTAACCACAATGTCTTGGGCGGATCCATCGGCAATGTTCAAGTCCTCCGCTATTTCTCTGATGGTTAATTTGCGGTTATTGACCAACATTTCTTTTACTTTATCAATTTTTTCACCGACTTTCGATGTCGATGGTCTGCCACTGCGTTCATCATCTTCGATTGACTCACGACCACTTCTGAACCGCTCGTGCCACTGGTAAACGACCGTTTTTTTTAGAGAATCGTTGCCGAAACACTTTTCCAACATTTCCAACGTCCGTGCGCCACTAAATCCGTTTTTTTTTTACGCAAAATTTAATACAAGTTCGTTGTTGCAAATTTAAATCCATTTCTGCAATTGTAAAAAATCGCCAACACACACAGAGATAGATGTACTCTTGGCTACGTAACTTTTGCAAATGTCAAGTTATGACACTAAGATTTAAAGGGAATATCAACAACAGATGTACCAATTTAACAAAAAAAACAGAACTCAAATCGGAACGATGGGAGCGCCACACGGTGGTTATTCCGGGAACGTTTTGATCAAGGTAGTAAATACAATTTACGTGATGCCAGAAATACCCCATTAAAAGTTTTCATGAGCCCTATCAAAAAACACCAAAGACAGCAACTTGAGAATTAAGAGAGAGAGAGAGCCCGAAGTAGGATTATTCATTTCGATTCATGCTGACTACCCAGATCCTGATGTGCGCGCATAATTCGGAGAATAAAATCCTACATTGCTTTAATTCATCCCAAAATGATGACGCCATGCAATACTCGCAACCGATTATAGTAAAATCGGCACCTGAGAAATCGTGCAATAAGAGGAAATGCATCGGAAAGATCGAATGGAAATATCTTTTTCATCGTAAGTTATGTATTTTCTCCGTATTGCTGTAAAAATCTTAGACTTTCACTGCAATTAAACTAAGATTCGACTTTTGCGTGTCGACTTTCTTAGTAGTTCACCATGTCACAAGTGTGCCACGCCTTTTCGCATTTGAGTGGCATAAACGTCGACCTACAACGCCACTGAGAGACTTGAACTTTAACAGGAACTTCGACTTCGATAGGCGACATACCTATCATGATGTGATCTTCCTCCGATAAGATTTGAAATTTGATCCCTTTAGTATCGCAGACGGCACAAGGTAAGATACTGTTCTCTAAAACTACTTACTAAAGCCGTTCCTTCATATCCGTCTTCACGACACTTATGACTGGTTTCACGCGCGTTGCTAGGGTCACAGACCCTAGGCTAAATCGGTTACCCAAATCTAAGGATTCGGAGTATCGGTGGAACATCCCAGGGATCTCAATCCTCTCTGGCAATAAGTATTCAACCGTCTCCAATAATTCGAACATTATATATCGCGTGTGTCCATGCCCCAGATCTGGGCAAAATGGAAATGCCAATTTTCCTCCCCCTTCTCTTTGATAGGGTCATCATCTAGGGAACACGTGCCGTTTCAATTTCTTCTCCCTCGTTTTCTCCTCATCTTTTCGCTTTGTCTCTTCTGCCTTTGGACTTGTTTGCGCGTGGTCTTTTCCCTCTCTCTCTCTCTCTTCTATAGCACTGGAATCTCTCCAATTTCAACACTTCACCCCTAAGAGTCCTCATTTCCGTCGCGTGTTCTACTTTTTTATTATTGTTTAACACTACCTTTGATCAAGGTTGACAATTTTTGCTACCTGTGGAGTATTATTAGCGACAAAAATAAAAATGAGACTGATATTAAGAGAAGAATAGCCTCGGCAAAACAAGAAGGCGTTTCAAAACAAGTAGTATTTATTAGTCAATAGATACCCACATAAGCGTAGAAACCAGAAAAAAAAGTTCATCGTAACGGTCGTTTGGAGTGTGTATTTGTATGCATCGCTGGATGCTAGTGTTGTTTTATAGATCGTGTGTCTAGAGATAGCTCTTAGCTGCTTTCTCCTTCGAGAACATGTAGCATGAGATGGACTTCAGATCATACGCTAGCCTGAAGGAAGCAGCTGGGAATGGAGAGGCATGGCGTGGCTATTGCGGAAAGCCCTTTAATGTTTTCAAGAAGCTTTCTCGGGTTTCCCACCGGGTCAGGTTGCAGTGCACCGACGTTTCGATGGCTGACTCTGCCATCGTCTTCAGGGTGAAGTGATGGTGATAAATATCCAGGCTGTACAAATTCCCAAAAAGTTTCGACCTTCAGCTATTTATTGTTTTCGTGACATTCTTTTTATTTCGATATGCTAACCATCATTACCTCTTAATTTCCTCCATCCTTCTCGAGTTTTTTTTGGACCAAGTATTTTCCTAATGATCCGTCTTTATAGTGTTCCCAACTTATCCAAATTGAAGTTCAATTCAAGGCTCTCACTTGCATATGCTTACTCTAATATAAAGTCTCATTTGCGCGTTTTTAGATGCACTCTTTTTGTTGCAATTGTCCTCAGTTACACGATATGATGCTTTTCGCGTTTTATGAATCCCTTACTCTAACGTAGATTTTTACCAGACCATTTTGTCTCATTCCATCCTAAAGACGAATTTTAATAATGTTCATACTACTGGAAACATATAAATGACAGATATCATCCGAATACGTACCAACCAAGCCAACAGGACCTATTTACATCTCCGATCAAAAAAAATGAAGGCGCCGGTCGTATTTCGTTTCACGTACCATCCCCTCCCGCCCTGCCAATCCGCGGTCTCGACGAGTGTTAATTTGACAGCATTACGTGTTCGGTGGGAGCATCAAAATGCCGCCTCCGGGGAAGCCGGGGCCGCCACCCGTGGGTTGTTTACTCCTAGCGAGGGAGGTCGAGTGGCAGTGGCGCCCTCCCGCCTCGAGATGGGACGGATCGGATGGCGGTGATCTCGCTCCTCCCCTCCCCCACCTATTCCACGCGGGGGGGGGGATATTACGTAAATGGGGGAGGGGAAGGAACCCACCATTGGCGACCCACGGAGCCCTTGTGAGACTGAGGAGCTGATAGCGCGTCTAATGTCGACATCACTTCTCACAACTTCAATTCGAACCGTGTCATTGAAACAAAAATTCCAACCGATGAAAAACGAAAGATCTCACCACATCAAGTACCGAAATACATATCCATTGCATATGCAGAAAAACCAGAATTTCTTATGAAGATTAATACAAATGACTTAACAAATGCATAAATATCGGAAGAAGAATTACGCTAACAAAAGAAACAGTTAAAAGAAGATAGGTAGAAAAAGGTCATTTATACCAGCGACTTTTGAATGAGGAATAGATTAGTGAAGGTCAAGTTAGTTGGATGCGTTGAGTTTATTTGTTTTGGCACTTAAACTGAGAAAATGGAATGGGTCCGTAATGCGGGTATCGGAGATATTGGATTAGAGCAGAATGGAGAGAAAGGAAGGCGAACGAACAAGTGCCCTAGGTACTGGAGGGTGATGAGTGGATGGATGTGGCAGGAAGTTTGGTTCTATTACTATACAATATTAAATAGAGCCCTAAAAGCCCCCATTGGGGTGTGCGGCATGGGGCGGTTACACACCAGTCTACTTACGACTCAGGACACCTTTACCTCCTAGTTCGGTCGGACAAACATTTTATTCTGATCCATGCTCGTGTGGAAAAACGACACCTTAAATCCATCTTTCATACACTTGATCTCTCTCATTTTGTTAGCATGATCTCTCCTACCGCAGTAAGATGGTGGTCATAATACATTCTCAACATCACTGCTAAAGAGACGTCCTACTAATTTATGCAAGAACTTCAATCTGTAACTTAACCTTCGCCCCGTTAGTGATTCCCAGCCTAGCTGCTCTAATACTTTGTACGCGTTAATTAAGTTTTGTCATAACAACGTTTTACAAATCTAGCTCCTTTACGCTACACGCGATCCAATTCGGCAATCAATCCAACTTCGTGAGGATCCCATATTGTACTAGCAGAACATTCTAAATGCTGCCTAACTAACGAAAGAAAACAGTTCTCTTTGAACTTTTCATCACAATTACTCTTCTAATAAATTCTAATTTTTTGTTAGCTTTTCCACGCATTCCCCGTGGGTATTTCTCCAAGGAGCGGCCGTGAGTACGGGTAACGCCTAGGTATTTAATCGAGTCTACCCATTCCATTTCGGTGTTCCCGATTCAGTCGGCGCTCTGGAGGGTATCGCCCTTTTACCAAGAATTCAACACTACGCACTTTTTTAAGTTTAATTCTAATTGCATAGTGGCGCACCGACGTTGTACGAGGTGTGTTAAAAAATTTTCGGGAATTTTAATTTTTCGCACAATAATATTTATTTAATCTTATACATTGATGTTGTCACCTTCAAAGTAGTCCCCATTGGAGGTTATGCACTTGTGCCAGCGCTTCTTCCAATCCCCGAAACACTTCTCAAACTCGATCTTTGAGATAGCCTTTAGTTCTTTCAGAGATGCGCTTTTAATGTCATCTACGGCTGTAAAACGACGGCCCTTCAAGGCTCTCTTAATTTTTGGAATCAGGAAAAAGTCACACGGAGCCATATCTGGCGAATATGGAGGCTGGGGCATCGAAACAGTATTGTTTTTGGCCAAAAATTCACGAACAAGCAATGAAATGTGAGCTGTTGCATTATCGTGGTGCAATAGCCATGAATTGTTTTCCCACAGATTCAGGCGGTTTTTTCGGATTCGCAAATGGCGTTGAACTTGTAGGTAGTACTTCTTATTGACCGTTTGACCTGGCGGCAGGAAATCATGATTCACTATGCCATTAAAATCGAAGAACACAGTGAGCATAACCTGTACGTTCGACCGCACTTGTCGAGCCTTTTTCGGTCTTGGCGAGCCAGAATGCCTCCACCGGGATGATTGGGCCTTAGTTTCAACGTCATATCCCTAAACCCATGTTTCGTCACCTGTTATAATACGTTTCAATAATTCTGCATCGTCGTTTACTTCATTTAGTGACTCCTGAGAAACTTCCATTCGCTGCTGTTTTTGTTCAAAATTCAACAATTGTGGAACGAATTTTGCTGCCACACGTTTCATACCCAAAAAATTGGAAAAAATGTCATGACATGATCCAATCGATGTGCCAACATCATCAGCGACTCCTCTAATTGTGATTCGGCGATCTTTCATAACCATTTCTTTCACTTTTTCCACGTTTTCATCGATTATAATCGATGAAAACGTGGAAAAAGTGAAATAATTATTGATGTGCTGGGGCGTCCAGGGTGTTTGTCATCTTCAAGGTCTTTACGGCCTTCTTGGAAACGCTTATACCACTCGTAAACTCTTTATTTAGTCATAGCAGACTCACCATAGACCTTTGTTAACATTTCACACACTTTGTTACACTTTATTTCATTTTTTACGCAAAATTTGATACAAATTCTTTGATCCATTTCTTTTAACAAACGAAAATCGCCGAGCTCATGAAACACGTCTAACCTTAGTGGCTGTTTCAGGCAAAGACCTCAATGAAAACAGCTGAAAGTTTTATCATACTTCAGGAGAATGTATACCAACATAACAAAAAAAAGTTTGAAAATCGGACTCTCCAGTCCCGCGAAATGAAAAAAATTCCCGTTAATTTTTTAACACACCTCGTATAGCATTAGGTCATCTGCTAAAACTGCTCTGTCCTCAGTATCACGGATATTACGGTAAACCATAGCATCAACTGGAAATAACCGTAGCTTACTAGTGACTACGGATTCAATGTCGTCAATGCAAAGGAGTAAAAGAGGTCCGATAACTTTTCCCTGGGGAACACCTGAAGTAACTTCTACTGCATTAGAGCGAACTCCATCCATGACTACTACTCTTTGTATTTGAGTAGTTAACTCTTGAGGTACTCCATCGAAAGCTTTCTTAAAAGTTGGGAAAACCGCATCCGCTGGGACATTGATCTCCTCCAAACTATAGATATCAAGAACAAAAAGCGCAAGTTGTCTCTCTCAGGGTTTACTCCTTCGGAAATCGTGCTGGATGTTGATCAGGTTGACAGTCGAGATACCTCACTATCGCACTAGCAATTGCTCCATGACCCTGTGGATGATGAGATGGGTGAGGATGGGAAAAGTGGGCGCAGGGGATTCTGGGAGGCAATGAGATGATGGAGGCGTGACGGGGGATGCTGAGAAGGGGAGGCTGAGAGAGGAAGAGGGCGAGATGATAGGTGGAGATGACGTGGCATGGCGGTGACCTCCGATCTCTCAATGCGGAATCCCCTTGATTTCGATGCGCTGCGACGGTGGATTTCTAATTTCTATGTCGGACTGGAGGAAAGGTCTTCGCTCATCTTTTCCATTCCAAAAACGTCCGATTGGATGCTCTTGTGAGACTGGTATCGAGATGACCTTTGACGCAGTCCATCACCACCCTCATAACCACATACGATGAATTGGGAGGTCTTGCATTGTTGTGTGAAAGTTCTTTAGCTTCGCTGTTGTAAATGCATGAGGCCATTCCTCCTTCGAGGTGGACTTATTTTTCTGTGGCGTCTCAGAAGTTCTCCCGCGAAGCACAAAGGAGGTTTAAAGAAGTAAGGAGATTAATTTTTCACAGCGGTTAACGATCAAAAGGTCTTTCACCCCTTTATCGAAAGTTATACCGTGAGTTACACGAGGAGTGACAGTTAACCACACCTAAAAAAACACTTGAAATCAATAAATTGTCATCTAGTTTAAAAAAGTTATTAGTAATCTAATTAACGATCATCGCAGTCGCCCTTTTTAAAAAAGCTACCAATAATTAATATTTACTAGATGTGCATAGAAGGTAAATGAAATAGGTAATTGAAAGTCATGTACCTGCATCTATTATATTTAAAATCAGAATTTCCGTTTGCTCTTCGTACTTTTCGATTCGACTCCATGGGTCTCGGGTAAATTTTGAATGACTTACCATCTGGGCATTATCCCTGGCTGCGTGGTTTTTGGACGACCCAACCCGAAGATAGTCTGCTTTCATTTCCTCGACATACATGACAGTGGCATAAAATGAGCTAAATATCAAAGTGCCATGTGAGGACAGAACACGAAGTTATGTCCATCTCACGGAGGAAGAGACCCCTTCGTCTTCCCCCCGAATTGGACCCGGAAAACTTCGAGGTATTAGCTTCGCTCCAACAAGCCAGTCACCCACGCGACAGCCACCAGCACTTACTTTACTCTTCCTATGGTCTTCTAAACTCATATTCTTTTACCATTAATTGGAAAGAGGTTTTCTCTCCAGCCTAATTTGATAACAGTTTCTTTTTTGAAATTGGTAATTGTAGTAAAAGTCAATATTTCAGGACTACAATCTATAATTAATTATAACAATTATTTACCAGTAACAGAGATGAAAACTCTTGCAATATTCCACTTCATAAAGATTTATTATCTGCTAGTTTCGATGCATTACATTAATGTCAAGTGATGACAGTTGGCAATCATGCAGCACATTGAAACTAGTGGATAATAAATCTTTACTCAATGGATAATTGCAAAGGTTTTGGTCTCTGTTATTACAGAACGGTTCCACCACATCGCACCTGTAATTAATACAATTTGATACAAAGAACAGACCGAGGTGAAGCGGTGTGTTTTGATGGCATTTCTTAATTTGTTATGTTTAATTTTAATTTGAAAACGAGCCAACATAAAGATTTTTAATTGGCATTTATCCAGTCGTTTGTTCATTCAATATTTTTGCCATTGCTGTTTATTAGTACTTTCGCTAAAATTTAAAAAAAGTACTTCAGTTTTTAAACAGAAAGAAAAATTACAACTTTGTTAATTCCACTTAATGTTTTACGAAACGATATCACTGTTTTATAATATTAAGTGAATTTAACCAAGTTGCAATATTTCTTCTTTCCGTTTGATGGATTCAAGTTCCACAAAGTCAAAGCCTGAAATTACCGATTTCATTATTAGTTTCTAAGTTAACTAATTTTTTTGTAATTTTTAATATCTGAAAATGTTAATTTTAAATGTTGGTCCATCTTCACGAAGAGATCGCGGCTGCGCTGTTGTTGCCTGCAGTCGCCGCCGTCTCTGCAGTCTGCCGTTTCTAATGCGTGTCTCTCCCTCCTCCTCTCCGCACCCGCGCGAGCAGGTCTGCGAGGCATGCAGTTCGGGGTGCACCTAGGGGGAGGGGTCGGGGGGGGCAAGGCGTACACCCCGCCGCCGCCCTCCTCCTCCGCCCCGCCTCCACTCGCCCCCTCGCCTCCAACCCTCTGCGCCGCGCCCACCACCCACGCCGCGGCTGCCTACTACGAGAACGGCGTCAAGTACTCGGCGTGATGGAAGGGGTGGGACAGAGAGAGAGAGAAGCGGCAGATAGTGGGCAGGGGTGCCGCTCGGGTAGGAGGGTACGCGGAGACGACGACCCCCCAAAGGAAAAAAAAAAGAAATACATCCACGGGCTTCGAAGAATCCGGACTGCAACCCCCCCGCCTCTCCGTTGGGGCACACATTCTGGACCATTGCCCTTTTATGTTTTGTGCCCCCGAGTCGGGAAAGTTTCTCCAAAAGAATCAAAAAAGGGACCGAGGAAACTGAGTCCCTTCCTTTCATGGCGGTTTTATTTTTCTAAACTAACGTGGCCGCATGTGCGTGTGCGAGGGAGTGCGTGTGTTTGTGTTCGTGTAGTTGAAGCGCGCGCGAAGAAGACGCTCTTGCCGCTCGCTGCTGGTGCATTGTGGGACACTTTGACGTAATGTTTAAGACTTTCGGTTGTAGAGGGAGGGTTTGGGAGGGGGGGCGCGGAGAACGTTGGCGCGAAAGGACGCTCCAAGCCCCCCCCCCTTGCTTGTGGTGACGTGCTCGGTGTCCCCGATTCGCCTCCCGAAGAGTCGGACATTGTTGGGACTTGGGCGAAACCTAAAAGTGACCCCATCGAGGATGTGCGAAACGTTTGTTCCGGCCGGATTCCCGGTTCGCTTCGGTGACTTTTTTGTTTCGCCTGGATTCAAAATGGAAAAAAATTATGTAACCATTGACTAAAATTATTTGATTTGAGTAAATCTTACCCTTTGTTCATGCTTTGAAAACATAGCATAAAAATGTCGATTAACCCACCAACAATTATAATTTTTTTTGTTTTCATGCATCCTCCCCTTGCATATAATTTAAGATTCGGGATTTCTCTCTCTCTCTCGGAGTACTATTCGGCCTTGACCTCTTCTCTCGAGAGACTATTTGCAATGGAAAACAGGACCAACTGAAAATATCTTCAAACGGTAAGCCTAAGGTAGTTTATGATGTAGGGGAAAATCCTACCGCAAAACCTATATACACTAAACATTGGTTTGGCAACGTGCCATCACGCATTCCCCCAGGGCATAATTCATGGTTCAGATAAGAATACGATGGGATATGGATGTGACTGGAAGTGCGCAAGGGTGGACCAGAAAGCGTGCACCCACCAGGGGTCTGTTCCATGTTGGGTCGCGGTTGACCGGCGTTCCCCGCCAAGGACCCTTGCACCCACGCAAACCGTGACGAGAGAAGTGAACGGAATTAACTACTCCGTCTCGCGACAGCGAAACGTTCCGCGAACGCTATAAATTAAATAGAAAAATATATATATGTGTGTGTGTTTGTGTGTGTGTATGTATGCATGTTAATATTTTTGATGCCGGCCCTGGTAGCTCCCCCTGGCCTGCCAACCGAGAGGTCGCGGGTTCGATTCCTGCCTAGGTGATTTTTCCTCCACCTAGAACTTGGGTGCATGTTTTTGTCAAATTGTTGAATTAATGTGCTAAGTCTGATGTAAAGGTCGAAGTCCTGTTTTCTGGCTAATGAAAAATAAATATTAATATTATATATATATACACATATATATGTAATAACTTTGTGTCAGTGCCACATAATAATAATCAACTCAGAATTCCTTCCGTTGGGGAAGGTATATTACAAGTGTCATACCAACCAATAATTAAACTCCCGCTGAGGGAATTGGGTGGACTTCGTATGTTCCAATCAGTTTTCCAAGGAGAATAGCCAGGGAAAGCGAAAACTTTCGACCAGGATGATCCAGTTAGCAAGTTAGGAAATACTACGGTAACTTCAGTCTTGAGAGCACGAGTCCATTCAAGGTTATAATAATAGACGGAAGCATTTCTCGTCGGCAATGCATTCAATGTGAGCACTACCGTATCGATGACTCAGAAAAATTGTATCGAAAACCTTCCGATGCATTGGGATCGATGATTTCCGATTTAACTTCCCGTGTTAGTGTATCGGCGGGGCGAATATTCCCCACGGGGGGGGGGGTTAAGATGGGCGGGGGAGGTTTCAGAAGGGTGGGAGAAGTTGAAGAGGGGTGGAACCCAGCGACGATCCCCGTCCGCCGTGGGAAACCCCGAGAGGGGGGGCGGGCGTGGGTGGGGCTGCTGGTTCCCTTCCGTCTTCGGCGGCGAGGGTTCTGGGGGGGGGGCACGGAGCCGCTGCAGAGCCCCAGAAGACAGACGGGGAGGGTTGAAAGGGGAGGAAGGGGAGATAAAAGGGTTCCAGGGGCGGGGATAAGTATTTGGAATGGGGACGGGTGTGAGGCGGAAGAAGTTTCTCGGAAGAATGGGCGCTCGGGTGGGGAGTAGGGTAGGAGAGGGAGTGGCAGAGCTACTCCCCCCCCCGGCGCCAAGGGGACGCCACGCGTGCAATAATTGAGAGGACGACGAATCCAATCGGTTTTCAACTCTTCTGGGAAAAAAATATTTTAAAAACGACCAAATATAAAAAAACAAGATCCCTAATGTCCATGTACTCACCGTTTGAAACGGTTTGGTGAGGATCAAATGGATTATCGATTGACTAAATCTTCAAGTAATTCAATCTTTGCATTGTTCGGTCACCAGAATACCATAAAGGCTTAATAAAGGCGCGATCACATCAAGAAGCGTTTCAGCTCATTTCCCCAACGCGGTCCGACACACACGCACTTACGTGTACGTATGTATGCCTCTGCGAAAACTGGTGGGTTTTGAGTCAATGCGTAGAAGCCGCCATTCCGCCAAAACATTCGAAAGAATTCAAGCGAGAGGGATTTGCTTCAATATACTGAAAGAAGATTGATAAAACTGGATTGGGATAACATAAAATGCGTGGGAAAACGTTTCCAAAATGGAATTATTTGAGAGCCATGAAGAATCGACTCACATTCCATGAATTCCGTATCATCAAACTGCGTAATTAATTATCAAGTTTTCTTTTTGGACAGCACACCAACAACCTCTGGATTTCCAGGAGCCAAGGGCAAATGCAGGGTATTCGACGGCGTCCGGGGCGGGGCACGGGGCGTGCAGCACAAGTGGTGGTCACCGCCTGAACCCGGTCACCTCAGTTGCCTGCCATTCCTCCGCCACAAATAAGGTGAAACGGACAGCCTTGGGGTGTGGGAGGAGGGGGAGGCTGGGGGCAGCGAATTCGGGGACTGTCGGGAAGGCCAAAACTCCAGGCACGGTTGCGGGATCCAGCATGGTGCCGTCAAGAGTGCCTCACTCGCCACGTGGCGGACGGGCGCCGCTCCGCACTTGATGGGGCCCCCTCCGCAGTCCAGAACCCTTGGCGACGTGGAGGGGAACTTTTGGGCGAAGTCCGGTCGATTGTATGCGCCGCCAGGAATATTTCGCAAGGCACCCTCCAAAATCCATTCCGCGAAATTTTATGACGTCATGTTTCTTCACCTTTGGGTCGCGGTAGTCCAGGGGTAGAGCGTTGGTCTACTGACGGGAGGGTCCTGGGTTCCGTTCCCGGGCAAGGCACTCTGGGCACCTGCAGCTCCACCCAAGCTATGTGATTATTCAGGTACCAAATCTTCCTGGGAAACCATTACCGGCACAAGGAAAGGAACTGGCCCCCCCTGCCCTGATGTGTGAATTTCACACTCAGTATAGGGCTTAGTACTGGGTGAACTCTACCAGCACCTACCAAACCTACCTTCGGGTCGATTACTGTGTTTATGGTTTTTTATAAGACTATAGCAGGTGGGGTAGTTTACGTATTTAGGAAGTGTTTTGGACCAAAATGGTCAAAATCGTAGAGACGTAAGGAGAATAATTACACTAGGGAAAGGGGTTTTAACACGGCTGAGGGAATTGATAGCAGGGACATTAAGTAAGGATGTTGTTAAGAATTGGGCTCGTCAAAACTGTATAATGGAACGTAGTTATGTACGGCGCGGAAACGTGGTCACCGAAGCAGGATGATAGCCGGCGTAGATTGGACGCTTTTGATATGCGAGTGTGGAGACGGATGGAGAAGGTGAACTGGACCGAAAGGAAAACAAATAAGGAAGTACTAGGTATGGTGGGCGAGGAGAGGGGTTTGTCGGGAGAAATCCTAAGGAGACAGGAAGGGTGCATATTGATTAAGAATGGGATGTTGAAGACTGGAGGGGGAGAATGTGAGGCAAACGAGGAAAAGGCAGGAAGAGTATAGGGATGTTGGACGGGATGAAGGGAGGAAGGAATAAATAAAACAGTTTCTGGCGTAACTTGGTGGAAAATCTTCATATTGACGTTTTTATAAATCAAACCACTTTGCTTTTCCAATTAAAATACATTTTATGTGGGAAAGCGAAGTTGTTTAATTGAAGAACGTCAATGGGAGGAAGGAAGTTTGCGTAATTGAAGAGGGGCTTGTTGAAGAGTAGGATGTTGAGTCGTGTTTTGTTAGGAGACACAAGAGAATTGTTGTTGTACCGTTTGGTGTCTTGTGTTCATTCAAAACCTACCTTAACCCGTATTATTATTAGGTTATCTACCGGTTAAGGTAGGTTTTTGGATGGACACAACTATTAAATAAACATTTTGTAACTTCAAACAAAACCCAATCTAGCACACCTAATCTACCTCAGGTCCCTTTTCATCTCTGTGTACTTCATTCCTCCCTTCATCCCGTCCAACATCCCTATCCTGTTCCTACCCTTACCTCGCTTGCCCAACATTCTCCCCTCTATTACCTTCTCCAAGATTCCACTACCGCTCAATACGCCTTTCATCCATTTTTCCTGCCTCCATAGGATTTCTCTCAACAAACCCCTCTCCTCACCCACCATTTCCAGTACTTCCTCATTTGTTTTCCTTTCGGTTTATTTCACCTTCTCCATTCTTCTCCACACCCACATTTCAAAAGCCTCCAATCTACGTCTATCCTCCTGCTTCAGCGACCACGTTTCCGCGCCGTACATAGCTACGCTCCATATCAAAGTTTTTAAAAGTCTTGTCTTAACACCCCCTACTCAACGTCCCCGTCATCAACTCCCTCCTCCTTGAGAAAGCCTCCTTGCCTAGCGCAATTCTTCTCCTCACGTCCCTACCACTTTGACCGTATTGGTCCAAAACACTTCCGAGATATGTAAACTGTTCTACCTGCTCTATTTTTTCCCCGCCTATTTTAATATTTAGCTTAGCCTTTTTCTTTCTGGAAAATCGAATAGCCTTTGTTTTATTAATATTGATTCTCATCCCATATTTATCGCACTGAGCCTCCAATTCACTCAGCAATGCTTGCAATCCCTTGGCAGACTGAGCAACTAATGCTTGGTCATCAGCAAACCTAACCGATTTTACGAATTCCCCTCTGACTTTCATTCCTACCCCCAGTTCTTCCCATGCCTCTTTAATCATTTCCTCTACATATACGTTGAACAGTACCGGTGACAATGGGCAACCCTGCCTTACACCTCTTCCTAACACTGCCCATCCGGACTCTCCGTTCCCCACTCGCACCTGAGCAGTCTGAGACATGTACAGGTTGCGGATCAGTCTCCTGTCCCTCCAATCCATTCCTATTTTCTGCAATATACGCATTAATTTGTCCCAGTTCACCCTATCAAACGCTTTTTCGAAATCTGCAAAACAGGCAAAAACGTCCTGATTGTATTCTATATTCCTCTCGATTAGTGATCTCATTACTGCAATGGCATCACGTGTAACTCTTCCTTTCCTAAACCCAACTGATCATCCCCTAAGTAATCATTTGCCTTACTCTCTATCCTTTTGTTTATGATCCTGAGAATAACTTTAGCTGCGTGGGATGTCAAACTTATTATTCTGTAATCCTCACATGATGTAGCCTTTGCCTTTTTTGGAATAGGAACTAACACCGATCTCACAAAATCTTCCGGCCAGATTCCTTCCTCATAGATACTACGAATCAGTCCATATATGGCCTTCTTCCCACCTTTCCCTAACCATTTCAACATTTCTACAGGAATGTTTTCTACCCCCACTTTTGGTTTCATCTCCCTTAATGCCCTTTCTATTTCATCGTCGAGTATGCCTGGACCTAAGTTATCTTCTTCTAAGTCATGTTCCTTTTCTATGTCTAACCTTGTCGGCCTAAGTTCTTTACCATACAGTGTTTCTATATATTCCTTCCATCTCTCTTGGATTTTTCCTCGTTCAACTATTATCTTACCCACTTATCTTTAACTGTTAGCACAGATCTTGCCTTCTTACTTCCCGATAATAACTTAACCTTGCTGTATAGAGCACCAATTTCACCCTTCTTCTGTAAATTTTCCATATCCTCGCATTGCGTTTTCCACCATTCTTCTTTGGCTTTATTTGTGGCCCTTCTCAATTTATTGTTTAACTCTGTGTACTTCATTTTGCCTAACTCTGTGTTTACATTTTTCCATATTCTCCTCTCATCCATCTTTGCAATCAGCTCATCCGTGATCCATGGTTTCCTTATTCTTTTCCCGTTAATGGTTCCTATAGTGTCTTTAGCGGCTTCCAATATCCCTTTCTTGATACATTCCCATTTTTCTTCGATAGTACTCAGTTCTTTACCGTCATCCATCATTTTCTCTACAGCCTGCTGATACTCCTTCCTCGTTAAACCATTTACTGCTTCTAAATTCCATTTCCTAACCCGCCGCCCTTGCCTTATCTTCTTGAAACGGACGTTACATTTCATAACAACTAAATTGTGGTCAGAGTCCGCATCTGCTCCTGGGAAACTGTGCGAATTTATCACACTGTTCCTAAACCGGTGCCTAACCATAATATAATCTAACTGATACCTTTCTGAGTCACCTGGCATTTTCCATGTATACCTACGCCTTTTGTGGTGTCTAAACCATGTGTTGGTGATGACTAAGCCCTGTCTCCTGCAGAATTCAATTGCTTTCTCCCCGCGTTCATTCCTCGTGCCTATCCCATAGTCCCCCACCTCACCCCCATCTCTTCCTTCGCCTACCGTCGCATTCCAATCCCCCATCACTATCAAATGTTTCCCTGCAGGAACACTCGCGATGATATCCTCTAACTCATCGTACATCCTATCGACTTCTTCCTCCTTGTGGTTGCTCGGTGACATGTATACCTGAACAATGACCAAGTTCGTCGGCTCTGATTTAATCTCTACGAGTAAAATTCTATCAGTTGCTTGCTCTATGTTGACTACGCTTCTTCCTACCCCTTTATTTAATATTACGGCAACCCCTCGTTGGCTCTCGTCCCCGCCGCTGTATATCACTCTATAATTGTCACTCCAGTAATCCCCGCTATCCTTCCACCTCACCTCGCAGAGACCTAAGACATCTATATTACCTCTTTCCATCTCTCGCTTAATATTTTCTAATTTGCCTCTCCTCAACATTGTCCTTACGTTCCAGGTTCCTATTCTAACTACTTTCGTCTTCTTCTGAGTCTTCTGTCCTGCTGCAGTTATTTCTTTCCTGCAAGGGTTTCGTGGGATGACGACCGCGGAAGCCTTGCCTCTCCCGCTGCCGGGCACGACACACGGCCTCTTGGGCCGAGTCCCGTTGTTGCCAGGACTCATATTATCTATAGTGCCCATCATTACATTCTTGGGAATCATAATTGAGGTGGTTTCCCGTTGCCTTCCTCAATAGTGTTTTTAACGTGACACCATCACTTAATGGCCGCCCCACTGGGGTCAGACGCCTTTGCAGCCGCCTCACTGAGGAACAGACGCTGCGTAGACTACCTTTCGTCTGGCTCCTAACCTTCGACCTATCTGGCATGGGTGACCCTTCCAGGAGTAATTGTTATTACTCCCGCCAGCACAGCTCTAGGGGTCATCGGAACACACAAGCCCTTCCACCACGACAAGGTTGTAGTCCATGGGAGGGACCTTAACCCGTATATAACCGTAATAATACATATGTATACCTATTGCTATGATGACACTCACTTCCCATTAATAGAACCACGCCAACTACTTTATGTACACTCAACTATCCATTCATTCTCCCTTAGGAGAGTCATCTCACTATGCTCAAGTAGCATTGGGTTTAATATCAACATATATTTTTACCTTATGTCATCATTGTCTAATCTAGTCTAGTCTGGTCTAGTTGCAACATAAATTTTGCACTCAAGGGAGCAGGAAATTGCCGCTGTGATTCGTACTTCCTGAGCAAATTTGGCGATATGACAAATCTGTGCGGTGCTGCCTTGTTTACATCTAAATTATCATTCAAATGACAATATGAACTCGAGAATTTTTTAATGCAATGATCATTTATTTATATTTTTTAAAAATGCAACAATTTCAGAGTGTAAAAATCATTCCCCTTGACCGGGATCTTTAAAAGTTACTGTTGCGGTATCTCCCGCAGTGTCTTGAAATTTAAAAATATAATCCGTATACGTCTCTTAGTGTCCGTATTTGCACAATTGTATGAATTGCTTAACGCAGCGATCCTGTCTCGACCGATCGATACACTCGACATTCTCCACGTAACCGATATTTCATCTCTTGTATCTAATTTCGACGATGGGAAATTTTAAAATGGCACGCGATCCGATATGGACACCCAACCGAATCGTTCGTTCCGTGTGCCGGTGGCCCACCCCCCTTGCGTAGGGCGGATGCAGGAGACATTGTGTGGTGGAGAGGGGGAGGGCTCCCTCCCTCCCCTCCCCACCCACCCACCCACTCCCCCCTCCGCACCCCCTCGGGCGAGAGAGCGAGCGCGGACCACTGCTGCTGGAACTCTGGCGGCCACGTTTTTCCGAAATTCCCCTGGCGATGCGATGAATCCTTTCCTCCGGAATTCTAAATAAAACAATTCCCCTTGGCCCCGCCATACTTAGCATCGCCCTCACGCGCTCCCAAAATAAACACTCCCTTGCGAGCTGCGGATCTCCACCCCATCCATCTCGTACCACCCTCTTTCTTCCTCTCCTTCCATCGCTCCAAACGCCCCATTATTTCGCGGCGAATCGCCCCGAAAGCCATTAGGAGAGCGGGCGAGGGGCGGAGGGGGAGGGAATGCGGCGCCCCATTTGATTCCAGGGCGCCACCCAACCCTGCCACTCCCTCTTTCTCTGCCCCACCGCGCTGATGCGTCCGCGGAGAAATAAGAAAACGGCCTCAACTTTCACTTGTGGGAAAAACTATCGCGATTAACATTTTTAAAAACGAACTTCGCGGTCCAAACAGCGGGAAGGTCCTCGGTTCGATACTCGGTCCTGTTTCTTCGAACGCCAGTACGCCAATGAGTTTTATTTTGTAAACAGCACTTGAATTTGGGACAAAAGAGAAGGTTTAAGGAACTGAGTTCAACTTAGGACACGTAAGTCCCTTCTTTCCCCCGAGGAAGGTGGTTTGGCCACCGAAAATTCGTAATACGTGTGAGTTTCATTTGTGTGTGTTTCTCTGTGTTTTTGTTCGCTAGCGTAATCTCGCTTCTCCGTTTAAATTGTTATTTGCATCCGTGAGACCTTCCTTCAAGTTGTAAAGATATATATACGAGTATATATTCAAACACGAAAACCCGCCATAGGGTGAATTCATTCACATTGGCGTAGATACAAGGAAAAGAGATAGGAAGACATACAAAAGAGTACTTCCCTCGAATTTACGCGTATATCACTGAAGTTGTATCCGGCTTATACATAATCGTACTCTGAAACTCGGTGTGAAGTTAAAAAGATAAATACATTTTCAGGAGGGAACAGTTTTTAAAAACTAGTTTCACCACTCGTTACCAGTTATATTAGGATAAAGAAAGGTGAGTCTTGTTCGTGTGAAAGGCCGAATGAATGCATGCAGCATAAGCATGCACGGCTTCCCAGGGAACGCAATCTACAAATCGCCAAGAAAGGAGATACCGGTGAACAAGTGAAACATCGTTTCTTCTAACTACTCGTCATTCGAACATCTCCAGACATGCTTCTTCCCAATTGAAGCGAGTCGATCTGAAACTCTCTAACACAGAGCAATCGGCAATTTAAGGGAAACCGTCGCATTTTCTATGGAAGAGGAGCTTGAGTTTCCTCAGGAGGTCACATGCATGGGTTATTTTTTCGATTGTAACGAATCCGGCATTATATGTGTGGAATGGGAAATCAAAAGTATTTTTTTTCATGAGGCAGCGGTATTGAGAGCACCGATTCCAGAGGAACGTGGTAATTTCACGTTTTAGCTGAGTTGAAGCTAACCTCACCCCCCAGTCAGCAATCAAGGGGCAGTCCCCGACTCACGTTCTATTTGTACCATAAAATCACTTGGAATCCACTAATTCCCGTTGCTACTCATTTATGATCATTTCAACGCAAAAATACATTATTATACTTTAAAGTTTTTAATCTTTAAAACAATTTAACAAAAAACCTCGAACAGAATCAATTTCACACAAAATGATTGCTTAAAAAGCAGTTTGATGATGTCGCATGGGACTGCGACATTTTTCTTTCCAAGTTTTTAAATAAATGCCATGGTTTAATTCAGCTGAGTATTATATGGATAGGAATTTGGATGAGTATCAATTATAGTCATATGACACAATATTATGCACATATTTTCGTAAGTTTCCGTTGGATTATGTGACCATGTACGCCAATTGGTCCTGCGATAGTAGTCATATTATATTACATAGTCCTGCGACAGTAGTCATATTATATTACATAGTGCCCTGCAAGCCACCGCCAGGATATGTGGCAGGGGGTGAATATACACCATATTCATTTGGACCCGAATATGACCCCTACCGCAGCCGGACAATGTTATTCCGATTTCTTACCTTTCGTGGAAGTAATGACATCTTAAATATATCTGCCCTTTTCTTTATCTCTCTAATTTTATTAACGCGATCTCTCCTATCGTAGTACGATGGGGGTAATAATAAATTTTCAACCATCATCGCTAAAGAGACATCCTTCCAATGTATGCAAGAGATTTAATTTGTAATTTAACCTTCGCTCCAATTAGGGATTCCCAGCATAGCTGCTATAATAATTTTGACACAATAGGCCTGTCTGTCTATCAAGAACCGCAGCGAATACTCACCGGAAAAATACTGGCACTTTATTCGGCTCCGTCCAACACTACATCAAAGCATCGCCACACATACTCGTATTTCCACATTGACATGACATCATCACATATCAAATTCAAATCACGACATTATCGTTTATGTCACCCAGCATACTTCACCGCTCGATAGTTCGAAACAGAATCGCATTTTCCGAAGTCGAATTATTGGACTCGCGCACACACCCCCACGCTCTTACTCTCTCTCCTCCCCCACACCCGTCACCGAATAAACCCCCACCACTCCACGGAAGGCCGTTTCCTCTCGCACGGGGAGGGCCGAAAGTGCTCGATCGCTGATCGCCCCTTGGCAGCCGCTGATGGGCCCCCGACCGCCCCTAGCGATCGGATGGAAGAAAAGCAAGACCGCGACGACGGCTTTTCGCGGAAGTAGACGATGGGACGGTCAAATGGGAAGGCGAGAGCCAATTAGCTGGGGGCGAAACGGGATACCGAGAGCGCGGGGGGGGGGGGGGGCTGCGAAGGAACGGTCGGTCGAATGGCACCATCCACGGGAAAAATTCTTCGAGTACGTGTATGGTCTCGAAAATAAAATCCGAAGACACTTGGGCATTTCGCGCCCCATATTATTATTAGTCCAACGTCGGAGCAAGCAGAGAATTTGTGCGTATAATCCAGTCGGGATCAAGGTAGCTTTTGGGAGTAAAAGGTCTGTAAAGGGGTCTGTAGAGGAAAAAAGGGTCCGTAAAGTTACAATGCAGCAATTTCAGGGTTTTACACTGCCTTCGCTGTGGCCGGGATGACTTGGTGGATGCGGAGCGGAAATTCGCACTTAGCAGATGACTGTTGCGGCATCTCCCGCAGTTTCATGCAATCTTTTAAGTTATTTGTCCATTTATCAAATTGTTTGTTTTTTTATCGGTCAAAAAATCGATCAAATCAACGAAAGGTCTGGTAAAAGAGGGATTTAATAAGAAGGAGAAAAAACACAGTCCGGATCATCGAAAAAGGAACTGAACAAGAGAGTGACAAGAGGTCTGGAGCGTGATGTCGCACGGAGCAGAGAGACACGGAATTTGTGGAGAGATGAAGTAATAAAGAATAGTAAGCCTTCGAAATGTGGATGTGGTATGGAAGGAAGTAGGGAGTGGGAGAAGAGAGTGAAGAAGGAATGAGGAGGAGTTGCTTCGAATAGTTGGAGATGAGAGGCGACTGGTAGAGAAATGAAGGAAAGAGAGGTTAATTGGTTGTTGTATGAGGAAGGAGTACTTGTTGAATACTGTATTGGATGGAATGACATAGGGAAAGAGAGTAAGGAAGAGGGAGGAAGAAGTATACGATGATGGACATGGTTAAGATTGAAATAAAGTGTGGAGAAATCGAGAGAATGGCTCCGGAGAGACGGGCATGGAGGTCTCAACCATACCCTCGGAAGAACAAACAATTATGATGATGGATTGCCCATTGGCTGCCTCCCGACTATTTTTAAATCACCTGACGTTTGATGGGAAGGTAAATTTTACAACAGGTTACAAAAACAGGTAAATTTTACCCAAAAATACTTTTTAAAAATAATGACATTTCGAACCCCGAGTGTCGCGGATGTTTTCGTGATACTCCGGATGTCTCTGCCAACACATCTTACAAAGATGGCAGTCAACGTGGAATAATTGGTCCGCAGCCCCGTGGATCCCTAGGTGCGTTAAATTAAACATAGGCCGTTCACGACGCTAGAAATTTTCCCCACTCCCTAGACTGAAGGCGCAAAAATTCCATGGCCCTGAGTTTATTTTATCTAATCGTTTCACAGTAATCCGGAAACATACCTTCTTGACCTTTACATCGGACTTTTTAACAATCAAATAACAGTACAAACAATTGAAAACAACCAAGCACTACTAGATGGAGAAAAACCCACCTAGGCAGTAATCGAACCCGCGACCTCTGGGACTCATTGTCAAAACAGCCAAGTACCTTGGCCAACTTTAATCAAACCAGGCGTCGACATTTGTTTTGTTTCGATCCGAGTCGCATGGTTACTGGCTTGATTACTTTTCATGATATTGAAGCGAGAGAGGTAAATGAGCCCAGATTTTGGGGTATTTTTTTGGCCAGTCTTTCCCAAATCCAAATGATTTAACCTTTCCCAATGGCGACGATGGCCTAAGACATAAATCGCAATACCCAATTCACCAGAAACTCATTGGCACGGATGGTTTTCAAATCTTATTCAGAAAAGAGTCCATGCCAGTGAAAAACAGCACGAAAAATAACTGACGGAGGAACCGACGTTTTTCATTCTTTCATTATTTTACATTAGAGAAATTAAAACATGATATTCGGCCTACTCGAAGGAGGAGAGAGACTTGATACATGTTTTTATGACGATAGAATGACATGAGAAGTTAAAGAAAAATTAGGAAAAAATATTTGAAATTGTTTATTACCCTAGATTTAAGTGTTAACGTGAGCCATACGTAATTCATGGCATGGCGTTCGTTACTGGCAGGGGAAATGCTTGAACGCATTTGACGGACTGACCGATTTTCGTAAAAATGTAGAAACCAAAAATCCGCATGGATGAGTAAAAATAAACATTTTCTCAGATCGGTTTTTAGAATATCTCGTTTGAAAGCGACACAGCGATGTTGATCGAAATCGCTGCCAGGGGGCGAAGTCGATTGTTGGATTAAGGTTGAATGACCTCCAAAGGGAGAATACGTGATGGGAAATGACGTCATAGAGAAGGAAGGCATGAAGAATGCATGAAGAGGTCCCGCGCAGTGGATGGAGAAGTGCAGGGATTCACCAAACCAATCTCGGGAGTGGTGACCGGCGATCACGCCCGTGGTGATGTGCTCATCGGGGGCGCATTCAAAGGATACTAGATAGCAGCGGGAACATCCTCAGTCTCTGACAAGAAGGGATCTCACCTTACTCCTTCCATTAGGAAGGGCAAAACTCACCCTCACGACTCGTGGCGACGTCACGCGGATGTGTGCACTCACATAAAACGGTCGGTCATTTCGAAATCGATGCCTCCGGAACAGAATTCAAACCGAGATCCGGAATTTATGCGTCTTAAAATTCCGTATTTTCGAAAGCACATGCATGTACCACGCTCCTTTGCCTTCATTTTTTTGCTCCTTCGGCGATCGAGAACTCTCATCGCCTCCCTTATCTTTTTTCGAATGGAAGTGCGGGGGCGGGTGGGATAGCGAGCTAAGGTGAATGGGAGAAGGTTGGGAGGGGTTGGGAATGGGGAAATGGCCTCAAAGGGTGGGAGGTGCGGAATGAATGAAGTCGCCACATAAACAAGCGAAGGGGAGAATCCGTGTTTATTTTCGCTCCCTTTTACAGCAGCCATTCCGAGGCTTGGACCCACGGGCGATGCCCACACACGAAGACGACGGGAAAGGGGGTAGAGGGGGTAGGTGGAGAGGGCGGGTGGAAGCCCCCCCCCAGCCTCCCGTTCGGGCAATATAGCAGACTCCCAGGAAACGGAGAGCGCGCGCGAGATCCCTAAACACGCAACAAGGGTGTCGCCGCACCCCCGCAACCCAAAAAGCTTTCGCCGGGGGCGGAGGCCTCTCTCTCTGTGAGGCGAGAGGAAATAGGGGGCGGGCGAAAGAAGGCCGCCGCCGGGGCGAGGAGCGCTTGTGTTCCGGAGAAGGAGAGGGGATGGGCGGGGGGTGGGTTCGGGGGTCTCGGGGGTATTTGTGACCTTTCCACGGCCACCATGTGGGGCAGGGAGTACCCTGACGGCCGAACCGACTGGAAGCGGGGCGAGGGGGAGTCGTAAAAGTGCGGGCAGGCGGGTGCGGGGGCGACAGGAGAGGGACAGGATGCGAACCTCGGCCGCCGTCCCGTGAAGGCCTCCTCGAGTCTAACGACGCTTCTCCCCATCCCCCCTTTCCCAGAGGAGAGGGGGTGAGCGATTCCCCCCTTCCTCTCGGACCATTCACCCCCGAGGATTCATCCGCATCTTAGCAGCGCTCCAATCTATATCCCGAACGCCAATCGTAAGTCCTTCTTCTCCTCTCTCGCCCCTTCAGATATGATGGCCTCCAGTGGCGTGCAAACGTCTCTCGCCCAGCGACGACGACCAAATAAAAAAGATCGACCACCGTGGTGAAACTAGTCCCCACTTCCCCAGGATTAAGGAAGTTGCGCGGTGGGCCAGGGTTGTATACTACTGATTGGCAATTATTAAAATGGCAATGATTAGTGAATGTCAACTATTATTAGTACAAAAGGAATTAAAATGAATTACTGAGATCGCTGATAGGTCTGGCACTGTAGTAATACACACTTAGGGAAGATTCGGGTGGTCAACTCTCAGCGACGCTCGAGTGGGAAGAAAAGAAATAATTCTACGCCGCAAGACTGCGCTTAAAACTGACGCATGTTAGTGTCGGCCTCGTGAGACAGGCCCCTCGGCTGGAAGCTTGCGCCCCGCTGGCTGGGTCAACTGGGCCGTAAAGGGTAAGAGACAAGGGGGTGCAGGGGAGGGGCGAGAAAGACGCCGGGACGAAGGGAGGCGTACGGCAGGGTACTGCGGTCAAAGGTGAAAGAGGAAACTTGAGTCTTTTATTAATTTTAAGCAAGTAAGCAACACGTCACAGCAGGCAATTCAGCTGGTGGCAACGCGAACCATGTGAAATATTATAATAAAAATAGCATTTAATATATTCATACGTATATTACTAGTCTTAGACATAGAAAGAGAATATGACGTAGATGAAGACAGCTTAGGTCGTGGCTTACTCCATGGTGAGATGGAAAGTCCAATATAGGAAAATAAATCAAATAAGCCCGTTGGGGGGAAGGTATTGCTGCGGAACTAGTTGTGGACTAATTCGTAGCATTTATGTGGAAGGAATCTGGCTGGAAGATCAGTGTTAGTTCCCATTCCAGTAAAGGTTAAGGCCACAGAAATATAAGTTTGATTTCGCACCCATTCTCAGGACTGTCAATTAGAGGATTGAGAGTAAGGCAAATGATTATTGATGGGATCATCAGTTTGGGTTTAGGAAGGGGAGAGGTAAGGGAGGTGTCCCAGCAGTATGGAGGTCACTAACTCAAAGCACATTAAATGATATCAGGAGGTATTTGTCTGTTTCGTTGATTGCGAAAAGGTGTTTGACATAGTGAACTGGGAAAAACTATTGAAAGTATAGCAGGAAATCGGAATGGATTGGAGGGACAGGAGACTGATCCGCAACCTGTACATGTCTCAGACTGCTCAGGTGCGAGTGGGGAACGGAGAGTCCGGATGGGCAGTGTTAGGAAGAGGTGTAAGGCAGGGTTGCCCATTGTCACCGGTGCTGTTCAACGTGTATGTGGAGGAAATGATTAAAGAGGCATGGGGAGAACTGGAGGTAGGAATGAAAGTCGGAGGGGAATTCATAATATCGGTTAGGTTTGCTCTAATTTGTTATTCTGCCAAAGAATTGCAAGAATTACTGAGCGAATTGGAAAGTCAGTGCTATAGGTATGGGTTGAGAATAAATGTAAGCAAGACAAAAGTTACCTGGTTGTCGAGAAAGAGAAAGGCTAAGTTAAATATTAAAATATTGAGTCCATAAACTTGATCCGGTTAAACAGTTAACGTATCTCGGAAGTGTTTTGGGCCAATATGGTCAAAGTGGTAGGGACGTAAGGAGAAGAATTGCGCTAGGCAAGGAGGCTTTCTCAAGGAGGAGTGAGTTGATGACGGGGACGTTGAGTAAGGAGGTTAAGAAAAAACTCGTAAAAACTTTGATAAAGAGCGTAGTTTTGTACGGCGCGGAAACATGATCACTGAAGCAGGATGATGGAAGTAGATAGCAGGATTTTGAAATGTGAGTGTGGAGAAGAATGGAGATGAAATGGACAGAAAGGAAAACAAATGAGGAAGTACTGGAGATGGTGGGTGAGGAGAGGGGACCGTTGGGAGAAATCATAAGGAGGCAGGTCAGAAGATTCACAGCATTTTGATTGACAAGGGGATGTTGAGTACAGTGATAGAGGTTAGGGTAGGAATAGGATTGCCAGGTTGGACGGAATGAAGGAAGTTTGTGGACTTGAAAGAGGGGCTTATCGTAGGTTCGGATGTCAGATTGTGTTTCGTCTCTCTTACACTCTTCAAAACAATCGGCAGTCCTTTTTATCGGTACGGTCTTCAGCTGTCGTCATCGTTGCATTCTTCTTAATCGTTTTTTGTTTTCGTTTTTGGTTTGTACGCCGCCTTTTCGTTATTTTGCCATTTGGGGTCATTCCTTACTCAGAAAGTGCCCGCCCCCGTCAAAGAGTTTTCTTTGGGCGGTTATTTCGGTTCATCAATCGATCAAATTTCGATCAATCAAATATCGATCGAGGATTTTTTCACCGAATTGTTTACGTTATTATAATCGGTTCTATGATATATAATTTGATATAAAATTAAAATGGAATATGAAAGGTGGTCTTAATGGTTGTATGCTATACCTGTAATCAATCATTTTCAATAGCATTCGCCCGTCACATTTGAAAGAAAAACTTGGTTATTGCTTAGTACTATTATCCGTGTCGCTGTTAACCAAAGGATGCGCTTGATGAATCCCTCGAGGAATCTCGTGGTAGTCTATGCGGGCTCAATGGCTCAGACTCAAGAAACAAAGTTATGCTCGGTCGAAAACGCTAAGGCAGTCAACCACAGTAATCAACTACATTAGGGAGGGCATGCGTCATTGAAAGTAGATGTAGCTCGACTCTTGTAAGCCCTCCTCCTCCATGTTCACGGTTCAGTTCAGCCAATTCCTTGGTCATTTGCCGCCTGCGGTTCCAGTGAAAGATCGCACGGGACCGGCCTGGTTCTCCGAATTAGAACCCGATCCCTCCGGTCGAAGTAGCCGTGAATGCATTATACTAGCATACCGCTAATAGTCCATTTATGCGAATTGTCGACAACATGTAAATGCTGCCTCGGATGGGCGTTTTTATAATCCAACCTCTTCTTTGCACAGCACGACCCGAATGAATGACCCGCTCTTCTCCCTCACGGTGAGGTAACCGTCAAAAGGGGAGTACGACACTCCGTATCCGAAAACTCCCCCCACCCCCAGCCAGGGGTTGTGGAGAAATCCTTATCGGTCAGGGTGTAATGACGCGGCGGGGGTACCAAGTGTGATCGGGAAGTCAATCGAGAGGAGCGGGAGAAGTGGGGGGAGGAGGAGGAGAAATCGGCAAGTCTCTCGAAATCAATCCTCGGCATCTGAAGAGGAGGACCCCTGCGGTCCAACTGAAATCAACAAATATATAAATATAAATGTGAATAATGCAGCGATTACAAGAGGCGAATTTGAATGGCCTGTATTAATAAAATTGAAGATTGAATGGAGGTGGAATAACAAAAGAAAGACGTAGAGCGGAGATCGGCAGGGTGGAGGCTTTGTCGATCATAGGATTTCAGTTTCGCGTTGAGTCACACACAGACTTTCCATGAGCAGGGAATCGCCGCTTTTTAAGTTTCTTTTGTTTAGTTTCTTCGGTAATTCAGTCGGGCAAATTCTTTGAAGGAACACGGTCATCTCAGATTTGATATAAATATTCGACAGGTGAATGAATGATTTGCGGTGGAGAATCTCCGCTTTTCTAACGTAAAATGGAAATGATCGATTTTAAACATCAACATTTTTTAAAAGTGGAGTTCATTTTATTCAAGACAACCTTTCGTAGAAATAATAGGAAAATCGTGCGTTTTTTCGTGAATAAGCACGCTATTGCATGCTCGCCTGCTTCCGATTCTGCATCACTATCGCCGCTGCTGTTGTGTACGAGTATGCTTACGAAACATGATTAGTCGCAGACCAGGAGCGAATGAATGATCTATCGCCGCACCGCCGACTCAGCGCGAGAGGGGCCTTCTTCGGTAAGACGTGATCTGGGGCGAGAGGTTAAAAAAGTCGAGGAAGACATTAAACGAGCATAGGATGGGGATCGGGATGGTGCGGTGGGTAACGTACTGGCTTCCCACGCGGAGACCGGGTTCGAATCCCGACGGCGGTAGAGGGCACTTTGAGTGAGTACGTCGTCCTTCCGTCGGATAAGACGTTAAATCGCGAACTCCTTGGCGCATTCTGTTAAGAATAGGCTGATGCCGACGCCGGATTTCTCTCTACCAGACATCCTTTCCTGTCCATCCCTAATGGCCCAGATAACCTCGGCTGTCGGTCGCCCGGCCAACAAAACTACTACATACAACGAGCATCGGTGTAGGCAATCACGCAATGCTCACACGACCACCGGCCCTCGGGACTGCTCCTCAAAGAAACATGACCGTGTTGTAAACTTTAAACAACAATTTCCAAGTGAAAAGTCTAATGCACCCCCTCCCCCTTTAACGGTAGTACCGATCCCTGTCTTAAATAGGTAAAAATCATATCCATAAAAAAGTAACAATTTCTTGTAATTAAAAAATCCCTTTAGTGCTTTGATGTTCACCGATAGTCGGAATAAAATGACAATTCAAATCGAAATAAACTTAAAACAAATATTTAGACCTTGTGTGGGTGGACTTTTGGCAGTGACGGAACATGCGCTGAACGCCTTCACTGCATTTTTCCTGGATTAGAGTGATAACCGCCGATGAATTCCTAAAAATTTGAACACACGAGATAAAGAAATAACTGATATTCGTAAATTTTCTTCCCTCGCTGGCTCAAAAGTTATCCCAAGCCACTCATTACTTTAGGTTAGATCGTCTAAATTCAGAAAACAACACTTTCCGAAAGAAAAAAGAAAGCCCCTGGAACTTTCAAATGAAATCCTCGGCATAATAATACTTTCACTCCCAAATGCTGTGTTCCATACCAGTGACCCTCCCTCACTAGCATCTGGGTCTTAACTTCCCCCAACTCATGTGACCAGAAGCCCGCAATCTGTCCCATGAAGATGTTTTCAATGCAAATGTATGCATTCTAGTGGAATTGGACATCAAAGATATAATTATAACGCCTAATCACTACCGGTGCGTAGTACTTCCAATCCAAAAAAATGTATACTGGTAACACACTTTTCTGCTACAAAATTTCCGACAGCTAGTGATATCCGTGATCCTGAGGACACAGAAGCTTTATCAGATGACCTAAATAATTTTATAACGCTAGTACGACACTTGGCAAGGAGAATTAAACTTAAAAAAGGGCTCATTTAGATTTTTTTGGAATAAGAGCAATTCCCTCTCGAACGTTTACTGAATCGGGAACACAATGTGTGGACTCAATTAAATACCTAGGAGTTACCCTCACCCACGACCTCTCCTGGGTGAAACACTACTAGGGGGAATGTGTGGAAAAGCTAACAAAAAAAATTAGGATTTATCAGAAGAGTACTGGGTAATTGTGATGAAAAGATCAAAGAGAAATGCTATCTTTTGTTTGTTAGGCAACATTTAGAATATGCTGCTAGTACAATATGGGATCCTCAGGAAGTTGGATTGATTGCCGAATTGGATCGCGTGTAGCGTAGAGGAGCTAGATTTGTAAAACGTTGTTATGATAAACTGAACTAACATGTACAAAGTATTAGAGCAGCTAGGCTGGGAATCACTCACGGAGCGAAGATTAAGTTACAGATTGAAGTTCTTGCATATATTAGTAGGACGTCTCTTTAGCAGTGGCGTTGAAAATGTATTATTACCCCCACCCTACATTAGGAGAGATCATGCAAATAAAAGAGATCAGGTGAGAACAGATAGATTTAAGAGTTCATTTTTTCTATGAACGATAAGGGATCAGAATAATACTGTCCAACCGTAGTTTGGGTAAAAATATCTGTGTCAAAATTAGCCTGTTGTGGATTCATTCCCTGCCACGCACCCTAGCGGTACGCTTACTAATGTGTAAATATATATATCTTTGAAATGGAATGCACTCCGGCGACACACAAACACACAGATAAAATGATATTCAAAACACAGAGACACAAAGAAAGGACACACTCAGTATGTATTTTACGTTTCAGCGACACGACTGTCATCATCAGAATGGCGTTCTTGGGGAAGAGCGGAAAGGACATGTGCAGGGAAGGGCGAGGAGAGGAGAGAGAGGCAAGGGACCAATAGGAAATGGATAAGGTGGGGGAGGGGGAATTTAGGCAGCAGTTGGATGCATTCAATGGGCTTGGTTCAGCCCGGGGGGTTTAAATGACTGGAGCACCCAGATATGCACCATCTTGAGGGTTCTCATCTCTATGCTACTAGTGGAATTGGGCAGGGTTTCTTTCAATCACCGAAACAGAGAAGCAGTCATCGAAAGATTGGTTGTGGGAAGCAGTGCGAGTAGGGATGGGATAATTAAGGAAGGCGGGAGATTTGGTGGAATAGCGGTGGTGGTTATTCATGCGGAGGGAAAGGGTGGTTGTGCATTCACCCACATAGAAGGCAGAGCAGAAGTCACAGGAGAAGCGATGTACGTGGGCGGTTCAATAAGTACCCGTGTTGGACGACAAAGGGCGTTCCTGAGGGAAGTTTTATGTATTACATCATGTGCTGCCATCTATCAAATGATGGTGAAACAAATTTCAGACTGATTTAAAGGTTAGTTTGGATTTGGCATCCATTCAAGTAAGACGTGTTTTGTAATTTTTGCAAAGATGGAAAAAGAGCATTATCGTTCGGTAATTCGCTTTTTGTTTTTGGATGGGAAGAAATGCGCAATGCGTATGAAAGTACGGGAAGTGGAGGGTCATAGGAGATGGCAGCATTTACAGCATGGGCGGTTGCATGGTACGGACAGAGGTGCTCGCAGGTCGTTTTGTTGACTTTGAAGATGTCTCGCAAGTTAGACGGGTGTTTAAGTGAAACGGAGGGACAATGTGGGAATAAAAGCAATATGGACTGACTGTTGTTAATAATTGGGAAGAGTTCGCGGATTATATGTTTAATTTTGTGGGTTCCAGGGAAGAAAGTGGTGATAAGGTTACGGCATTTTGGGCGGTTTGGTTTGGGGAGAGGAGTGTATAGGGTAGACGATTTGAGAATTTTACTATCCAGTGGTTTTTTAGGGCACCCATACTTTCTGAGAGAGTCATATAGTTGGTCCATGTATTTCTGTTTGGAGGGGGTACCGTTGCAGAGACGGAGGCTACGGACTGAGATTGAGAAGGGGATGGAACATTTTGTGTGTGATGGGTGGCAGCTGTTGAAATGGAGGTATTGTTGGTTTTTGGTCGGTTTAATGTGGACTGAGGTGTAACACTTATTGTTCTGGAGATGAATGGCAATATCTAGGAAAGTGATATTCCAGTCTGATATAGATTAAATGAAAGATGCCGAGGAGGAGGAGTTGAGAGAGGAAATGAGGGATGATACAGTTTTGCGTCCGTGGGACCAAAATGTGGGACCACGTGGGAGGAAAATGCCCAATAACAATCAATCAATGTAACGGGCCCAGAAGAGTGGTTTGAGGGTTTGTTGCTGGAGAAAGTTATGTTCAAGTTTACCCATAAAGAGATTGGCGTATGCAGGAGCCATACGCGTGCCCATTGCAGTACCTTTTATTTGTAAATAAATTTTTTCATTGAATTGGAAGGCATTTTTGGTGAGGACAAGTTGGCTCAGGTCGAGAAGAAAATCTGTGGATGGAGTGTGTGGTGTCGGTCGTAGAGAGAGGTAATATTTCAGGGCTTCTAAGCCTTCTTTGTGGGGAATGGAGGTGTACAGAGATGTAACGTCTATTGTGGCCATGAGAACGGTCGTGCTGTGAGGAATAGGGATTGAGTGTAGACGTTCCAGGAAGTGGTACGAATCTTCGATGCAAGAAGGGAGTGAAGTGGCTATGGATTGATATAAGACAGATTACATGCATCTGTATATAATACATAGTCACTTTCTTGAAAAACCCACAAACGTGCACAATGATGTAAATTGACTAACTAGTCGACACAAACACAGAAACTAAAACATATAAAAGAGGGACTCACTGGTTCTCCAATTTTCGGTGGTGCAACCACCTTTCTCAAGAGGAATTAGGAACAGAACTTGAGTTCAGTTCCTAATATCCATGTATCCATATATATAATACATACAATAGTCTGAATTAGACTAAGTCTCTTGGTGATCCAACAGAGCAATCAATCAATATTTTACATGATTCACTCATCTTGAAGACTGCCAGAGTTTAATGTAATAAAACAGTAGGTACAACAAAGAACTGGATTTTCTATGTCAATCCCAAAGCTAACAGTGTGAATTTCATTCATGCAATCAGGCAGGGTTGAAGCCAATACCATAGTATTTAGTGTCATTGCAGTTACCACCTTATAACACAAATGCTGGCAATATGCTGAAGAAAAGTTAATTAATACATAGTAATTCTTTCATCATAAGTAAGTAATGTTTACTACTTAACTGCTACTTTTTACATAAAAAAATCACAACTACATGACATGTAATTTCATTTCTTGAATAAATTACATTGGATCTTCTTATCTTAACTTTTGTATAACACAATGTAAACAGGAACTATTTTCCAATGATTTTGCTTCAAATTTTGCAATGTGAGCAATGAGTGCGCAATGATTAGTCCAAATTTTGAAGGTAAAATCATTTCATTAACACCATTATACCTAATGTTTTTATAATTTGCATGAATGTGAATGGGTTAAAATTTCGAGGTCTTCCAGTGATAAGGTTCCTAAATAAATTTTAAAATCCAAATAATTGATTCTCAAAATTAAATAAATGCATAAAATTAGTATTGTTGGGTTGAATCATTTTGAAAAAATAGAAGTAATTGCTATCTAAAAGAATTGGATGGCAAAATCTATTTTGTTGAAATTTCATCTCAAAAAAACATGTTTCATTTTGTAAACAGTAAAATAACTGGAGTAAAATTTTCAGGTAGACAATTATTTTCTATTTCTCATACGTTCTATGAACAATATGTTAATATTTTTAATGATTCATCTGTTTTAATTCCAGTTTACATTTTATTTCCTATTTTTGTTATGACTTTCACTTTTGATTCCAAATCAGAAGGATAATAGAAAAATTTGCTATATTTGGCAAATCAAGACCACAGGCAAAATATAAATAACGCCTACTCTCTGAAGGGATTCCGAACGCACTTAAATGTCTTGAGTTTGAATTCCACCAAGAGTATGTAGATTTTCTGCAATTTTCCATGAATTTCTTCATCAATATATGAATCAATTTGCAAGGGAAACACATCCACACCTGACAAAATAATTTGGTGTTAGAAATAATAAATTTGCCAAACATGTGAGAAATATAATTCTTAAAACTACTTATAAAGTTAGCTTGGTACAAAATATTTCCAATCTAAGTATGTGATTTCATGCAGTCAATAAACCTTGAAAATAAATAAGAAAAAAGGTGTTTGTTGAATCTGCTGCATTCATAGCTACCACTTTAACAGGTGCACTGAATCTCACAATATTAATTTTCAAATATAGAGCACTTAGGCTAACCCTGCCACTTGTCAACCTCTCTAACAACACTGCTATACTTCTCAATCCTGACATTGGATTAGAGTAGCTGGAAGACTTCCAATATAAACCACACTCTGGCCAGAGGGGGAGAGATAGAGAGAGGGTTGGTCAAGCCATTCCAACAATTTTCCAATGTATCCACAATAGTGATTCTGTAACTTCACCCATTCAAACACTGTTCATGAATTCTCCATTACTCTGTCTTTTAAAGAATGGATGGAGAAATGCCTTGATTTTTCAACCAAGTGAAAGTCTACCTTAAGTTAAGCATGGCCACAAAATGTGAAGATAGCTTCTGGCTCAAAAATTCATGAGGTTTCAAAAAATCATTAAATGATATAATTCATAATTACAGTTCATGGACAGGTTTGAAACAAAAAAAGGGCCAAGTTAATTAATTTCCGTATTTTTCCCCAAACATTTTCAGCTATTCAATTTTGTCATTTATTTTCGCATTTGCACTGGCTCAGGAGTCATTTATGTACATTGGATGCTGTGGAAAAAAATTTCTCATTTCTTATTCTCAAATTATGCTTAAGACCAAGGTTTTAATTGACACTTTAAGCTGAAAAGTACACATCAACTGATACTCGAAACCATCTTATAATTGAACGTATATGATCACCCCCTAACCTTAAAGAGGTTCCAGCCTTCTTTCAAATAGAGAAACTTGCAATAAAAATATTCCTCTTGAGCTCAGCTGCTAAGCAAACCAACTGAAAATATAGCTAGGAGGTGAAGCACAAGAGTATATCCATTTTGTACTTGCAGAATGAACATCATCGTTGGATACAATGCTTCTGGATATGCTGAAAAAGGTGAAATCTCTGCATTCAAAACTTGATTCACATTCACAAGCCAAAACGTCACAGCGAACCCTTCGAGTTCAAATATAGGTCTTCCTGAAGAGGAGGTAGATGACACCAGAGTGTGAAGCAACCTTCTTTACTCTTATGATTCATTGCATATCATGTGTACACTTCTGTCAGTATTTAATGCAAGATCCACATCCAGCCACTGTGACAAATTGCCACATTGATCTAGTATGCATCCAGCCAATGGTCAACACTGTTCCCTTCGTGTGGTGATGACTGTGCATTTGAATGCTGATTCACAGACTTTAGCAGGAGTTCATTACAGAAACATGAAGAAATGTCATAGGATTCAACACAAAAATTAAAAGAGGAATATCAAAGTTCAGAGAAATGGAGTTTAGTTTGAGGACAGTCTGGTGGTCTCCATCCGTTAGATTCAACAATATCTGTCAAAAATATATAAAATACACAATTCAAGACACACCCATCACACCTCATATAAATCAAAAATAAATAACCATCATTACTGCAAACAAACAGCAAATATCACTTTGGTCCATAACAAATTATGTCAATTACGTAAGTCATAATCTTTTCAGTACCTAGCTGTGAACAAACACGATATAAGTTGGATAAAAAACACAACCTGAAGTAAACAAACAAAGAATAAATAATGCACATCCTCACCAACACCAAATTTTTCTCAATGGATTCTTCTCTACTCTCTGTCTACTACCATACCAAAGCTTGGGTTACCCCAAAGAGAAACATATCATGTTCATATATTCACAAAATGATAATTAGTAATACTGCATATTCCTACACTCTTCAACTGTTACATACTTGAACATGATGTAAAAATATACATGGGAGCAAAGACATACACACATGTGAGCTACAATATAATACCCATAACTGCGACTAAAACCTGTTATGATTCACCTCATTATTTCCCTCATAGACATGAGTGCTACAATAGTTAGACCTCAGCATCTCCTTGTGGGGAAGCAAGCAGACAGACATTGGTAGACCTTGGCGCAATTTCCAGACATAAAAGAATGTTTTCACTTCGCTTTTCCAGTAATTGTCCATCCATCCGAGTGTGGTAATGTTATTATAACTGTTATCATCTAGTATTGTATCTTTCAAGAGTTATTCCTGTTTTAGCCCTACTGTGTAATGCATGTACACCTTCCTAAGCACATGATTACGCCATTGACCTTGCCAGACTGTCAATTCATCAAGGCCATCCAATCAATTGGGTTCTGAGACTTAACACATGCTCTAATAAAATGGCCAGTTATCGTTTAAAATTAATTTCTACATTTCACACAAGTGAAGTAGGTACATTCATTGCAATTGTGATAGCCTTAAAGTTTCAACTTATTAATTTCAAGCCGCCCAACATTTTTGCTTTTTCATTTTTTTTAAATATTGGAATATCTATTTTCTTATTTCTATGCTTGGTCCAATGGCATTTGAGTCGGAGAGGAACCTAACATTTGTTTCCTCTCTAACAGAACCATTGGAAACATTTGGTAGAAAATAGTCAATCTGGTATACAATTCACCCAATTTGTACAGAGGGCTGAAAAATTATATATGCTGACGGTTCTTTTTACGCTTTGGCTTAATAAACAGGTATCCCACAAACAATACCCTTTCCAAAAATATATGTTGTGTGCTCGCATCATTTCTAACATGTGTATGAGACCAATACAAATGTGTACATCTATACAAAATCAACATTTCAGATTTGGAGCTTTCAGAAATATGATTTACCATTTTCAGCACAGGTCGTGCATGCAGTGGTGGAGGTACAGCATTCCAAATACCCATTTGAAATCACACGATCACCAAGCATGTTCATTCCATACATCATAAATCTCGAAAACTTCACAAAATTCACACACTTGCTATCACTTTTAGATCAGATTCTAGATCACTTCAATTTTCGTTCACTGTTTCCCCCAATATCATTAAAAAATGGCAGAGCCAAACTTCAAATCTGAGATGTTCGGGAGGGACCATTTTGCACATTTAGTCTTCAAATTCCACGACTGCGAATTAGGCAACTCAAACGGATAACTTCACCACTGGAGAGAAATGTCACGGCAAATTCCAAAATAACAGAAACCAAGAGGGAATGGGTCAAGATAGCAAAGCCAGGCGGTCATTGCGTGTGTGCTCCCTACCTGGCAACAACCCATCCAGGGTGATATGGTAAACCTTCTACCCACATGCCTGGAACTCATTTAGTCACTCCCCTCTAATGAGCACACCACATATTACTGAATTGGTACACGGCAAAACCAAAAAAAACTAAATGCAAATTCATGCAGGACAAAGAAAAGAGCTGAAGTTTTGAAAATTATAATTAAATCATTGGTGAATTTCACTCCCATAATGCAATGGACATTTGAAAAAAAAAATCAAACAATCACGCATGTACTGACATGAATTCAACCCTTAGATTTCGATCATTAGTAATTATTGGCACGTCAAGCTGTTGGGAGTACATTCTCAGCATAATTTAAACCAATTCCTTTCATTTGGCTTATGTCTTGGATTTTCTTTAAGTCACTTAATGGTGGTGGGGGAGGGTCCTCCTCATCTGATAACAATGAGGTCACAGGTTCAAACCCCCTCCCCCCAAAATGTTGGTAGGTTTGCCATCAACTAAGGCATGGATGCATGTCTGCGATTGTCCTTGTTGTTATTACACTCTAAGACATTACACAAATTATAGTGATTCCTTGGTGTTTTCTCAAATCACTCACAATATGTTGGTAAATAATGAAGGGAGGCTTTTGTGAATTCGAAACAAGAAAAATTCAACTAGTCTCAAGATTTCACCAAATATGGTGCCCACTTATTTATTTTCCTCCTTTAAAGCAATTTGTGGCCGACGTTTAATTCCAGAGGAACAAAAACTTTAGTTAACATCTGGGGTCGAAAAATCATTCTAATGGGGATTACCTAGTGGGTATTACCAAGAAACTGCGGGAGATGCTGTGAGCAACTTTTAACAGAGTCATCTGCTATGTGCACCTTATAATGCAACTATTTCAGAGTGTAAAAATCATTCGCCTCGACTGGGATCCGAACCCAGATCCCTCGATGTCCGGCCGAGTGCTTTAGCCAGTTAAGCTATCGAGGCATCTTAAACTCCGAGATTTTGGGGACTTTGAATGAACAAGATGTTGTAACGAAATACTGTACATACAATGTCACAGGCATTCGTAGTCATGCACAATGCACCACAGTCCACGAGGTTAAAGCCAACTTTAAATGCTAGTGGTGTTCCAACTTTGATAAATTCCAAGAAACTGCGGGAGATGCCGGGCCAATAATTATTAATGGAATCATCTGCTGAATGTGTGAAATAACATAACTTCTGAACATCGAAGTGAAAGAGGACACCTCGTCAGCATAACTGGCTAAATCACTCGGCCGGACATCAAGGGATGGAGGTTCAAATCCTGATCAAGGCAAATGACCTTTAGACCTGAAATTGTTGTATTATACGTACGTGTTGCATTCAAACTCAGTATCATGGCATGAGTGCACCATGGCAAATGAGTGACCGGGAAGAGTGAGTGGTGACACCAGATTAGCCAAGGATGAGGAAATATTAACGTTAGCCGTGCCATATATATGCACAAAAGGAGAGAAGAATGACAGAAGAGGAAACACAAATTGAAGACACAAATGGTGGCATGGTGAGCCAAAAAGTATTTGTCCATGAAAATTTGAGATGAAAGATTTTCCTAACTAACGTGGACCATTGCACAGTTACTAAAAGGCCTACTGTGGGAATCCATGGGGAGAGAGAAGATACTCGATACAATAACAGAACTATTACTGGCAGCCTGAGACAAGCCACATAGGACAAAATTCAAGGCCCCCTCCCCCACAAAATTGGAAAGCCAAGACGATGAAAACAGCAGATTAAATACTAAATGGAAAGATTCAATGACTCATCATTCCCTCTCATGCAATCCATGACCACTATACAAAAGGAAAGAAATACAAATGCATTAAAACAGAATTTCCCTTCCTCGACTTCTTCCTCTTTTTTTATTTTGCAGCTCTGTTGTGCCCCAAGACATATGCACGTGCCCTCGGAGGCAATTTCTCTTGGGTTGTCATAGAGATGTGGTGGACTCAAAAGAGTTGCAACCAAAGCTCAAAACAGAAAATAAACGAGACGGCCACTCATATTCTAGACTCCTATTTCCAACTCCTTCCCGATTGTCCCAGCAAACACATTTCCTTTTTCTTTCCATTATTCCTAGTGAGTGTTTGGAATCTTGATTAAATGCATTCTTCTAATGAATCAACATCGCCTGCACCTCTGGTATCACTGACAATGGTTCTATGGTCGCAGTTTTTGTTTTCATTAAGGCCTGCACATGAATGATGGACCATACCAAGCATGAACTAGTTTCAGAAGTAACAGGAACGTATGACATTCCCAAATTTTACATGAAATTCATGATTTGAAAAAAAATGTGCCCTTCTCCTGATTGTACCCACCAAGTGGCGACTCTGGTGAAGTAATGGCACTTCAGGCCTCCAGCCACTTAAGATATAACTTAAGGTCTTACTATGCACAGCTAATACTTCTTTCGTTCATCATGTCTGCTTGGGAGAGAGGGGGGAATGTCCCAGGTGAGACCAGGATACTCCCCGAGTTAGGATGAGAGGGGGGGCATGACAAGCAAGCATATGGAAGTATACCATATTATGCCATGGTATCATGGTGAAATGTTCTGGTGTAAATGTATTGGCCAAGAACCTCACTCAATACATGTGCCTTTTAACATCCAAGAGATCACTAGCATTCAGTACGCCACTGTTAACTCACAAACCAACTTTTAAAAAACTCACATAAAAATCTTATTTCGAAGGCCCTCACAATATAGAAGTTCTGTACCAAAAAAGATGAGACTGATCTTTCTATGCCCGAACTGCTTAATCACAGTCAGTGAGGTGTAGCCTTCTAACGGCACCTGTGACAAGTACACCACTTTCCCCATGACCCTATTCCGACTTGTCTCCGCACAACAGCTATTCTTGTCTAAGCTTGCATGCGCTTGCTGTAAAATTTCATGTACACTGAGAATGAAGGTGTTAGAGAAGTAGAGCGTGTGCAATGAATTTTTTTAAACTTGGAAAAAGTGCACCTGAAATTTATGCAATGATTCAAGAGGCGTTCAGCTATGAATCTATGAGTTGGGCGCAGCGTATTCGCTGGCAGAACCACTTCCAATCTGGAAAAACCTCGACCGATGAAGAACCGAGAAGGAGATGACCATCGACATGTGCAAATGATGCCCACGTCTACAGTGTGAATGATTCAGTGCATACAAATCATAGGTTAACTGTCAAGGAGAATGCCATTGAAGTTGACATTAGTGTTGGAATGTGTTTCAACATTTTGACAGATATTTTTGGCATGGGTCACAACCAAATTTATGCCACAAGTGTTAATGGATGAACAGAGCAAAAACATTAAAAGCAATCATCACAGGAGACAAAACCTGGTTTTATGGTTATGATGTAGAAACCAAAGCCCAGTCTTCACAGTGAAGGGGCCATCTTCCTTACAACCAAAAAGTTTGAATGTTGTGATCAAACATGAAAGTGATGTTGATCGTTTTCTTAGATTATTTATGATAAATATGGACAAACCAACCCAAAGGACAAACAGTGAATGGGCAGCGGTATATAGAGAGAGGATGAGAAGGTTATGACACACCATGTCACAGAAGAGATATCACAAATGTGGAAAAACAAGTCTTGGTGCTTTCATCTCGACAATGCACAGGTGCACACATCATTGATTGTATCAAGGTTTTGGCCAAAAACGGCACATTGGTGATCCCTTCCAGTCATTCTACTCTCCAGATCTTGCTTCAGCAAACTTTTTCCTATTTCTTAAGTTGAAATCCACCTTGGAAGGATGCGCATTTTGAAACTACTGAAGACGTCCAACAAAATTGTAAGTAAAATTGTGGCTGAAAAACGTTGGGAGCATTGTGTTGGCAGCCAAGGACTGTATTTGAAGGTGTTAAGCTGATTAAAGGGTAACTAATGAATTCAAGTATTTTTTCAAATAGTCACATCTGTTTTGTACAAACTTTGTATCACTCACATTTAATAATGTTGGTCACTATGACAAAAGAGCCAAAAGTCAACGGAGTGAATTGTCAAAGGTTTCAAGAACTATGTGCCTAAATAAACTAACCAACAATCAAGAGTTTATCAGGTGAATAGCAGCATGGCCTGCGGTGTGATGCCTTCGACCTCTTGCACAAGTTGAGATTAAATCCTTTAAAAGAATTTTGGGTCAAATAAATGCACATTTCCATACCATAGAGCCCAATTTTTCCAATTCTGAAGTACTTGGGACTTGGGATACTTGAATGTTGACAACACTATTGATTAACCTTTTGGCACTGATTTCCTAACAAAGGGGTGACCGGCAATCAAAAGTTTTCACATTCCAGACTATCCCTGGGTTGTCAAGAACAAAATTTAATTTTTTAAGAACAGTATTATTTTAAGAACAGAATTTAGTTCTCAAAGATGTTTTAATAGAATGCTTTAAAATTTCCCCCCCAATGCATTCATTTTTCATACTAAGATCTATCTATGGGACATGGTCCCAAAGCATACTTCTCAAATAGCAAAACTTGACTGACATACACAGAAATATGTACACTATAACAAGAAGCAAGCCCCAAAAAATCATTCTGTCTTTTACCAATAAAAAATATTAAATTTCCATATGGGAAGATTCATTCACCAATTGCCCTCACATTCCCATCTTTCCCACATCACATGGCACACTAAACTTTGAAAAAAATAACTGAACTGAAGACAATAAATGTAAACGTTGGTTTCGTACAATCCTAGTCTACATAGAAGTGAATCAGGCCTTTGACAATGTTTTCAAACTGTCACATATTTTTATTCGAGTAGTCAGTACTTGGGCGACCAACATGTGACAACTGATAAACAATTTGTCATTGTCAAGGTTTTCTGAACAGAGATAAAAGACAGATGGTTTATTTTTGGGAAGGTTTCCGTGGAATGGATACAATTAATGCAATTTCTGTTAGGAATTTCATCTGAGTGTGATGCTTACATAAAATAATGGTTCCACCAGCATTCCGGTCAGTTTCCTCGCAGACTTATATAGACATGGGTTCAGAGTGGCTCAAAAATTATTCACATCAATACGTATAACGAATCAATTACATGAGAGATTAAATATGGATTTGACAATCAGTTCCAATATTGTGCAAACCCACAGTTGCGTGTACTTCCGTGTTTGTGTTAAGTGTGGATTCGCTGCAATGAGTCGATTCATAACACACCCAATAAATTTGCAGGCATGGCTCTGAATGAGGGCTTGGATGCAAACTAAGACATCTAGCCTGGTTCAAGTTAAAGGGGGCCTTGATCATGACGTGAATCACATTAAATTTCCTTAATTAAAAATTGACTGTTAAAAGGGGCTACCGAGGAGCTCTACTATAGAATGACTAAGTTCCATAAGTATGACTACTTGATCACCCTGAGGGTTCCGTTCCCTAAGAAATACTGCGGAGAACTGGATGACTATTGCACACTGACTTTAGGTGACCCTAAAGACCAGGGCATGAATCGGTATGATGCTCTCACATAGATGAAACTTCTTAAGGGCAGAGTGCAAAATTGTCGCAATTTTCATGTTTCAAAGGATCAACTATTTCATGAATACAGAGAAATTCATCATATATCCCCTAAATGTTTTAAATAGAAAATTCTGTAGATTTATTTGTGAATAATAACAAATATTCCAAACCACAACCAACTATAATTTCAAATAAAAACAGACGTGAGTTTAAACATTCATAAAGTAATAACAACAAAAAAATTACCCCTATAAATATTTTTTTAAATTAATCTGAAACTTAAAAGTCTTCATTCTCTACAACAACGTAAATTAGTAATTCAATAAAAATTGTAAAATTTTATGAGAAATACAAAGACTTGGAAACTTAAAAAAAAGCCAAAACTTTAACTCGTGTGACTCTCCAAAAAAGAGTCTAACTTCTGCAGAGATGCTACTCAACACACACTTTTACATTTTTATTTCATTGAATTACAAGAATACCTCCGAAACAATATTTATAAATTCAATAACAACGATGTATCCTTTCCTTTCCATCACAAATTTAAAAAAGCCCTCACGACACAAAAAGCATAATCCTTTAAACAAAGCAACAGCATGAAGAGCAATGCTTAAGCTTTCTTTTTAACTCTCAACTAAATTCATCTCAATATCAGTGCACCCACAACCCTTCATCGGTTTCACTACTCTCTCGGTCTCCTCCTTTGCTCCACTATTATCTTACAAAGCACACAGGGGAGATAAATCAACAACGGTGCATTCAAATTCAAGCACTCCCACGTTGAGACTAATGTGGTGCACCACAACCAATGTAATGGCATCGGAGGCGTGTGTTCATGTATTTGTGTAAAAAGTGTGTTTCTGGTGAGCAGATGGGAACGAATGATTCAATTACACATCATCAAAAAGACCACGAGCACTGCGCAGACCTCTCCTCCCCCCCATCGTCTGGATGCCGTTGTCCTCCATGCCCCCCCTCTGCCTCCATCTGCTGGTAAAGGCCCCAACTCCTCGGCCCACCTCCCCCTCGGGAAGTGATGGAGGCCCCTGGGCCTTCACCACCCTGTCCCCCACTCCTCGATCCGACATTACCAAAACGTTCCCCCACTCACATAGTCCAAGGGCTCAACGTCTTGCAGCAACACAGCCCGGGCCGACTCGGTGGAATCCTCGCGGTGAATCGGACGAACTGTGAGGAGGAGAGAATCAGGACAGTCTCAAGAGATATTTCTCAACGTTATTCTTTCTATTCAATTATATTCAAGAAATTACATATTTAGATGGCAAATTCTTTTAAGTAGTCATTGAAATAAAATCATTACCTCTATCATCTGGTTTCTGCTTTGCCAGGGGATAGCGAGAGCCTGAGCCAGTGGATAGTTCACTAGAACCGACATATCTACGCTTGTACTCTCTTCGCGCATAGGCGTTATCTTCTGCCCTCTCTCTCCGTCTCATTTCTGCAAATATAAGAGACAACCAAAATCATTAAATAATAAGTAAACACATGCCAAATTAATCCTCTAACATGCTAATAATATTTATTATATTATTTAATCACCCCAGAATTGAATTTATTCTATACTTTTCAATTGTATTGAAACATTTAAAAAGATGTACCAATAAAGCCACAAAAAATACATTAGAGCAACTAAAAAAAGATACAAATAAAGCTGTTGTCATGACAATATAAAATAATACAAGGTTGGTATAAAAAGTATTGAGAGCAATTTTTTCCCCACGTGTGCGTTAAGTGCTGACCTCAGACCATCAGTTGTTAAGTGTGCGTGATTGCAGATCGTATATTGGCATTGATAAGATGACAGTGCAAACACCATTATCACCAAAAATTTGGAGATATTCACTTGTAGAAAACACACAATTAGGGGTGAAATCAGGAAACAAAGACATACAACAACCCACAACAACATTTTCAAGAAAAGAATGGGGGACAAATTTTCTTATGTTACACATTCACAGACTCTTGCCTATTCAACAAACATAGGTCATGTCAGATGGTTTTAAATATATATCATGCCATCTTGGGCTGTTTGATGTAATCATTCCATACAACCATAGGTATTTGGCAGCCGTAATCACTCAAATTTAAGGCTTCACTCTTCCAAAAGTAAGACTGTACAATGCACAGATGAAACTGGTCAAACAAATAGACAGCTCCCTCACTCACCTCTGCGCACAAGTTCGCGTCCCTCATCTATCAACTCGGCCGTGAGGTCATCGTCACCATCGCCGCCAGTGCCACCCTCCATGAACTGCTGGAAGCCGAGCAGCGTGAGGAGACGCGAGCCGAGGGAAAAGTATGTTGCAAGGCAGAGTGCCACAATGCCCATGGGGAAGTAGATATTGAAGCCATCGGACACGATCGATATGACGTCCATGTGACCCATCACCTGAAATGCAAGGCCTCCAATTCAATCAAAAACTCTCAACTCCAACAATGCCACCCATCATTTGTAATCAAAGGGGAAGGAAGCCATGACTCTTGACGCTCATTACCTAATGAATAATCCTGAATCTTTGAAGCTTGTGCACCAAACTGCTTTGCAGAACTGACATATTGAGCTAAGGTGTACATCAGTTTCATTTTCATATTGCATTCACTTAATTTTCCCATTAGACAGATAATTTGGAATTGCTGGCAATGAATTTAGTTCTTCAATTCCAAACATTACCCAACCCCCTAATTGATCAACCAAAAGGTTGGTTCAGTAGATCAGGGTAGAAGTCACATCATACTGTCCAACCATATATTAAACTCACACATTAGCAGAGGGGGAGGAGTTCTTTCCCTGTTCTACCCTTGTGTTCCCAGGAAGATCTGGTAACCAAAAAAATCACATAGCTTGGGTGAGATTGAGGGTGCCCAAAGAGGAATGCCATGAATCAGTAGTACAACATTCTACCCCTGGACTACCATGCCCAAACAACTTTAGACATAAGAAAGCAGAGATATAAGGATCTTGTTTAAGATACAAGGAATGATGATGTTGAAGGGAATTGTATACTTCCCAAACCTTGAACTTGGAAGAAGAAGGGGGATGAAACTGGAGTTGTTTTAATTCCAAAAAATGTATAATAGCATATGCTCATCCTCACCTGAGTATACTGTGTCTCGCTAAACCGCCTCTTAATGATATGGCTGTCCATGTGAATGAGGCCAAGGAAATTCAGGCACATTGGTGGAGTTAGCCTACAAAGCATCCTGAAAGAGTTCAAATTATAGAATTACATTTGTACAACATTACATCACTTTATGGCAATTTTATGACTGTATGTAAAGAAAAGATAAAGGTACTTACATCCCAGAAAATATGAGGCTATGTTCATCTGTTTGATGGTTTGGGGCAAGATAATAGAAGTTCAGTACTCTTATCTTGAACAATGTAGAATAGGCACAGAAGCAGAGGTATGCAATCACTAATGTGGAGATGACCTAGTAAAAAAAAAAACAAGCCAGTTTCATTATCACTGTAGAGGCTCAAAAACATATAATTAAGAAAACTATTTATGAGAAAAAAGATACATTGCTTAAATATTTACATTATAAATCAAGTAGTATTATTATTAAATATTATAGATAATGTATATTCTGAAATAGAGACCATAGAAATTTCTTGTAATTTGGGCCTGATGAAATTCTACACTTAATAAGTATAGCAAAATAAGAAGATAAATATCTACTTACAGCAAGGGAAAACTAGTACATGGGTTTTAAAATACAAGAAAAAATAACTGTCCAATTTTTTAAAGTAATTATGGGTCTTCTTAATAGCCATCATTGCTTTATTTATTCTCTGCATTAATGTAGATATGTACTGGCAAATTCTATGTCTGCAATAAGGTCATCAAGTAGTCAATGGATTGACTTTGTTTGAATTAGGATTCGGGGAGGGAGTTTTTGGTTACTAACTGTATACTTGTTAGAAGAAATACAGGGATGGATCAAAGTAGAGACATAATATTTCCTAGTGAATATTGGGTAAATTTGGCCAAATGCCCAAATTAACCCATCGGCTTACAAAGGCGGTGATTTGCTGTCCGCTCAAAGCTGGCCCTTAAATTTCCATCAACACCAGGAATCCCCATGGTCCTAATTGAACTTGATATGATTTCTTTGTCACCATCAAAAGTTTCCTACTCGGGCACTATCACCCACAGTGACACCAGAGATGAGACAGATAAGAATGGATAATTTGAGAGGGGCAACTTACCTCTATCGACAGGTAGTCATATTCTTCTCGAGCTATATTTAGAAATATAGCAAAGAGGGAGAGTGGCGGATCCTTGTTGAAAAATGTCACCTCCGACCAGACAACGGCAGCAGACAGCAAACCCGCAATGATGGCTAGCAGCTTACGAAACTTGGCCTTCATGATGCACTCCCAGTACCATTCTGAGCACCAGAGAAAGAAATGGGCAGAACAATTAGGAGAAATTTCACAGGAGGGGTATTAAACAAACACAGCCATTGAAAAACAGTATTGGACTCAGAGATAAAGGGTAAACGACATCAGCAGGCTGTTTGCAGCATGAGATTTAACGCAATTGCTTAATATATCTCAAGTTCAGGATTACATATGACTCCTGCGTAGATGCAACATAACAAGGCAACCAACCCTTTTAGAATAGAAAGCTAGAAATTATCATTCTATCTGCTACTGCTAAGTATATACATCTAGATCCACCACTTAAAAAACTAATTAACTCTGATTTATGGCAAAACATAGGAAAGAATACAGTAAAAATCACCTTGAGCGTCTCCTTGGGATGGAGAGATATTATGTAAATTGCACATAATGCCTCAAATATTCGGGTGAAGAAATATTAATTGATGGTTTTTACTGCATTGTTTATATGGATACTGATCCAGACTATAAAATAATTACATGAAGGACTGAGCTAATTCTAGTAAATTAATTATAAATTTGTATGAGTGTTCCTCACTAGTTTTTTTGTATTTCAATTTTAATTTATTTATCTATGAACTGATGGAGTTAAATATTAAATATTTGTTCCATGCTTCCCTATAATATTGATAAAAGTACAGTAAATAATAGAAATACAATTATCAGTCCTAGTTATACACTGAAACTTGAAGTTGACTATGAATAACCATTTTACTCTACATTGTTCATTAATTATTAATCTGAATGTAACATGAAATTTGGCATATTCCATGCCTCTTATGTAATATATCAGAATTGAATTTAACATAATTTTTAATTCAGTATTCATTTAACCACAATTAACATGATCAATTAAATCATTCTTAGTTATCCAATAATACCTATTCATATTAGACTTGATTGTAAATGGATTGTAAATGAATGTGAAAAATGGTATGGTAATTTTTTACTAAACATAAAATTTGTTTTGGAAAAAATTGTGCAATTAAGCACAGTATTATGCTATTATAAAGTATCAACTTTTTATGCAAAGAATAGCTGCTCATCCCTACATCTTGTCATGTCTCACTTGGCACAATTATTAGCTAAATAAAGAAGCACTTTGATGAACAAAAATGGCTGATTAAATTAGCTAATCAAGGATTATTTAACCAAGCATTTAATCAAGCATCCTTTAGCCATCTTCCCCATCTGCCTCTCTCCCCATTCCCAGACACAGCATTTCACGACAAAACTTTTCATTATCATCAAAATGCATCTAAAATTTCCTTCCTCTCACCAATGGGAAACCAATCCAATTAAGGGTTCTGGAATCAACTAGCTGAATTGAATCAGGCTACTTAAATCCTTCCAATCTCCCAGATTAAACTTATCCCATTAGTTAACATCTTCACCTCAAATTCCCTCAACAACCATGATCCATAACGCAAGCCCTTCTGCTAATCCAAACTTTCCCTCCTCCACAATATCACCTCTTCCACTAATCTTATCATCAGTTACTCCACGTACTCTGATGAAGGTGGCTGGGACCACCGAAATACTATTAAAGTCTTGCCTATGTTTTTGTGTGAAACATCTCTTTAAAATATATTTTCTGACAAAGTACACACACACACACACATACAACACTCTCATCTCTACAATTGTGACTTCATCTAACCCTGTCCACACACTTTCCCAGCTGGGCAAAAGAAAGGATGCATTGCACAAGCCTCATTGTCATTCCTCCCTCCCCATCGCCCCCATAACCACAGTGGCTCTTTAGGGGAGTATACAAACCAATTTTTGGAGTATAGAGCAGTCGAATGGGAAGTGGATAGCCAGGATCAATGGAATGTACAAAACTTCTGCCAGCATTGAGGGATAAACCAGCAGCTGTGTTCTGAGCGACATCTTCCAGCTTCACAACACGCTCCACCTGCATCTGCCACTGAGCTTCTGTGCGGTGCTGCGTCTGAAGGGCTTTGATCACCTTTGAGGGAGAGCAATATAGCCATGGGAGCAACGAACACAACGGTGAAAACAATGTGATACAATGGTGGGGAAAGTACAATGACAAATATGAGCAGACTGATTTGCCTCTATTTTCCAAGAAAAATGGACAGATGAAAACATTAGCATAAACATAAAGCTGCATCACCAGACAAAATTTTGTTTAAGAAATTATCTCATTTATGGAATACGTAATTTAGCTACTAATCAGTCTTGTAAAAGTCTTCAAAGACTATAAAGCCAAGTTTTTAATTTCCTTTCTTATTCTTAAAGGATTTCCCAATTATATCACGCAGTCGTTTCGTTTCCACCCAATATGATGTTCAAGTTATAATTTTTTTCATTTTGCAAAGATACAGAAAATTAATTTTTAGACAAACATTGGAAAATAAATAATAAATATCCAGAGAAAACCATATCACAGTTCACAAGATTGTTTTCAAGAAGTCTCTTTCATGTTGGTCATTTTATAGAAAATAGTAAGTAGAAAATAAATCATGAATTAAAAAACCATAAACACAGTATTCAACCCGAAGGTCGGTTGGGTAGGTGACGGTAGAGTTCACCCAGTACTAATCCCGACGGCATGTGAAATTCACACATCAGGGTAAGAGGGCCAGTTCCTTTCCCTGTGCCGATTATGGTTTCCAAGGAAGATCTGGTACCCGAAATATCACTTAGCTGGGGTGGAGCTGCACGTGCCCAGAGTGCCCTGCCTGGGAATCGAACCCGGGACCCTCCGGTCAGTAGTCCAACGCCCTATCCCCTGGACTACTGCGACCCACTAAATCATGAATTACCAGATAAAATATTATTTATCTTTCAGTAAACTCTCAATTACCCATTTGCTAATGGACGAATGATGAAGAACGGATAACCAAAATATGCTGAAAATATGGTCATGACATAAATGGATATGCATACATGTATACAATCAGCCATTTTCTTGAGGGTGGATTTATAGTTTTAAAAGAACACAGAATTATCACAAAGCAAATAGCAGAACATATTTTCACCAGAAAGCTAAACCATTCACGTTAGCCGGACAGAAAAAAAAATGACAGGCAATGGACAAATTTTCGAAAAAGGATCACTTATACAAATTCAAATTCATCATGTGATAATGATTAAAATAATGCAGAGTGGCTAGTTAATGGCTTTATTTGTTGCAGAGTGAGTAAAACTGTGCATTTGCTCTCGCCTAAAAGGAAAATATGGAGTTCTCTGGAATACTATTATTGACAACTTTTGATTTTTTTGTGAAATTAAAAACTTTGAAGTAAGCCCATGTATTTCAAACTTATTTTTTTTTAGATGTATCCATGTTTGAAAGCATTTCATTCATTAACTTTAAGGTTCTACTTTTATTAAAATTTTGAGGCTCAGGGAAGAGAGAGAATAATAGCATGGCTGGCAGTCTACAAAACAGATAACTGAGACTTTTACTGCACAAGCTAGTCCAAAGAATTTGACTTGGTGCAAAAAGCTAGCGAGATATTTCATACTTCCAACTCAACCCAAAATAAATCCCTTTGAAAAATGAATGACAAAAATATCCATCACTGATCATTCCAGAAGATAAACCCTTCCCGGGACTGAATCCTTTGTAATCTGGTGCCAAATGCTGCAAACGCACCTGCCTGTGGAGGCGGACGAGAGCCTTCTCCGAGGCCACCACCCCTGACGCAGGGTCGCTATCCGCAGAGTCGGCAGCTTTCCTCTGGGTCTTCCTCACGCTCCGGCTCCTTCCCCTCCCCTCCCAGCCATCTCCCTCCTCCTCCTCCTCCCCCCCATCCGGGCGCCACCTCTTCTCCACCCTCTCCCTCAGGTGGGGAGGCAACTTGCTCAGAATCGTCTCAAGAGACGAGTAGAGGGGGTGGTATGAGTATGGGATGCAAGCACATGCTCCCTGCAGCGACTGGTGAATACAAGTGAAGACCCTCACATGAAATGCATGCACGAGCTCAGCACGCACAATTGAATATGAATAAACAAGGGAGTTCATTTTATTGTGCTCAAGATATGAAACAGACACAGGTGGAATATTTCAACCATTCTGATGGAATGAATGGTCTACGAAAAAAAAATTTGTAATGTAAATGAAGCTTTCCAGCTTAAGGGTTGGATTAAACAATTCATATAAGTGTGTTAAATTATGTAAATAATTACAACAGCAGTAAAATTAAAACCTGCTCTGCACCATACTCGCTGTAACAATCTCATGGAAAATCTGGAAGATCACATTTTCATCTCAAATGAACACTCTTAGTGAAATGCAATATCTTGGTTCTGTTACATAGGTGGCATTGGTTCTGGTCCAGCGAAGAGTTGACAAGTGTCAACACAATTCATATCATTGGAGACTTCAACGTTTACAAACAAAATTCATTTCAACATGGAACTAGAGCACAGCAAGTCCATCAATTTCTAAAATGTCTTTTTTACAAAAATTTGAAGAAAAGGTACAAGGGTAACTCCCAATCTCCAATCTTCAGAAATAGAAAGTCTCCAATTTTTTAGAAATAGAAAAAAAACCATTAATGTTCTATTGTATATAAATCATTTTGAAGATTCTTCAATAATCTATTTTTTTCTACATAATCGCCATTTTGGTGGATGCATTTTTGTTAACGCTGTGACAGTTTTTGTGTGCCCATGCCGTACAAGCTCGCCACCATATCTTTGAGGAAACGTTGAATTTCATCTTTCTCCTCTTTGTCGGAGCTGAATCACCCTCCGACCAATTGTTCTTTCAACTTAGGGAACAGGTGAAAGTGGCTGGGGGCCAAGTCCAAACTACAGGGTGGATGGTTGACAATGTCCCAACCGAAGTATTGCAGGAGAGCAACGGTTTGGCGGGCAACGTGTGGGCGAGCATTGTTGTGGAGAATGCATACGCTCTTGCTCAACATACCTCTTCTTCGGTTCTGAATCCTGCTTCAGATGGATGGTGCTTCGAGAAACATGAGGAACCAAAACGCAGAGTTTGTCCAGCGTGATCCGCCGATCATTACGCATGGTTTCCTCAACCTTCACGACAGTCTCGTTAGAATTTGGCTCCAGTCTCCCGCTCCATTGTTCGTCGCGAATTTCAGTACGACCGGATGTAAACTCCCTACACCACTTGCGAACGTTTTTGACATCCATGCACGATTGTCCACACACTTCCATCAATTGGCGATGAATTTCATTTGGTTCAACACCTTTTGCATTCAACAACCAGAAAAACTGCGCGAACTTCACACTTGGCGTAAACATGAAACGGGGGCTCCATTCTCAACGGCTGCCCAACCTAGACTGAGCGTCCCAGCGATGCGTGCGCATGCTTGTTGGAGGGATAATTGATCAATCTTTAAAATGATTTATATATCATAGAAAATAAATGTTTTTTTCTGTTTCTAAAAAATTGGAGACCTTACTTTTGGAGTTACCCTCATAGCAATAATGCTTCCATCTACAGAAAAACCATTTGCATGGATACGGTTATACTAGATGTCTTCAAATACCACCGTGCTAAAATTCTCAAGATTGTATTCAGAACTCCACTCATTAATATACCACTGACAAAATCTCACCTTGAGAAAAAACTTCATACCAATAAAACCACTGTCACCAATTATGGTTACAACACAAGTTTAATAGACCATCACAAGGAAACAAAAAAACTAATTCCAGAAGAATTGCTTGCAAAACAAACCCGATGACAGTGGCACAGAATCCCCTCACCATCTCACCTCTCATGTCAAAGAGTCTGAACGAACTACCCAAAGGAAAATATAATTTGTCAACATGACTCATTAATCTTCACAAACTGTTATGCAACACAACAGGCAGAGTGCACCTAGCAAGTTGACTCGCTTAATCGCCCAGAGCTTGCTTATGCATTGTGTGGGCCTTGTCCTCTTGTCAAGCAAAACTTGAAGAAAATGCACAGGTCCTTCCACTCTCAATTCACGATAGCCGATTTACCGAAGGCTGATAAATCATCTTTTTTCAATTTAAAAAAAATGATCACCTTAAACTATCAGCATGATAATTTCCAAAATCCCTCAAAATAAGGGTATTTGGCAACACTAGTATAGGTAAATAGTATGGGTTTGGCACATCATACATTATTGTTGGCCTAGAAACTTTTGGATAGCACCACACCTGTAAACAGCAATTGAAAGAGTATTCATACTTGCCTCAATTACATCTTCCACAGTTTCTTCTGCTTCGCTATGCTCAGCATTTAGTTTAGCAGCCTTGAAGTATGCATAACGCAGCATATACTCATTGCGGCTGGAATTCCATATGGAGCGTGGAACTTCTACTAATGCATATCCAAGTAGAAGTACCAGCAGGGTCAGGCCCCAAGTATTACTTGCCGATGAAGCAATTGCTTTTAACTTCTGGCTACAAAAAGAAACAATCACTCATAATAAACCATTAAATGCACTAATATATTGTGTAGGCACTTATAAATTATGAAGATAAAATGACGATTCTAATTATATCTACTCCATGGACACCTCCGAGATAAGAAAAGTGTTACTGACTTCTAAAGAAGATAGGCAAATGAGTTTTATGTAAATGAATTTTCGCTTTCACTATTCAAGTTTATGAGAAATGTTTATGTCCAAAGAACCAGGAGAACCATATCAAAAAGGCAGGTGGATAACAAATTGCAAAGACTTTAAAAGTCATGGGAGGTGTTTTGCCATGGTGAATCCTGATTGACATAAACAGCCTGAATTCTAAAACAAATGTTTGCATACAATTTAGGTAAATAGAAAAGCTATAGAGTAACTTTCCATTAACACGTACTCACTTAAGGAGAATTTTACAATACCACTACTCTAGATTACAATTCAAGCATGGATATATAAACCACCTTGTAAAATTATATTTGTAGAACATAAATTTCAGTTTGAGTGGACTTAGAATTAATGTCTACATCCCTTGGATTGGTTTTATACTAAAATTGAACAATTCACACCTGCCTCGCCCCCCTTATGACCAGAATCAATGTCTGAAATGGGGAGAAGAGCAGCATGGGTTCTTTGGTTCCAAAGGGTCATGTGCCTCAGATCTCCTTCCCCTTTTCCAAGGTCTATGTTGGTATTTTGTTGTTTACTTTCCACATGCTTATTATTACTCCAACCCCTCTTTTTTGAAGAAATTTCTCTTTGTTTGAAGAGGAACCAGCTCATTTATGAGTGCATGTGAATACAATAGGGATTCAATTTTTATTTTATTCATTGATTGCTCAAAGAGGTATGCTTGAAGGAAGAAATATGTCATTTGATTTGGGGAATCCAGACATGTGCCCATAAAAATATATTATGTTGGCCAGTGCCAACCAGTGCTTCTGAGAGTCACTGAGAAGTCTAACATAGGATTACTGCATTGTACATGCACTGCAGGAGTTCATTCATGCTCAACGAAGCTTTGGAAAGAGTAGCCAAATTGACGTTTGTATGTTTCAGATTTAACATTGCACAAAATAATGCTATGTGCACTGATCAGCATCTGAGGTCCCATATCTTAAATGAATTGGAAAATTTGAGTTTTTGACCATGAAGCTTATTCCTCGCTGGTTTGCAAGCCTAAAAACAGTTTTATCCTTGATTCTCCAGAGTCTTATCAAAATAGATCTAGTACTTGAGTGAGGATATGTTGGCACAAGTTGAAGTGTCCAATTGAAACTGTACATGAAGATAATCAAGGATGATCATCAAATTATTCTAAATACATCCAATAAACAGATGCTACCTTAAGCAGGACCACTGTTCAAGAAAAGGCACTATCAATCGTTGAATTACAAGGTTTAGGTGAAGTGCCTGACAGCTGAGGTCATTTGCACCATTAGGGAGGGATGGGAAAGGTGGAGAGAAACCCAACATCGGCATTTGGCTACCTTAATGAAAAGCACCAAGGACTCCACAGATTAACATTCTATTCGACAGATGGTGTACCCACTCCAAATGCTCCCCCACATAGTACTCTAAATAAGGATCAGGATACCACGGAAAAAGTTCTTCTGCCTCCAGGATTCGAACCCATGCCCTTTCGGTGGGCAGCCAGTATGTTGGCCACATTATGAGGTTCCACTTTACATAATGGAATCCCTCCCCAAATAATTCATTAGGGAGCAAATGAAGCATATTCAAATGAACAGCCAGAGACTTCCAAACCTCTCCAGGAAAATCTCACCCAGTGATACTTTCAATATGGATTTGAATTTCTTTTGTCAACTGTCTTCAAGAATGAAGAAGGAGAGGAATGCCATGGAGGTGATTGGCAACAAAAATCTTTGAGGAAGGACGATTGGAAATTGCAAGTGCACACTCGCTGTTTAGATGTGAGCAATGATTTTTTGAAGTTCACACACACTACAAGTAGACACGACACACTATTTGCATCACATTTTGCAAGTGGCTAAAATGATTTAATTCACAATACAGTCACTTGCAAAGTTTTCCAGTGAAAAGGAGATGTGCAAGGAACAGTGGATTTTGCAGAAATGCCAAGAGATATAAAAGAAGGATCAATGTGCTTTTCAACTAGAATCATTCATAAACATTTTTTATTTTTCAAACAATCTTTATATGGTGGATAAACTACTGTAAATAATATGAATATTGCAAGTGATTATTCAGTTTCTTCAGTCGCATTCTGGCAAGGAAATAAATAATGAACAAAGTGAAGAATCTACTCCAGATGAAATCAAGAATATGGAATCTCTCAATCCAATGCGCCGACATCCCAATGGCACTTCAGCTTACTCATGTGTTTTGTTGCCATTTCCAATGTAATATACTTTCAGACAATTAAGAAGAAATTTCTTTAAATTATATTCCCATTCATTGGTAAAAGAATTTTTACAATTATTTATAACCTGCCACCAATTAAAATGTAAGATCATATGTGTAACAAGTGATTTATATAATCACAGATTAAATAAAGATATTTTTAAATTTAAATATACATGGAACGTAGCTACGGTCATGGATCAATGTAAACAAAAAAAAGCTCGGACCGTTAACTTGAGAACAAAGACATTTTTACTTTTAATATGTTACCACTTGATGAATTTGCATGTCCAGCAATTATTAAGATTTTTAGTTCACTGCTTTTTGCTTTAAATATAAAGTAATATAGTATTAATGCAGTAGCATGTTAAATTCATTAGCCAGGCATAATGTTGCTTACATGTTACAAGGCTCCAGGTGCATTGAAATGCAAGTATTTTCAGCAGTAAACAGGTGATCAAACTTCTTAAATTCATGCCTATCCATTAATGATGACTTCAAACTTTTTTGCCACCTCATTGGAAAGAGTCCTTCAGGTGATTCTTTTTGCGTTCCAGTGGAAAGCGAACATAGAAATCAATACCTCGGAAAAATAATGAATCAAAATCATCATGAAGAAGTTCTGATTTCCTTAATTCATTTACCACATAATTTAACTTATTATTCCAACATATTTCAAGAGCATCCTGTTGGTATTTTCTTTCCACCAGATCTTTTCATAAAAATCTAAACCTAGAGATGTATAAATATAGCCCATTAATTACCCATCAATGTCCAGTCCAGGTTTAATGGCTATGTAAATAAGAAGAATGCCTGCAATAAACAGGTAAGATCCATAGTAGATGGCATTATCAACGAGAGCAGCTTTCAGCTTTCCGCTGACGGTGAAGTCTCCAGCCTGTGTATAAGACTGCATCACAGGCAAGATAAGCCTGGAAAGGAAAAGTAGGGAGACCTTGTGATGCATGCACGGAATATTGGCATCTGTTATTTAATTACTTGGTTAACTTAACTCATGCATTATCCCAGCAAATAAAAAATATATAAATTGCCAGCATGATTACTTTAATTACAATAAAACCACATTCTAGTTCAGACATTTATTCATGGTTTCTAAATTCCTCAGGTTTTCCTGGCCGAATGTTACATTTTTCCACACCTCTCCTTCAATTTAAAAATTCCCACCAATTTGAGAAAATCCTTCAATGAACTTGATCGCATCAGGCTCAACTTTGGGGCATCTGCTGTTAGAAAGAATAAATAAGACAACTAGGGAAGGCTCCACAGAAAATGTATTCTAATGTAAAAAGGCTTCATTGAATGTGGAGACAATGAGTATTTGATGAAACCAAGTCTACTAGTCCATGTTGAACAAATTGAGTAGCTTCAGGCCTGATGTGGTGGATTGATTGAAGTTATGGGAAGTATATAAATACTTGAGTATGATGCACTACGTTATACTTGAGCTGTGTTACACAAAAGAGCACGTTTATTCAGGGACTGCATTCTGCTCTTCAAACTTTGATAGCATGATCCTCTCTACTGCTGCATATTTCTGGATGAACAACAACGCAGTGAAAACTATTTGATGATTATTAGAAATTATCACCATAAACTTTAACAACATAAAACATAAATGCAAAGCTAAGGTTATTTCCAACAAGTAATTATTCTATTCATAGAATTACTCATACAATAATGGTAGAAAATCTACTTATGAGAACTGAAGCTCTATAATTCAGAGTACAGCAGGGCAGCACATCTTCAATTAGTCAATGTGCACAATCTATGATGTTATTAATACAAAAGGTAAGGAATTTAAGCTGCCCAAATTCAATAGCAGAGCTCACCTCAGCAATGATACGGAAGAAGATGAAAATGACAGATAACTTTGCAAAATATTTTTTACTCTTCAATACAAATGTCTCTACGCACACCAATATCCTCAAAATAAAAGTTATCGATTTTTTAAAAATTGGTGGAATAGAATTCCGAACAAAAATGCAGTTAATTCTTTTGGTAAAAATGATAAAATTAAGGAAACATGAGTATATACGAGCATCCTCCATGGAAAATACATGCCTGTACCTATTCTCCAACATTTTTGAAAAAAAAAAAACAATTTGAGTACTAGATTTAATACAGTGAAAAGTTTATGTACCAGATGTTCATGAAATAAAAATAAGTTAGAGCAAGCTTGCTGCCTAATATGTGTTAAAAAAATCATCCATATGACTGGTTCTTATATTAGGTTGGGGAAAAAGAAATTCATTATGTGTTCGGTAGATGGCTGTACTGATCGATATCTCGTAGTATCAATCAAACAATTTCAAGTTCATACTCGTTGTCAAGGTGACATTTGACACCAAAAAAACTCTTTTACTGTTTCTTGTTTGTTCCATTCAGTTGTGAGTAACAGGGTGTTAATAATGGAAGTTAGCAAAGAGAAAATTCGGTACATTTTACAGTTTTTCTTTGATAAAGGCGAAAATGCAAGCCAGGCCGCTGGAATTGTGAATGGTGTTTATGGTGCCGATACTGTAACAGCTAATTATGTGCAATTTTGTTTCATCAATTCCGTTCAGGCATTTTTGATGTTGAAGATGCACCTCGCACAGGCACCCATCGCCGAAAATTTTGATAAAATCACAGAAATAATCGAAATTTGCCCGGCATGTTAGTAGTCGTAGCATTGCCCAGGAGCTAAAGATGGACCATAAAACAGTTTTAAACCATTTGCGCAAAGCTGGATTAGAAAAGAAGCTCGATGTTTGGGTGGCACACCAATTAACACCAAGAAAAATGATGATTTGAATTTCCCTCTGCGAAGCCTTGGCCAAACAGAATGAACTCGACCCATTTCTTAAATGGGTGGTGACTGGGGATGAGAAATGGGTCACATACGACAATATTGTGCAAAAACGATCGTGGTCAAAGCGTGGTGAAGCAGCTCAAACGGTGGACAAACCAGGACTAATGGCCAGGAAGGTTCTACTGTGTATTTGGTGGGGGGACTTCAAAGGAATCATTTATTATGAGTTGCTTCCGTATGGCCAAACACTAAATTCAGACCTCTACTGTCAACAACTGGCCCATTTGAAGCTAGCGATTGACCAGAAACGGCCAGCGTTGGCCGACAGAAAAGGTGTCATGTTTCATCAGGACAACGCAAGGCCACACACGTCTGTAGTGACTCGCCAGAAACTCTGGGAGCTTGGTTGGGAGGTTTCAATGCATCCACCATATAATCCGGACCTGGCACCAAGTGAATACCACCTTTTTCTCGCATTGCAAAACTTCCTGAGTGATAAGAAATGGCGATCAAGAGAAGATTGTGAAAATAGATTACTATAGTTTTTGCCATTTAGGACCAAGACTTCTATGAGAGAGGTATTATAAAGCTGCCATTAAAACAGCAACAAATTATGCAACAAAATGGTGCATATTTTACCCAAATCGGACAATCCGAAACTTCTTAATAAAGTTTTGAATTTCACGCAAGATAATGGATTTCTTTTTGGACCAACCTAATACAATAATCACATTTTTATAATCGCTTAACTCTGCTCAAGTCCTCTCATTTTAATAAAAATATTAAATGTTCTCACCATTGCATCAATGCATGCATTTAAGTTTAATTACGCACATATGAATTCTATTGTAATTGTTGCCTCGCACATATAGGAGGCAACAATTAAAAACTGAGTTTTTTTCAAATTTTGAAGAAGTTCCAGAGAAAAAAATGGCAAATCTTAACCCCTCCATTCAAAAGAATGGAAAAAAATGCATGAAAAATAATGATTTAGAAGTTTGCCAAAAATTACCTACACAACATAAAAATTCTATGAAAAATTCAAATATTTTTCCTGAGATCAATTTTGATTTTAAAAATCTGAAGAAAATCAGAATGTTTTTGGGCATAAAAATGTATCTTCATGAATTTTTTCAGATTTTTTAAGGCAAAGAATCACTCAGGAAAAATTGTTTTTGAACATTTGCATTTTTTGAGATAGGAGACCCTTGGGGGTACCTAAGGAGCTAAAAATTTGGCTAAAGGGGGGTTTCTCCTGAATATTTACTTTTGAGTGCCCAATCCCAAATAAGAATCCAGCCCCCGAGTGCAGATCTTACCATCTTATATTCGCTATAGCCTTTAGAGCAGCTTCAGACTTCCACTTCCTTATCACAGTGAAATTCACGGGAACCCAGAAAGTGTGGTTAAAAGGGGCCAGTACATTGTGAAGTGAGCCCCATGAACCGACAAAGATTTAAGGAAGGGATCATGAAACTGAAGGAAAGTAGATCTAGGAGCAGTGGTCAATGTCACAGGAAAAACCTAATCTCATCTGCCTACCACCATCACTCTACTCCTACTAGACCATCCAAAGTCTTGACACGCAAGCTTCAGGAGAATTAACTGAAGATCTAGCATCAACACGAATGGCAGACCTCCTATCATATTTAATGGCCAAGGGGCTAGGGTCGAAATGGGCCACCCTTCCTGAACCACTAAGCCCTGGGGGAGTCGGTTTTGTCATGGAATCATTCAGCAATAGGTCACAATATGCTCATTGATGTAAGAACTATAAAGACTAAAATAGGCTATATTTTGCTCTCTCAAAGTAGTTTTGTTTTACTGTAGTACCAGCCTATGCTTCCAACAATCATCTATGTCATGTTGACAATATTTACGAAATGTGTTCAATTCATGGATTCTTACACTACATATGCAGAATATGATCTAAATGCTATATAGTGCTGGTGTGACACTTGGCAATTAGAATTTAACTTAAAAAGGTGCATAGTGATGAATTTTTGGGAAGAGTAATTCCCTGCCGAATGCCTATTGCATTGGGTACACCAAAATGGAATGTGTACTAGAGTCCATAAAATATTTGGGCATTACCCTCACTCACAACCTCTCCTGGTTATACACGAGGAATATGTGGACAAGCTAACAAAAAATTAGGACTTATAGGAAGAATACTGGGTAGATGTGATGGAAAGGTCAAAGAGAAATGTTATCTTCCGCTGGTTAGGCCACATTTAGAAGATGCTGCTTAGTATATGGGATCCTCACGACATTGGATTGATTGCCGAATTGGATCGTGTGCAGCATAGAGGAGCTAGATTTGTAAAATGTTTTAATGATACACTGAGTAGAGTATACAACAAATTGGAGAAGCTAGGTTGGGTATCACTCAAATACTGAAGGTTAAATTACAGATGAAATCTCTTGCATACATTGGATGGATGTCTCTGTAATGATTATGATGCTGAAAATGTATTATTATCCCCATCGTACTATGGTAGGAGAGATCATGTCAACAAAATTGAGAGATTAAGTATAGGACAGACAGATTAAAGATGTCATTTTACCCACAAAAGATAAGGGATCAGAATAACATTGTCCGACCTTGATAGGGTCATATGCAGCTCAAAATCAGTCTGGTATGTATTCACCCCCCACCACACACCCTAGTGGTGGCTTGCAGGGTACTAATATATCAAGTATCAATATCAATCAATATTGTTTTGGTTCCTTAGGATTTTAATATCTATTGAAATATGAATGAGTTACCTACTCATCTTATTAAATTTCTGAGAAAGAACGCAATGCATTCTTCATTTGGTTTCCAATGAAATGAAGATGTCCATTACTGGTCATGCATGAATATGAAAACAATGAAAGTTTCAGTCATTCATTATTGAGATTAAGCAAACCGAGGAAGAAAATGGTTCACTTGAGAGGGAAATAACTATGTTCTGGGATCAAACCTAGGAGAATCATAGTTGAAATCAACCATCTCCATGAAGTAGCACAAGCATATGTCCATAATTTGATGAACATCACATTTAGGTAATGCCATTTAAAAAATTGGAAAAGTCAGGGGAAAAGATTTTCACCAAAAACAGAAAGTTCCTCCTGCTCATTCAGACTAGGAGAACTTTACAATAATAAATGTTGCAATGAGTTTAGGTACTTACTTTAACGTGAATGTAAAACGATCTTAACTTGCACAGCAAAACGAAGCCTTTTCGGAATATTTGAGGTTTAAGAAAAATATTTATGGGAGGAATTGATGCAGTTTTGCTGGGAAGAGAGAGAGAGAGATTGCGGGAAGAGATATAAAAAAGGAAAGTACTGAACTGAAATCTAAATATAAAAACGAACAAGGCAAGGTAAGCCAAACATCCAATACAAATTCCCATATGCTGGTATGATATCATGAAATAATTTGTTCTGGCATCTTCTCATTACGTGCTCCGGATTGTTTTTGAAGTTTCAGAAAACAAAAGAAGCGAAGAGCTACACAAAATGTATGAATTTTCACCTCATTAGGAGATTGTTAAACTAATTATTATGTCCCAAACTTTACCATGTTAGACACTGAGATGTCCAATACACAACTCTCCACAGATTGGGAAATACTCCCTCTGGAACACTGCCCCAAGGTTGCTCACAAGTGTGATTAATAGGCGGTGTGACATTGCCATCAATCACACCGCCGTTTTGGATAAGATTATCCAAGAGACTGGCATTTCCATCTATAGTCTCATGTATACACTGACGGAACACGGTCTGAAAAAATTCAAGGTAACACTAGACCTCTACAATGACAACTTATGGTGTGAACTTATTGCGTTGGTTTATGTATTTCAAAATGCACTAACATCAGCATAATACAAACATTGGAATCGTAAAAGATTGTATATAATATACGAAACTATACTTACCGATGCAACATCCAGAGGGAGCACAAAAATGATTAAAAATGAGAAGTACCACGCAATCAGTACCGAAATCGTAACTATAACATGATGCTTGAACCAATTCCCATATTTGTAGAGCAAGCTGGCAGCTAAAATAAACGTCACGATGACCTCCGTAAGCAATGGGCCTAACGACATCCTTACAAGTTAGTAGTAATTTGGGATCTTCTAATAAAAATTATTCATTAGTGCACTGAAATGTTTCATGACCGATTTCTTCAGTTTTAACTTTCCTCTGTATTTCCTGTTGTAGCTGTTCCAGTTTTTTTAAAGACACAGGCTTTAAGGGCATCAACATTGGCTTACTTAACATAAAGTGAGGAAAATCCTGGTATTGTATTATTCCCCGAGGAACAGGTAAATATTCCCGGTTTACACTGGATCCATCAGACATTCTTGAAAACATGCAATTGCCATTAAATAAATACGTCGACGCATTCGCCTAATAGTAAGGCCATATTTTATTCAAAACTATGAAACGCAGAACATTCGCCACAGTACTTACGTACCATTATCACTCGTTAATATCACAAAATTTTCCTACTTTTTACAAATCCCGCATTCCATACAGATATTTTACTTTGTTAATGGCAAAAATACAAATTATGACAAAATTAAAATAAAAAATTGACAACCTGACGTAACTTCCCTAAACATGGTATTGATCCCGTAAACGACTTCGTTCGACTACTGTTTTGTGGAGGTGACTGGATGAGGAGACGAATAATATTTGCTAGTCCTACTGTCCACTGTGGTGAAAACGATTTGTAACAATGCCACATAGAATTCGCGAGGCGCTACTGTATACTTGGCCTAATCAGTCCTTCAGCATAGTTTCGCTATTAATTCGATATGAATGCATCATTAAATGAAAATTATTAAGCAAACGAGTGATCTTTTGTTCAAGTGAAATGCTAACAAACAGATCAAATACTCATAATCCCATGCATTTCTAGCATTAACAATAATAGTAATTGGACAAGCGTGGATGTAAAGGTAACAGAATCAGCGAAGTCCCACAACAAAGATAGTCCTGAAATCTCCCAAGATTGGCGTGACCATCGAAGTTGAGAAAGATTTCTGCTACAACCGCCTTATCTCCTTGTTGGGCAAGTGTGTAGTGGAAATCTTTAAATTTACGAATTTGTCCTAAGCACTAAAGCAGCATGGGACGACGAAAGAGCAAGCGAAAACCCCCTCCGAAAAGAAAAGCCATCGAACCTTTGGACACCCAATTTAATTGTCCATTTTGCAACCACGAAAAATCTTGTGAAGTAAAAATGTAAGTAACTACAATCTATATCGCAACCTTTTCGAGGTTGAAATATAGATTAATTAATTTCTCGTGTTTAGGGACAAATGCCGCAACACCGCAAGGATAACTTGCACTGTGTGCTTAGAAGATTTCCAAACAACAATTAACCTCTTGTCCGAACCCGTAGATGTTTACAACGATTGGATTGATGCTTGCGAAAATGCCAACTGATGACTATGTGGGTTGACAGAAGCCATATCACTGTCTAATTGATAATTTATTGTTTTGATATATTCTATTGTTTTGTTCATAAAAATGAATCTGTTTACTATTAAAAATATTTGTTTTCTTGCATAATGTATTTATTAATGTCCGATCCTCCGTTTTTGGAGAACACCCAGTAAACAGATGAAGTAAACGTCCAATTATGTGAATGCACATGATAACTGAAATAAGATTTGCCTACCTTTCACATACACTGAATTGTTTAATCAAAAAGTAAGCAGTTCAAAAAGCCACTGGAGAGAACTGTTTTTCTATGATTATCAACACGTCAATTGTTTATTCAGCTGCATAGCACATTCTTTAAGTTTAGGTAACTTCGTCTCTTCAGAGATATCACTCAAAATTTTCTTGATTGATGACATAGTTTCTTCTTGCAGTAGACATGATGGAGTGGAAACATATGTTGAGATCAGAGTTCCAAATGCTACCACTGCTCGAAACTGCGCCTCTGAATCTTTTAACCTTGACAAAACTTCGATGGATATTTCTAGCAGCTTATCGCGCTGTTCTGTATATCCCTTCGTGCTGCCCAATTTGCCACTAAACGCCACTGATAAGTTGAGCAAAAGTGTTGATAAGGCAACCTAAAAGAATAAAAGTTTTCTATTAGAAGGTGGAGGATGGTGACATGATACGGAACTTTGCTCTACTTCTTTAGCACCTAACAACAATCTTCAGGCTGAGGTTTGGCTTGACCAGAGTGAGTACAGTGCACTAGTAATAAGCCCATCATATGTGAAATACATGCAGGCTCAAAGGGGTGGGACCATTGTGGTCTATCCTGGGTACCCAGAAAATGATAGCTTGAGAACTGAACCTGGGTTCCTCCAGTCAGTAGTCAAATGCTCTACTCTCAAAGCTGTAACACCAGCTACATGCATATAACTTAATTATTAAGCAAATTAATAAACGTTTTTAATAAATATTACTAGAGGTAAAAGTATAAACGATTTTAACAAAATATTTGGTGGCACTAGAATTCAGAGAAGCAGTACGGTCCATGGTACTTGTATTTATGCTTGCCAGAGGCTGACTAGCAATTTATCATGCATACAATCTACTATAGGCATACAATTTAAATATTAATGTATTTTTATATTTATATACACAAGCGTGATACTCTGATACCTTATGTTTTATCTAACAATATTTAAATGCTTCAACTGATGGCAATGACATATTCCCAGCCATATGAGTAAATTAAAAATGATATTATATTACAACTTGTCAAATTATCAATTCCATATTGATGTAAAATGAACAATGAGAGTAGATAAAATATGAGAAATCTAAAGAGGAGTATCATTTGTTCTGCCTGAGCGACAGAGAATTTTTTACATTGCAATTTCTTGGGAATGCACTTTATGTAGATACGGCCTTATAATATGACAATCATATGGTATAAAAACAACCAGGGCCAAAAATGAAATCCTATTCCCTCTGTTAAAGTCATGTCATTCGCCGTTGACTGTTAAATAAATAGTCTATGCATATTTTTTGGGTATTTACATTGCTCAAATTATTGTGAGATGATCAAGTAAATGAACTCACAAGTTTACTTTGACAGAATTTAATGTATGTTAATGCATGTTCACTTTTGTTTGGGATTTTCCTCTTAAAATAAACATTTACGATAAGAATTGATAATAAAAATGCATACCATCAACTATGCATAGTAAAAATCTTAAACATTTTAACTGATCATGGCTTTTGATCCAAGAAACTTTCTTTTGTTCAAACAAATTCTGATATTTTGCTTTTTAATTAGACCAATTATCTAATTTCTGTAGTAGTAGTGTAAAGGCTTAAACAGTAGGTATAAATCATAATGGATGTCAGTGTATAGTTCAAATGATTGGAATATATACATGTGTGTTATGAATGTATGTATAACAAAGTAAAAAACTGTATGAAATCATTGGAATTGTTATTGGGAAAATATAAAATAAAAAGAAATGTTTGATGATAGTTATCTATAAAATTGTGTAAATAATTCTGTATGGACCCATGCTCATAAATAAAAGCATGCAACTTACTTGCCTGTGGAGAATAAAATTCTATTCTAGTCAGTGATACTATTTATTCATTTTGAAAATTAACTTCCATATAAAATAGTCCTACCCCTTCCCAATCAAATGTTTATTTAGCAATGATATTTATCATATGGCAAGGCTGTATGATAACTATTCCTTATCAATAATGACTGTATCAACAACAATATTAAAATTACATAGACAGTGTGTGAAAGGTTTTGTTTCAAAGTTTGAGCGGCCAAATCTCAAGATGAGAGGGATATTGAGGCAATCTTCAAACTGTTTTCTTTCAAGTAGTGTGTTCTGGGATAAGGTGGTAAAAGAGACTTCATAGTCTCAATCTTGCCCCAAAATAAAGATGACTATCTGTCTACTGCTTCTTTTGGAGCACAAGAATTTGAAATAACACAAATGTACGTACTTCATTATTTCAGCAATGCAAAATTCTTATATACATATTTTATATACACCCTCGATTTTATGTATGGATTATCCATGCTGTTCCCTCTTCCCAGAACCTTAAAATTTAAATGAAATTACAATCTTAAAGATGATAATTAAATGCACTGAAACTTATATATACTTTTAAAAAAACCAGGTTTGACAAACCAGGGCTTGCTTAAAAGTTTTCAATTTTGAAAGTGTCAAAAGTTGTCAATAATAGCATTTAATGTAATTTAAACCCTTTTGTGTCTCCTCTATACTTTCCCCATTATCATTTCCCTTGCATTTATTAGCCCTGAGAACTTCATATTCTCCTTAGCATGTGAACAATTACATTAGTTTTACCATGCAACTAATAAGTCATTAACACTCTGCACTGCAATATTTGAATCAGTATATCATGTGACAAATATGAATGAGCATTAGCGCTTCTTTTTTGTAATTAGTCTACTGCCAATAATTTGTTTTTTTTCCTGTCTGGCTGCATGACTGGTAAAGCTTTCTGAACAAAATACGTTCTGTTGTTCACTTCACAATAATTCTGAGTTCTTCTAAAACTATAAGTCCAGCCTAGTAAAAATGACTGAAAAATGAAAAATTGTACATTTCATAGCTAAAGAAACAAAATTAATCACACAGAATAAAATAGAAGAGGCTCCCATACATCCGTCTATGTCATGACCATATTTTCAGAATATTACAATTACCCTTGCTTCATCATGCACCCATTCGTGAATAGGTAATAGAGACTTTACTGTAATTAAATTGGAATAAATATCTAAGATATTAATTTAATAATTCATATAATTAATTATTTTACTTCATTGTCCCAAAAAAAATTGCCACAATACAACAATTTCAAGGAGTTAACTTTAAAAAGCAAAACTTTATATTGAATCGTTTACATTTTGACCAACTGAAAAGAGCATCAAATTTCACAATCTTTCACTGCTTCATGAATTATCTCGGATTCTTATTCAACATGAATGCACGAAATGGATAAATTCCAAGAAACTGCGGGAGATGCCACAACAGTAACTATTAACGGAGTCATCTGCTAATATACATTTCGATGCAACAATTTCAGAGAGTAAAAATCATTCATCTTGACCAGGATTTGAACCTGGATCCCTCGATGTCCATCCGAGTGCCTTGGCCAGTTATCAAGACGTCCTCTTAAACTTTAAAGGAACTTTAAGCTTTAAAGGAACAAGATGTTGTGACGAAATACCATACATACAATGTCACAGGTATTGGTAGTCCTGCGCAATGCACCACAATCCACGAGGTTAAATCCAACTTTAAAACACTTATGCCTGTGCCTGTGACATTGCATGTTGGTATTTCGTAACAACGTCTTGTTCCTTTAAAGCCCCCAAAATTTCAGAGTTTGAGAGGACGTCTCGGTAGCTTAAAGCACTCGGATGGACATCGAGCGATCCAGGTCCAAATCCCGGTCAAGGCGAATGATTTTTACACTCTGAAATTGCTGCATTGGTATGAAATGGAATTAAGAATCAAATGTAATTTCAAAAGTTGAATAAAAGGAGAATTAATTATCAAGTTACTAACTTTTACTTTCCCAGACTAAACAAAATGTAACGTTCTAACTCATGTGTAAACTAACGCCATGGAAATGAAGACTGAAAGAAGTGCCATGGAATGTTACAGGTAAGCACAAGGTGCGAATGTAGCTGGCGGGATGATGGAGCCTATAAAACTCACCTGTACCGGAGCAGTCATGAGCAGTGACTGCACCCCACTGCCATCGTCATTGCCACCACCACTTAACCCGATTGGATCAGGTGAGAGTGCGAGGAGTGATGACAGCATGAAGTCCCAATGGGCAACGGCTGATTCCTCGCCGTATATGTGAGAAAACATGTTCACAGCAAGACGCAAAGCAAATGTGAGGAGGGGTGCGGTAGTCGTGGGAGACACATCTAAAGCCTTCTGGAGTATGCCAATGATCGATTCCCCCTCTTGTGGAGAGTGAAACAGGGCCTCATTGATAGCCTTATGCCTCACTGCTAGTCGGGCCATGTCCAGGACAGGGTGGAGCTTGTCTGAAAAAAAAAGTCAATGAGACGGCGCTCATTTTTTATCCTATTCATGCATTCACATCTGGAGTTCCAAATGTAAACAAGAAAATCCCAAGTATGAACACTTACTTTAATTAAAAGTCCTATCAGATCCCAATTGCTTTCCTTTGTTATATTTTTTATTATAATTTCTGTTAACTAATTATCATCCTTTTAAATGCCAACAGTTGTGTCATGTCATAAGCTTCGTTTCTATGCATCAAGTTATTATGTACTGCAATAGACTGTGCAGCCAATAAGAAGCCACTTTGGCGGTGCCAAAGAGTCTTAATTTTCACCATGAGTTCATGAACGCATGAGTGAGCAAGAACGGATGCTTATTACTTGTCACTTGATGAATCCTCATCAAAAGGCACAGCGCCAGGATCATTATTATATTCAGTTTCCTTTTGCCACTGCTGCTGATGCCATGAAAACATGGCTGGTGAGGTGTGCTATTGCAGAAATGTAACACAAAACCCAGATGCATGAAAACCTAGGCAGTTACAGGTTTAGTACTCTGGTGAGTTTGTACTAAGCTACACCATGTTTTCACAAATTTGTAAAATACTTTCCGTTGAAAGTGATAAACACTATGGTGGAACCCTAATTTACATTTTTGATGGGACCAGCTAAAAAAAATGTGAATTCATGGCATATGTAAAATTGTTTAGAGGCACCAGGACTTTAAACTAATGAGTTCATTCTTGTTGAACTTGAAAAAAGCATTAAATCAAATAGCATGTAATAAAATAAGTTCAATCAATGGGTATGGTGTTATTTAAATTTCAAGAAACTGTAACAGTAACTTTAACGGAGTCACCCGCTATGTGTGCATTATAATGCAACAATTTCAGAGAGTAAAAATCATTCGCCTTGACCGGGATTCGAACCCGGATCCCTTGATATCCGGCCGAGTGCTTTAACCAATTAAGCTACCGAGACGTCCTCTTACACTCTGAAATATTGGAGGCTTTAAAGGAACAAGATGTTATGACGAAATACCGTACATACAATGTCACAGGCATTCGTAGTCGTGCGCGACGCACCACAGTCCACGATGTTAATAAAGCCAATTTCAAACACTTAGGCTGTTCATATCTTAGACAAATTTCAAGAAACTGTAACAGTAACTTTAACGGAGTCACCCGCTATGTGTGCATTATAATGCAACAATTTCAGAGAGTAAAAATCATTCGCCTTGACCGGGATTCGAACCCGGATCCCTCGATATCCGGCCGAGTGCTTTAACCAATTAAGCTACCGAGACGTCCTCTTACACTCTGAAATTTTGGAGGCTTTAAAGGAACAAGATGTTATGACAAAATACCGTACATACAATGTCACAGGCATTCGTAGTCGTGCGCGACGCGCCACAGTCCACGATGTTAATAAAGCCAATTTCAAACACTTAGGCTGTTCATACCTTAGACAAATTTCAAGAAACTGTAACAGTAACTTTAACGGAGTCACCCGCTATGTGTGCGGGATCCGGGTTCGAATCCCGGTCAAGGCGAATGATTTTTACTCTCTGAAATTGTTGCATTATTATGGTGTTATTTAGTTTATTTTATAAGAGGGTGAATAGATAGAACCAATTCTGCTGACAAAGCAAAAGCATAATGTTTCATGCAGTTTAGATTATTAGATAACCAGTCAAATGATAGCTTAAAAAATGAATTTACATATATTTTAATAACCAATGAATTTACAGAAAATAACTTTAATTAATCCATACAAATAAACATTAAATCTTCACGGTTATAAACAAAACCTGGGAAAGCACGCAATACAAATTCGCTAGTAATCTTCATAGAGCAGTTAACTTGAGCATAAATGTTTTCTTCAGGAATGAATATGTTTGGTTTTCATTGAATTAACTGACATGGAGAGCATTCTGTATCATTAAAAAAAACATAAACTCAAGGATAGTGCAACTTTGAGATGCCACACTACTTGATCTTTGAAAATTACATCAATTTTCAGCAGGAGAAAAACATTAGCAATCCAAACAAAGCCTTTCCTATGCCATTCTAATAGCCTTTCTCACTTTTGGTTAAATGCACACCTCATTTCAAACCTTTTTTTTTGTCCCCTCAGCATTTTCAATTTCAATACTGACATTAATTAGATACTTTTGTGTAAAAGGCAAATTCCATCCATACAAATTGAACACTTTTGGCCAAACGTAGGCCAACGCTGGCATTGAGTGCTTAGTGGCAGTGCATGGGTGCCACGACACTGCTGCACTCTTCCTTTGCTACTCACCAAGGGGCCACCGCAGCATACACTTCAGGGCCTCTAAGTGCTTTTCAGAAACAAGTGGTGCTGCTGCATCCAATGCAGCTATCTTCATTAGCTCTTCAAGAACTTCATTTTGAACACTATCATAATCAGGATTAGGACCCAAATGGCGATTGAAGTCCTGAAGTTTTTCTATAAAGACAGCAGGCAATTAAAGGTTACAAAAAGAATCAGAATTTACAACAGCATACATAATAATAATACATTTTATTTGTCCAGCGATCAAGTTGTTACAACTGTTACACTTGACACTGACTTTTAATAATCAAACCACTTTACTTTACTTTTCCACATAAACTTTTTAATTTTGACTACCCAGGTTTCGTTATAACATAACATCATCAGGTTACAGGTAAAGTAAAGTGGTTTGATTATTAAAAGTCAGTATGAAGATTTTCCACCAAGTTACGCCAGAAACTGTTTTGTTTTTTTTTTTATTGTTACACTTGATATAAAACATGTCGGGGTAAAATAACAAAATACACACATGGATACAAGGCATATCAGGCATTATCAAGAAATTCAGCAATTATGAATAAAACATTTTTATTTTAAGAACCTAAACAGATTGACTTTAAATACAGCCACACTTTTTTGGGCCTTAATCTCAGCTGGGGGTAAATTATAAAGTTGAAGGCCCATAAAATTTGGGCCAGCACCTGCATTTTTTGTACATACATACAAAACATACAGCTGTTTATTCTGCCTAGTAGAATATTTGTGGATATCGCAATTTTTCACATACTCAGATAGATTTCTTTTAACATGTACTACCACATGAAAAATATAAATACATGGCACTGGCAGAACATCCAATTTTTTTTAACAGGGGATGGCAAGGGGCATTGTGTTTCGCAAAACTCATTAGCCGAATGGCTCTTTTTTTGACCCTCAAAATGGCCAAGGTCTTAGATGAAGAATTCCAGTAAAGAAGGCTATGTGAGAATAAAATTCGCCATAGTATACACAGAGTATACACAGTATACACAGAGAACCACCACTGAAACAGTGGATTTAATAGACCTTATTAAGAAGCAGGCTGAGGACAACTCACTAGTTAAAGTATGTATGTGCTCATCCCAAGAGATTTGAGAAATAATGTGGAAACCCAAAAATTTGGTATTTTGTACCTGTGGGGTCACCTTCCCATCAACTTCAATAGAAAGTGATTTGCTTGCTTTATTTTTATTTGCAAAGTATATTAGGTGAGACTTTTCTATATTCAAACCTAGGAAATTAATACGACACCAGGAAAGTAAGGTGTGACTAACCAGTTTACCCTTAACTTTCAATACACCAAAAGCAGACAATGCAAGAATAATGTTGGTGTCATCAGCATACAATAAGGGGTAGCACCGTTTACATGTTGAAAACTATTTACAAGGTCATTTATTTTCAAAAGAAATAAGACAGGCCCAAGAACACAGCCTTGAGGAACACCTTGATTATAGACCTTCCTTGGGGAAACAAAAGATGAACCATTTTTAGAAGCAACCACATGTTGTGTTCTATCAAATAGGTAGGATTTAATCCAAGCATTAGGTATGCCATGAATACACATCCTGTAGAGTTTCTTGAGAAGTAATTGGTGGTTAACACAATCAAAAGCTTTCGAGAAATCAAAAACATTGCAGCAACTTCCATTTTTTTATCTAGAGCATTGAAATTTTGGGTTATTAACTGATAGTCAGTAGAAGATGTAGATTTATGTTTCCTAAAACCATGATGAGATGGTGAAAGGAGATTGGAAACCTCTAGATAAGAAATTAACTTAACATAAATGCCTTCTCAAATATTTTGCTGAATTAGTCCAGCAGAGAAATTGGATGGTAGGAGTTAATGTCATGTCTATCGCCCTTGTTTTTATAAAGTGGAATGACTTTTGACACCTTCAGAGGAGATGGAAACACTCCTAATCGCAAAGATTCATTTATGAGAAAATGAAGAGGCTGTATAATGAAGTCAACAGATTGCTTAATAATGTAACTTGGAATGTCATCAAAAACAGAGCTTTGTTTTATTCCTACTTTTGCACTTCCAAGATACATTAACTTTTCCAGCTGCCCTAGTTTTCACCCTCCTATGTTAATGGTGCACGAGAAAGAATCAAATTACTTTGCTCTTCAACAGGATGCAATTTTAACTCCTATTTTAACATTTAACTTGGCCTTTCTCCTTTGCAAAAATCTCATACCCTTGGCTTACATTGATTCACATCTAATACCTATTTTCTCATAACCTTAGCAAAGAATATAACCCCTTGGCTGAATGGCTAGCTGAATTAATGGACTGAATTGTTACACTGACTATCCCTCAATACATTAAAAAGCAGAACCATCTACTTCAATTCAGTTTCCTGTTTCTAAACCTATGATGTCAAATAAAGGAAAGACATTGGAGAAATTTGAGAGCTTCAAATAATCTTGTGACTAGGGCACTTGTATTTCAAAAATCACAACACAGAGCACTTGTGACGAGAGAGAGCAATGATTGCTTCCAGTGTGTAGGCAGTAATGCTGCGACTACATTTGAATATGACATGAATGTTCAATTAATTATCATTGGATTAAAGCACAAATCATAACAGCCAAGTAGAGCAGTGCAGTGAGAAAAAATTAGTCCATGGAAAATATGGGAAGATTTAAGTCAGAGATGTCAGCAGTGCTGAATAAGTCCACAGCATTGCTTTTTCAAAAATATGTTTGTGTTCTGTTTAAAATATCATGTATGAGTCAGGAAAGAGGACAACCACCCAATTTTAATTTTAACCAACAACATGCTGAAGTAATTAGCCCCAAAGTTATTTCCTATTAATTAAGGCTGATTGAAGCCATGGAAGTAGGTAAATTTACAAGTTGCTTCTCATAAGCATGCTCTCTTTCAAAAGAAATGAATATCGAAAAAAAAGTTAATTTCACAATAAAACGAGGGCCATTGACTCCTGAGGGTTCACAATAATCATGCCCTTACGTTTTTCCTCACCATTTATAATAAAATGGTTTCGGAATTAATTATTCTTTTCACACAATGGGTACAAACAAATCTGAACAGGTTCAAGTGCATGTGAGCATAATTAAGATACCTACTGGTGTAGGTGTTATATTCAAATTCCACCACATCATGCCTGTAACTATTCAATTTGTGAACTACTGGTGTGTTAAATTCCCCTTTACTCCATGTTTTCTTTTGAAAGCATAGAGTGAAAGATTCCTTAATTTCATATATTTACAGGTGAAGTATGGCATGCATTGGCAATACCTCCATTACTAAATAGTGATCCAAAGGAAATGAACAGATATTAATGCATACAGATCGTGAATGACCAAGATTTAACTAGCCAGTCATCTTAAGGATTGCAATTACTACTGAGCAAAAATCAGATTTACTTAATCAGTATATGATAAGAATCATATGATAAGGAAAAGAAGTGAGGTTCTCAAGTACCTCATGGCATGGAAAGCTTTTTGCGGGACACAAACAAAAACTATATAGCTGACAACATAAACTGATGGCATCAAAACATACCTCGAATAGTATTAATGTTTGCCTGGTCAAACCTCACATAGGTTTTCTGAGGGTAATACGATGAATTGAACGTAGCGAAAGAAGTTGTCTTCCCAGTAGAGTGACCACCAGCCTCGGAACCACTCCCTGGGATGTATCGATTTCCACCTGAAATGAGCACCAAAGATGAAAGGAGTGACTCTTGTAAAAGCACCTATAAGTATCAAATGTTTCCCCATTCAAATTGGTTTCACACATGATCTTTCCGAGCCAATCTATCAGTGTAAAGGGTTTGGCATCCCAATGTGGAACTCAGTATTTCTCAAGAGGGAGAAAGAATAAGAAAATCTCAAACCTGTAAATGGGTCCACATATCCCGAGCCTTGTTCCATTGGAGTGGGGTTTGGATTGGAGTTTTGCAGGATGAAATTCGCCACTTGATCCAAGAACATCTGGCTCAGATTGTTCTCCTCAATGAACTTCTGTGCAGCCAACCAGGGGTCATCCGACTTGTTATATGGTAATTTGAGTGGAGGTTTCCCATCCTCTACATCAACGTTGAAAACGTAATCATATTCCTGGAAAAGAGGTTTGGTTTTACAAAAGAAGTGTATTTACTGAAGTTGGACACAACTAGGTACCCATTTACTTCCCGATTGGTAAGTACTTCAATACAGAAAAATACCTCCATTACTAAATAGTGTTCTACAGGAACGGAACAGATATTAATGCATACAGCTCGGGAAAGACCAATATATAGTTAGCCAGTCATCTAAAGGGTTGCAATTACTACCGAGCATAAATAAGAATCAATGTAATCAGTATATGATACGAAAAAGAAGGTGAAGTTCTTTCAAGAAACAGCCAGGCTAAGTTAAACATTAATTGAGAGAGGACATTGGCTACCCAGGGTAGAACAGGGAATCATCTATCAAGGAGGTTTTGAAAATGAAGTTTGGCAAAGCCACAAGGACATTGAAAGGTTTGCGGACCTTGTGTTAGGCATAAAAAAGTAGTCAATTATTAGGAGGAAGCTGATGGAAGGTGAGACCTTAAGTAATGATGCTAAGAAAAGATTAGTGAAAACATTGATGTGGTGCAAAGAAACTCTGAAAGATTTTTTTTTTAAACAATAACAGCAGTCAACCTGCTAATCAGACGATTAACACTGAGAAACTGAGTACAAAACTGCAGAGTACAAATCAGAACCAATGTAATCAGTATATGATAAGAATCAATGATGCGAAAAAGAAAGTGAGATTCACTCAAGAAACAGCCAGGCTAAGTTTAAAATTAATTGAGGGTGAGTGAGATCACAGCAAGAACCTCTCCATCAAAAGCTATTGGGCCCACCATTATTACCTTGCCTTTAAACAGCGTCTTCCCAGATGTCTCCTGCGATCCACCACTGCCCCCTATCACCTCTCCCAGCGACTCCCACTTGCCCGTCGAGGCTACCCATTGGTAGCAATTCACCACCCTCCCCTCTCGAACCAATTTGGTCTGGCCATCTCTGGAGCCCTCTTGTAAAAGAACTTCCTTTCCAGGCAACCTATCACAGCAGAGTAAATAAAATGGATCGATCAGCCCATATGCATAACTCTCACAGAAATAAAGAAAAAGGATAAAATTATACAATCTAATTAAGTGTAGCAGGGAAATATTACATTGATCAGGATTAACCATTTAGCTGCTGTGAACATACCTAGTACCTTCGCATGTTAGGCTGCTGTGAAAGTACCTTTTCATCATCTCTATAGTGCACCATCATACTTTGAAACTTAATAAAAATTATTTTCGTGAAAATAAATTAATAAAATTTTTCCATTAAATCAAAAGTGAATCTAGATTATTTCTAATATTTTCATGTTTTTATTTTTTAGATTACTTTATTATTTCAGGAGCAATAAAGGTTACGGAGACATGTTACCCTCCATTTTTGCTGCACGTGAGAAGTAGGATTCCGAGAAGAATGAACCACAGCGAAAGGGTTGGGTCTGCCAACATTTTGCTTTTAAACGCAGCATGCGAGCACAGAAGAGCGGAATATAAAGAAAGATCATTTTGCACACCATGCGTTCTGATTGTGAATGTTACATTCATTAGCCATACCTCACACAAGAAATGGTAGTTTCTACAAATTTAGAAGTAAGGTATAGCAGAGTTGGTTATTTGACAAGCCATTGCAAGAAGAATACAGTCTCATGTGCAAATGTAGGCCACATGATATAGAATGATTGACATGTTAATTACCTGTTCATTCCAAATCCTAAATTTAAACCTGTCCTCTTGAAAATAACACCCTTGAATAATGTAAGTAACCTAAATAAATATTACATGATTTCAGCACAGTAAATCGTCACTAATCTGGGCCCAGCTAATCCAAACTCCCTGTGTACTGCGGGAGGCTTGTTAAGGGATCACGAGAAGCAGCACTAGAGTACTCTACTGAAATATACATGTAGCTTGCAAGTTTCTATGTACTTATATGGTTGAAAATAATTATAATATTTCAACCAATATTACAGCTGTATATTTTAAATTATTATTAACTATTGTTGTATGAAATATATTTCAAGTTCTTCTAAATATTTGAAAAAGGTTGCTAAAAGATGCAACCTAAGGATTGAGAAGAGGAAAAGTTTCTTGAGAAATTGGATTTCTCAAGAAACTTTTCTCAACGCAACTCAAAGAGGTTTCTTTAGAAGAGCTACTTTACAATCTATTCGATCTAAAAAAGAAGACTGAGGTTTTATTTATTTGCCTTTGGGTTTGAATGAAATTTCCACAAATGGGAAAGGCAAGCCCAGGATACTATTTTAACAGAAGTTGAGAGCTAGCAGGAGGCTATCCACAGCTAGCATGTGCTCAAGCAATCACATGGAGTAGAAATGTATGGCACTGACATACATACAATACAGCATCTTAAAAAAACTTTTTCCAGATACTTGTTCGGAGGGAACTATAATAGAAGTAATGTTTGGTTATGGCAATGGAAAAGGCAATTATTTACAACACAGGTGCCTCATGATTACCGAGTGGAATGACATGGAACCATTCATGGAATATTTGCAAGCATTGATGGCTGATATGATTTACAGTAACTTCAGACCTACAACATAGAAGTTCTATCCCAGAAAGTTAGTAAAATTATTTTTCTGGCGAAGCAGAGGCAACTGGAGTGGGATGTTTTGTGGTGGGAAAAATGGTGAAAGGTCTTCGGAAAGCAATGCAACTTGTGTCAGTTAACTGTGGGCATTTACAGAGTGCGGATTGCTGTTAGACTGGACCCATGTTCAACGATCACATCACAAATTCACAATGCCACTTTTCATGGAGCACTGATATGCAATCAAATTGTACATTAAGCTCGGAAAATCGGGTTCGGAAACCATGACCATGGTCAAGGATGCTTATGGAGATGGAGAAATCTCCCAAGTGATGGTTTTCTGCCTGCACTGGATGTTCTGGGAGGGTAACAAGGAGGTTGACGATGAGGAATGCCCTGGACATCCATCAACAACACAGTGTGATGGAAATGTACAAAAAGTGAATTCCGGCTCCCAAGGGTCAGGATGTAAGCAGAAGAGTGCAATATTCAGAGAACCACAGTACATGGCATTCTTGCAGAAGATTTAACCATGAGAAAGGTGTACCAAGATGGTCCCCAATGTACTGTCAGAAGACTGCTCGTGTGAAGATCTTGCATTGGACCTCTTGGACCACTGTGAAAGTGGCCCTAATTTTTTAGAAAGGTGGTTACTCTTGAAGAGACATGAGCCTTTGAGTACGACCCAAGTACAACCACTTTGAGAACCATTTTGGACCACTGGATTATGTCAAAGAGGCGGAGACGAGGTGCCTAATTGAGACTCCCGTTGACATCTTGTTGCATCCGTATAATTTACTGGCCAGGATGATTACCCCCCCTTAAGTGACCAATTAAAGGCGTGGGTCCAAGCATGCGATATCACAGCTGCTGACTCGATGTGGACTAAGGGCCAAGAGTAGTGATAACTGATAACTAAGTAATGGCGTGGGTGATATCAGCACTGCTGACTCGCTATTCGAGAGGACACATGGGCTGGGCCCCTTTGGTTGGAAGCACTACAGCAGTCGGGGACTCGCTATCCGAGAGGACACTTGGGCTCGGCCCCTTTGGTTGGAAGTGCGAAGCGGCTCCAAGGGGATATATAAGAATATTACTGTAAACTCTGTTCTCCTGTATTAAATCGGGACCGCCGTTGTACTCCCTTTTAGTTCCTTTTATTTTTCCCCACCTCTATCGATGAACACCTCTCACGTCACCACCCACCAAACTCGAGCCCCCATTTACCCTCGAGGCAGCCACTCGACTCGTGGAGTACTTTCTCGTGTCGCCAATATCCCCTCGAAAACGCAGGGATACGACAATCTTCCAGGAAGTGTATCAGAAGCATGGCAGAGGCACTGACAGAGAGGTGTTGATGTTCAAGGGTGCTGTTTTGAAGAGTTTTAGTAATTTGTACTTTTATCAGCAATAAATTTTTCCCCTCATTTATCTACTTATTAGTGGTAGTATTTGGGGAGGTGACTGGCATCTGAGGTCATTTGCGGTATTGGGGCTCAACAGGAAAGGATGAAGGGTGGAGAGATAAACCCAGCGTCAGCATTAGCCTACTCTTAACGTAGAGGCGCCAAGAGGTTCGCAGCTGACGGATGGCATATTCACTCAAAGTGCCCTCCACCAAGTCCCTCAAATAGGGATCAGGATACCACTGAAAAATATCTGCCACCATCGGGATTCGAACCCAGACCCTCTGAGTTGGAAGGTAGTACACGTCAGCCATCACACCATCTTAATCCTCCTTATTCTACTTATTTTTTGGAGCAGACCATGCATATATGAAATTAATGACCACTAAAGAGTTATGACAGAAAATATGCAAGCTTTACAAAGTGACTTCAAGGTTCAAGGATTAAGAATCAATAAAGAAAGGGTGCTTAATACTGGTCATAGTCAAAAGTTGAAGAGTATTTCTATGGGACACTAGGACAACCTCCAACATGGAAGAGAGCAATGAATGACCTCTCTCTACGTTAAAACAATTTGCCAAATGCATGGTTTATTGGAGTCACAAAGAAGGGATGGTTCCAAAACCATTTCCTTCCTAAAATTGTGAATTACCAAATTGAACCTCTAGGAATTCCAGAGATATAAATAACAGTGCCTTTTTATAATAATCAGTGTCAACTGGAAATCCCAAATTATTCAGCTCCATTGAAATAATACACCATGAAAAAACCAAACAAATGCTCTAGTAATGAAAGGCATTAGGCAGCAACTTCTTAAAGCTATTAACATTCTTCCATAAGAGCTTCACTAATATCTACCAGCATTCAAATAGCATTAACCAAATTGTAATGAAACACCACCAAACACCAGCTGTCATATTCTTAAATATTTTAGCAACAATAAGCAACATGAGTGAATATATTTTCACGGTGGACAATAAATTTCAAACATGCTGAAGAACAGCAGAGACCACAAATTGCATCATTTCAACCCAAAATCACAAAGGAAAACTAGTGACAGTTATCAGAAGTTCTCTTTTATTTACATTAAAAGCTTGATCAATTAATTACCTTAAATTGAAATAAATTCAATACGTGATATAATTTAATTTCAAGCATTAATTATCATTGTTTATTTTTCAAAGATATGCATGATTTACTACCGACTTAACTTTAGAACAAATCAGTATGTGTTTTATTTAAATAAGTTTAAATAAGAAGTAATTTATTTCATATTTTAATGGGTGCATCTTATGTTTAGGGCTCTAATCCACCATGTGGAGTCCTAAGAAGTCAATGGTAATCACTGGTACACAATAATTGAGGTGGAAAATGTTTCAAGGGGTTATGTGCATCACCTCAGGATAATCCAGATTCAGCCCACTATCCCCCTGACTCCATATAGTCCAGATTACCAAGGGTTTACTGTAGTTACACAGTCACAAGGGCAGAATTACGAAAATTAAATTTATCCCTCACATTCTTGTCCTTGTTATCAATTCAGTAGCCTTCAAACCAGCAATACAAAACTCTTTTAATCACAACCATTTTGGCTTCCTGTACTATTATTATTTACAGATGTCCACCAATAGTTTTGGTTACATTTTCAAGGAACCCCACCAATACACCCTAATATGATTCTAAGCCTCAATTAAAATTTTAAAATCACATCCTAAAACCATGCAGTATATTACAATGATTTCAAATTGCAAAAATCATTTGCCTTGAATGGGATTTGAACCTGGATCCCTTGACAAACGGTTAAGTGCTTTAGCCAGTTGAGCTACCAAGGCATCCTCTTACACTCCAAAATTTAGGGGGAGAGGGAGGAGGAGGACTTATCGGTTGACTGCATTAAAAGTTAAATGTCCCGGCATATCCAGAAGCAGCTTCTTAGAATTTGTCACATGATACATATTACAATAACTCGTTCCTTAGCCCAGCACACAATCTACCTTCCTTAATTGCATCAAAAATGACTATTCCCTTTCCCCATTCTACCTCGCTTTCCCAGAATCCTCCCCTTTATATCACACAGTCTCCAGCATCCCATTTCATTTCTTCAATATCTCTGACCTCCACTTGTCCAGTCTTCCCTGAATTTCTCCCAAAAACCATCTCTCTTCTCCTCCCATTTCTAGGCCTATGATTTCCCAGGATAATTTGGTACCAAAAAATGACACAGCTTAGATGAACAGCTAAGCACAGAGTAAGACTAAAAATATGTCACTGGGAATCAAACATGGATCAGTGGCAGAATGCTCTACCCATTAGGACTACAAGGGCCTCCTGTCTACCACTTAACTATACCACCAACAATATCAAAATGGAGGGAAAAGTGGTAAATTGATGCAGATTGAAGTATGACAATGTTACTACAAAATTATGAATTTTTAACCATGAAATAATGACTAATTCATATGATTTCCCATCTTCACATTGATTATTAAAATTATTATTTACCACAAACACCAGAACTGAGAACCAGAACCAAGAGTCACCAACCCAGCACCAAAACATAAAAGGTGAAAACATCCACCGCTATACTCGTTTAGGGTATTCCCATGGTGAATACATTCTAATACAGGAAACAATTTAAATATCCCTTTTTATGATGATATCCACACCAAGGCAAAACAATTAGTATTCAATATCATTTAATCACTTCAATTTTGGTGAGTGGCATCATATCAGAAGGGATTACTTACTCGCTTATCTTGACCCCGCCAATCTCCTCTTCCTTCACCGTATGACTGGCTGCTATTTCCTGACTGTACACTTCTTGAACAATATCCGCTGCATGACGACTCTCCTCACGACTGAAGACACGTACAATCCCATCACTATAGGCCAACAAGAATGGAAATAAACAGCATAAAGTCAGGTGATCTCACAAGCACTTATAAAGTTATTTAGTTGAAATTCTTCCACAGTGTATTGGCTAAAAATTAATACATTTTCCACGATGTCACCATTAGAAAGTTCTTTCACAAAATTATTTCCATCAGCACTAGAGTTAATACACATTTAAAGTTTTAATATAGGTAGTTCAAATGATGAATTGGAAGATAATGATTCTCTAAGGAGTCATTGAATGACCCACATATTTGTCATATGATAAGTTTTGATTGATATCATTTGTTTCTCTTTGTTATTTGTCCAATGTAATAGGCATGATGCTGTTTTTGGATTAAATAAATAAATGTAAATACGACAAGTGATGAAAATGATTTAACATCCATTCATGCATATTTTGTAAACAAAAATTAAGAGACCGTGGAGTTTTCAAGCACTCTATACTCAGGGGTACTTATTAATTTCTAAAGTGTGCTCTAAAATTTATTTTAAACTGGTTGTGAAATGCCAATTTTTAAACTATACTATATCAATAAGGGAACGTACTACGGCCGAATGAATGCAATGAATACAAATTACCCAAAGCCGTACTCTTGGGGGCACTAGTTAGGGGACACGGGGGAGGGTGCAAAGAATAAGGATAACAAAACTGCACACACTCTCTCACTCTGGTATTTGCAGTGCAAATTGACCGTTGCAAGTCACAACGGCACTATTTTTTCCCCACGTACACTGCATCACAGTGTACTTCCCTTTCCATATTCCTAGTCTGTGTGAAGGGTCCCTGCCGTTGGGTTAAATTCCCCGTAAACCCTGAGTGCGTGTGTGTTTGCGACTCACAAACGGTCAATTTGCTCTGTAAATACCGGAGTGAGGGAGTGCGTGCCGTTCCTTTACTTTTTCTATCTTTACGTCTGTTTGAGTGAAGGGTCCCTGCCGTTGGGTTAAATTCCCCGTAAACCCTGAGTGCGTGTGTGTTTGCGACTTGCGACGGTCAATTTGTACTGCATATACCGGAGTGAAGGAGTGCGTGTGGTTTTGTTTGCCTTGTCTGAGTGTGTGGTCCCTGGCGAGGGGTTTTTTCCCCCGTAAACCCGGAGTGCGTGTGTGTTTGTGACTTGCAACAGTCAATTTGCACTGCAAATACCGGAGTGAAGGAGTGCGTGTGGTTTTGTTTGCCTTGTCTGAGTGTGTGGTCCCTGGCGAAGGGTTTTTTCCCCCGTAAACCCTGAGTGCGTGTGTGTTTGTGACTTGCAATGGTCAATTTGCACTGCAAATACCGGAGTGAGAGAGTGTGTGCAGTTTTGTTATCCTTATTCTTTGCACCCTCCCCCGTGTCCCCTAACTAGTGCCCCCAAGAGTACGCTTTGCCCCCAAGAGTAAGCTTTGGGTAATTTGTATTCATTGTATACTATATCAGTCTTTTTTACACACAAATCAACAAATACCATTGAAAAAAAAATTGGGAGAAATATGAAGAAACCAAGAGACAAGAGAGGAAGACATGGAGGTCAACAATGAGATAACCTGGCACAACCGATGATGATTGAAACAAATAGGCTGTTGTGTTAACACTTCCACAAATATTATACACTTGAGCACATATTATCTGTTTTTTTGTGAGGATGCCATGTATTTCTGCACCGTTAAATCTATATTTATTCTGGTGGTAATCCTATAATTCCATAAAGGAGGGGCATGTTTAAGATTTTGGATTTTCAGTGTCAATTTCGAATTTGGATGCCATTTTCTATGAAAACTAGCAAGGTAAGACCCTGTGCTATCATTTGAAAGAGTACAGTCAGGAAAGTGCACTCACAGATACAGTAAATAACATGGTCATCATCATGCAACTCCCTTAAAGCAAATTCCATTTTAAGTTATAAAGGTTCCACAAGTTTTTGATATTTTAATAAGAACATAACAAACAGATTTCGTGGTTGAAAAGTGACAGCACAAAATTTTAATATATGTATGAAGGCTGTCCAGAAGGTAACCTCCATTTGCCTGTAGTGAGCAAAGTATTGGGGGGAGCCAAATGTTTGCTGTATTGACACACACACACACACACACTAGGGCAGTACACCTCGAGCTTCAGTGTTTGGAAGGTCATGAGGCTTGTTATTTGTTTGGAGTAGTGAGTCAGAATGAACAATACAATTTGAAATCTAAATTCAAACAGTAACACAATCAAACGAAGAAAAAAATCCTCTAGTCATGTTCTTTAAGTGAGAAGAGAAATATTCCATGGTTGACTATTCTAGTACTCAAAACATTGGCCCTGTGAAAGCATAGGCCCAGGGAGATGAAACAGTGGTTGATAAGGGAAATTTGTTTGTACATGTCAATCAGTCTAAGTTCCAAGGAGTTATGGACTTCAAAAGACTTAAGAACGAACCTGACACAAATTTTTTTAATGCTAATTTTTTTGTTCACAAGCTTTCATAATAATTAGAAAACACCACAAGCCTATGATGGTTCCTGCCGGCCAGGACAAAGTAGATGCACATATGTACCTGCTTCCAGTGACCAGATCTCCATTTGGGAGGTAGGTGACTGACCACACCGTCTGAGATGGAAGTTCTATGACTTGCAGGCACTCCACGCTATTGGTGCCATTTGACGTTGTTCCCCACACTCTTACAGTGCCATCCTCAGCTGAAGTTGCAAATTCCCCAGATGGGCCAGCTGTTACACTGGAAATTTAAAATCTAAGTTATCAAGCTGCTCACACCTCATACAGAAACATCTAATAGCAGCAACCTTTCACTTAACAAACAGCAGAAACAACATCTCCACAATTTAACTTCATTATTTTATGAAATAAAGGATGAGGTAATATTAAAAACCTCATATACAGCATAATTCTATAATAGGGTTCTGCAGTTTATCTCCTTTTGTGATCACGAAAATGGTATCTAATTCATAAACTACCAACAAGTGCCTAGTTAATGAAGATCCAGTATTAGTGTAGGCACAATTTCTATATTTAAACACCACTTCCTTTCCCTGTGCCGGTTACGGTTTCCCAGGAAGATCTGGCACCCGAAAAATCACATAGTCTGGGTGGAGCTGTAGGTGCCCAGAGTGCCTTGCCCGGGAATCAAACCCAGGCCCTCCGGTCAGTAGTCCAACGCTCTACCCCCTGGACTACCATGACCCACCATCACATTAATGCATTACTAATTCCAAACTGGCAGGTTGCGAGCAAAACTGTCCCCTCAGTGGGAAGCAGCACAATAAAAGCCTCTCTCACACCTAGATTTCCATTTGATGAATGGCCAGAGCCTCCATGCTACCCTCAGTTTTTGCAGATAAAAAATAAAAAGCATGGAGATCTGTCTGTCAACATATATTACCCCATCCTCATTAGTCCCCAGACCCCAGCGCCAGTGGTGACCATGCTTTTAAAGCATTCAATGGACTCATAAGACCTCTGGTTTTCTTTTAATTCCTGAGAGAGTCAGCCTCAAAGAAATGTAAGTGTTACACAGTATAAAACATTAATGCACTTCCCATCCCTAGCAAGCATATAACCATGCACAATGTATGCACACATGTGACCCCCCCAAACTCAGCATGCAACATGGAAAAGTGACCAAATAAGATTGGTTAAAACATACCAATAAATAAAATTGGAATGGCCATAATACGTAGAAAGGCACTCTCCTTTGGCTGCACTCCACCATCGCACGGTTGCATCATTAGCACAGGAAAGGAAGTCAGATGACGAGAGTACAGTCAATCCTCTAACACAATCCGTGTGGCCTGAAGGAGAAGATCAAAAAACATACTGCATTCAAAGTGGACACATAAACTGATCGTCTACTCTTTATGAGGAACTGCGTGAGAAAGCATTCAATACCACACATCTGAAGAAGGGTTGAACAAAAAAGAAACCCAGGTATTTCCAAAGAACTCAATGCAAATACATGCCAATGTTAGCAGGTGAATGAGAGAAAACTATAAAACAATGTAGGAGTAGACCTGGTCAATTTAGTGGTAATCCAGGTGTATATGCTGACAAGATATAGGTAGGAAGAAATTGATAAAGTATCCTATCAGTTAAATGGAATAATTGCAAAAGCACTGGAAGAAAAACTGTGATAATGATGGTGGATTTGAATTCGGTGATAATGTGTGATGATGTAAAGGGAGAGCCAGGGGTGAGATAGAAGAGTAGAGTTAGGGAGAAATGAATAACCGCAGGGGGAAAATGATAGTTTTGTAAGAGATATGGCTTAATTATAACTAATACATGATTGAAATACCAAGTTGTTGAAGGATCACCTGAAAAACCCCAAGAAATACAAGGAAATCACTTTTTTCTTCTTGGATTAATTACAATTAACGAGTATTGCAGGTTGTGGATTCTACCCACTTTAATATTTGACTTTGAATATATGGCATAAAAGTTATGAAGTTCCACACCATATTCATTCATATCTTGATCCACTATTGTGTGCCAAACAATTTTTATGTTCCCATTCTTTACCTTGTAAGAACTCATTAATGTAAATATGACATTAAGAAAAGAGCTATGCAAAAGAAAAATATTTTAATTTTTCACAGCTATTTATTATTTAAAATGTTACAATGCTTATGCATCATCCTCAGGTATAATACAAGTTAAAAAGTTCCAGCATCGTGCCAAAGAATTTAAACAGGTTGTACAAAGTAAATAGCCATGAAAAATTACTATTTCAGTATCTTGCATTCTGCTTAATTTCCACTAATTGGAGTCTGCCACGGTTATTCATGATCAAGAGTGGTTTATTATCCCCCATTTTTTTGTAAATCCATGCATTAATGAAACTTGAACTCTCATTCCATCTGAACACCTAAAAACAATATTGGACCACATAGCTGAATTGCGGTGATATTTTTTGCAGCCTGTGGTATGTAATTTTCTTGGCAAGGCACTATTAACCAACACAACGCAGATGTATTCAGCCAGTGAAGATTCTCCCAGATGAACTTTCACAAACAAATGTTTATCAAACATCACACACACAATAATTACAATTCATGACCTGGAGCTGCATATACCGCAAGAAGCATTTTCCTGTAACTGTCTAGTGTATAGTTTTATTGAGTTTGAACCTTTCAACTCGCAAACCTCCTCTCCATCTCTATTAAGTGCATTTCTGAGGTAAAATCTGTAGGTGGTTGCAAAAGTTTTGATGAATAAATTCAATGAACCAGAATGTACAGGCGATGAAATGATATAAAAATTATGACTGGCTCTTCATCAAACAATGGCAAATGAAACCATGGACGTGCGGTTGGCTTGTGCAAATTGTTTCATGGGGCCTATTTGAGTAGCATCTCATTGTGTGTTTTTGCTAAATAATCTTTTTGTGGTGACATTCCCATATAAAAGAATCTACTCCATGAGTGAGAAGTAACACAGCATTGTGCCACTTTGATCTAGAACATTTTGTGCTATCTTGGATACCCTATTATGATTGAATATGAGGCCTTCATTAATGGAAACAACCCAACTTGGTGGGTATATATATATCAATACTTGAAACCACTGCTGTCATTTCAATTTTGGTTCTGGTCTTGTTGAAGCATGAAAGAACGATTGGTCCATCAAGAATTTTGAATTAGTTTTATATTTATTTTTTGCTGGAGTAAAAGCAACAATCAGAAATAAGAATGATTTTAAACCATTTAATTCCAGAAATTATCCAAAACTTGGGTATAAATATCAGTTCTTGGAACTGATTGTCATTTCAAATGTGGTTCTAGTCTCAGGATCCATTGGAGCCAGTAACCAAATGACTGAACTGACCCAGCACTAAAATCATTGAAAACCACTTATTATGTTCTATAGTCTTTCAAATCTATAGCATATGATCTTTAAACTTTCAAAATTGCATTTATCACCCAGATTTATGAGTTTTACAAAATCTCATTTTTCTAAAGTTTATAAAAGAAGGTTTTAGCAGCAACAGTTTTATGAAATTTACCAAATCTCAAGGATTGGCTTTCCCTGTGGTTAAAATACAAGGAATTTCTCAGTTTGCACTACAATAGTTTTACAAAAAGTCATTAGCAAGAATAGCAAAAGAAATGAGGTCATACTTTCCTTTTCCTTTCCTTTACATATCTGTTAGTAAAAGCTTTCCTTGAGTTTTGATATCTCCTCAAACATCTTACCTGTAAGAGTCTTTTGAAGGTCTCCACCAGGAGACCAAATATTAATATTCTTGTCAGCTGATCCAGTAATCACAGTCTTAGACTCTGGAAGGTCAATGATGCACCAAACAGCAGCTTGATGCCCAGTGAACGTGACTTGTGATGCACCATTTCGCCACAACCTCGCTGTTGCATCCCAAGATGCACTTAGAAACACATCCTCTTCGTTAACACTGGCAACCAAACTACAGACTGGACAAATTAAATGGTATAGAATAGAAAATACAGCAAATTAACTCAATCATGTAGCTGTAAACGTACATGAAAATTTTATTTAAAATTTCAATGGTTAGGAGTGACAGCAATATGTGGAATTACTCCGAGAAAGGCCATCCACTTTTTGTGCTCACATGAGTAAAAATTCATTCCACAGAATTGGTTCTTGGGTCCTAATTACACTGTCCTTTTCACATTTAGCAATGCTGACCAAAGAGATTTCTTTGACAAGGCACACATAGATGCACCCAATTTAGGAATCACTCACCACATCAATGGACTTAAAATTTTGTCATTGTTGTGATTCCCATCTCTTTTACTGTAGCATTATTCATGAGAACGGTCTACAATCTCCTGTCTGCATAAATATGGACGACCACATCTCATTTTACTTCTAACCAAATAGTTTAGAGGTAACACACCCAAAACAGAAGCAGTTCAAGAAAACATCCATTCTCATCAATAAAAAGGGATCACAAATTGTTTCTAAGACTAAATATGCTGATCTGTGCCGGCAGGAGCAATGACATACACAATAATTTCAAGGTGTTAAAAATAATTTCAAACCTACACTGTACTCCAGATTATTAGAGAGAGAAAATAAGCTTGTACTTCAGTGTGAACACCATCTTGTAGAGTACTATAGAAACACAGAGATAACTTCAAAGCCAACTTTGAAAGTAAATTAACATGGCAATATTTTTATTGCAATTGGAGGAAGTTAAATGGATTTGGTTACACATAATGCATTACAAATGTTTATTAAATAAAAACCATAAACAAAGTTATCAACTAAATGGTTGGTTTGACAGGTGATGGCAGAGTTCACTCAACACCCAATGGTGTTTGAAATTCACACATTAGCAGAGTATTAAGGGGAGCCAGTTTCTTTCCCTGTGTTACCTATGGTTTCCTAGGAAGTTCTGGCACCAAAAAAATTACATATCTTAGGTAAAGCTGAGGGTGCCTGGGGAGCCTCGCCTGGGAATCAAACCCAGGCCCTCCTGGGTCAGTAGTCCAATGCTCCACCCCTGGACTACCACGTCCCATCCATACATCAATTATAATAATAAAATGTGCATTAAATTTTTTTTTCTACACACATTGTAAATTTACAAAATTGAAAGCACTGAAGGTAGTCATATTTCAGAAAAATGTAGTTGTTATCAAAGTTAAACTATTAGCAGCGCTACAAAAAGGAGTGCCATAATAAAAAAGGATGAAACAGCAAAAAGTTCTGGGATTGTATATTGTCCTTATTTGTGATTCCATTTATGTACTTCAAATCTGAAAGGCAACCGAGATTTAAGTGTAAATTCCATACAGTGACTGAATTAATACTGAACAACCTCTGAGTGTGTATAGATTGGTGGGCTGGGTAACAGAATATGTGTACTTGGCATGTTAGATTTTTGGCAGAAAATAGGACACAATTAATTTTGGTACCTAGCACTTCTTCATGAATAAGTTGGTGCATAGATGAACCAAATGATATTTGAAAACAGAATGAAGATACAACCTAATGAGTTCAGTTACAGATGATATACGCACATAATGATATAAATATTATCAGTGGTCTTACCAGGGTACTGCACTCATAAGTCCTCAATAAAATGACACAAAATACCCTAATAGTACATATTACAAAAACCCATTCTTTAACTCTGCATCCTTGCTACCTCCCTCAATCTTATCCAGAATGGCCATTCTTTTCCTTCCTCTACCCTACTTTCCCATAATTCTACCCTAGCTTTCATAATTCTAATGCCTCTCTCAATATTTCCTGCACCTTTTTTCCTTCCTTCCACATATTTCTCTCAATAGCCATCCCTCTTCCCCTACCATGTCGAGGACTTTATCACTTGTTTTATTTTCTTTCCATCTTATTTTCTCAACTCTTCTCCACACCAGAACAAAACACATGATAATCGACATCCCTGTCTCACTCCCCTGCCTAGCACCCTGCCCATTCCACTCTCCATCCGCTATCCACATCTCTGCAGTCTCAGATATTTAAACGTACCTGATAAGTAGTCTACATCTCCAGTCAACTCTTCTTCTTCCAGTCAAATCTTTGGCAAAATGTTCATTATTATACCCAGTTTACTCGATCAAACACCTCAAAATTCAAGAAGAGAACAAATCACAGGGTATCATCCTCGTCTGCCAACCCAGAGGTCACAGGTTTGATTCCCACCTAAGTGGTTTTACCTCCACCTAGGGCTTTGGTGTATGTAATTGTCAAGTTGTTATATCAATGTTCAAAGTCCAATGTAAAGGTCAGAGTGCTGTTTTCAGACTAACACAAAATAAATAAATCCTTGTGCTCTTTTTTCTTCTTTTTAATAGTAACCAAATCACATAATTCACCATTATGTGTACCCGTATCCTTTTGAAACTGATCTCCTCCTGCAAATACTCATTTAATCACCTCACCATTCTCTGGTTGTTGATCCAAGTACTGCTTCCGCTGCTTGTGAAATCAAACTTATTGTCCTCATATACCGCTGACATTTCAGTTTTTTAGGATTGGCATCAACATTGATCTAACAAAGCCTTTTGACCAACTCCTCCCTCATGAATGCTGTGGATGAATCTATAAACACACTCTTCCTTCCTTAACCTACTAAATTTTTGAGTAGTTTTGCAGAGATTTTATCTATTCCCACAGCCTTCTTCAATTTCATTTCCTTCAATGACCTTTCTATCTCTTCATCAAAGCTATGCCAATTTATGATTCTAAATTTCCTTGATTAATTTCTAAATTCAAACTCACAGGTATTTCATCAGAAAAAAGATAAATGAACATAATTTCATAGTAAATCCATTATGTACCATACTAAATGAAATTTGGTTTGGTATTTTGTGAACTTCTGTGCAACTTGCAAATTCATTAATTCATAAAATATTGATTTGAGTATTCCCTTAGCATCCTTCCTCAAAATTAATAACCTAAAAATCAAGTATTAAAAGGGCACAAAGTTCCAGGGGGATGGGGGTAAGGCATTTGGCAGAAGGGCCTCAGTTCACACATGAGTGAAGATGCCTCTGGGCACACCTCAAAATTCACTCAAAGTAGTTTGATTTTGTGGGAATTCCAGATAATCTTGGGAAATCACAAGTGGCACAAGGGAAGGAACCAACCCCTTATTTCCTAGCCAATGTGTGAATTTCACATTCCGCAGGGCTTTGCATGAAGCCAGTTTTACCCTCAACTACCACAAACCCTTAACAAACCTATGGTTTTATTATTTTAAAAGAGGACTGAGGCCAGAATTTTTCTTTCTTTTAAAGCTGATCTCAACATTAAAATATAATTGAGTATTTTCTCAGAGCTTTTTCAAAATGAGTCACTACTGCCATCGATAATAAAAAATAGCTAATAATCTATCAAATACCAAGGCCAATAATAATTATATTATAGGTAGTAAAACTCTAAAGGAAACATATTTAAATTTTTTGTGACACTCCCTTCATTAAATTAGCACTGAGCAGGCTCAATGACAAAGGCACTCATTACGATGGCATTCAAATCCTCATAAATGAGTGACCATCATGAGGTGACTGCACAAGAGTTGCTGCGATATTTAGCATAGTTTCTTTCACTTAAATACAGAGGTCAATATTAATAGCAGCATCATCTTCATCCAAAGAAATCTAAATTAAAAGATGAAAATGAGTATCGACACCAATATTTTTTTCAATTTAATCAATACTAACCACACAATTAAAGTTGATTTAAATATTTTCTGCATTTAAAATGATTTCATTACTATCTGTCAAACTACTACTGCAGTCAACAACTAAAAGCCAGCAAAAAATATTTGGATAAATGACAATATTTAAAGTGGTCTCCATTTTGACCGATCAGAACATTTACACTTGGGAATTGGTGGGAAACTATGGAAATTGAAAGTCTGACTTCACAACAATGCAATTCAATAACCTCTAATTCTAAGTATGTCACTAATATTCTTAATGGAATTATTGGATATGGAAGAATTATAATTACATACAAAGAAAATGCAGTAGTCTCTTTTGAAGTACATTAAAGATATTGGAAACTATTACCAATTTATTAATGGATCCAATCATAGCTTACAAAAATTTTTACTGGAAAAAGATGTGTCCCTGAATCTGGTCTGAGGAATAACAGACATTTAAACAGTGCTCCACTAAATTATTGATTAAACATTCGCATTTCACAATGAGAGAGAAATTAAAACAATGTAAGGGAAACCGGAGAAAGAAAAATTCGCTGGAATTTAATAACGAGTTTCTGTAGAAATTACTATCCAATCCGTCGTTGTGTACACATAATGTTCTTGGGAACTTAATGTGACCTCTCCCTCCACAGGGTGGATTACATAATGTAAATAGTCGCGCGCGATTAAATACTCAGATAAAAATGAGTGCAATTCTCAAGAAAGTGAAGATTAGCATTCTGTTGCAAAGTACAAAATTAATGAGGTCAAGTCTTTTAAATTTGTCCCTACAAAAATCCCTACTGTGATGGCGTAGTAAAATAAAACTTAAAAATTTCTTCAGGCCCTTAGCCACCCGTAGAAAGTACATGGGTGCTCATGGATATTCATTTCCCCATTCCATTGGCATTAAAATAAAAATAAATGTTCATATTGTGACTGACCCTTCGGCCAGAAAGACTTCCACATACCGGTATTAGTGTGTCCACTAAGCTTATTTACTAATGTCCAGGATTCCAGTTCATATGTACAGATCATGGAGTCATTTCCTCCGGTTAATAACAATCCAGATTTGAAAGGCGGGCAGGACTTCAAATAACATATACATGAGACGAAATTGGTGTGACCCTTAAGAGTCTGTACTTCCGTGTATTCAAAATTCGGCCTAAAGAAGAAAAATATGCCGAAAATTAGATGAAAGCATACAATATTATTCAAATGTGAACGAGCCGCATACTTACTCATGTTTTCTCCACACTCGAGCAGTTTTGTCCCTCGATGCCGAAAATACTGTTCCGTCACCTGTAACCGTTACTCCACGAACATCAGAAGTGTGTCCTGTTAGTTGGCAACTTAACTTATACGTATTTACCGTTGAGGTTGCCATCCTTAAACTTTAATATTTTACAAAGTGGTATCAAGTCCCAGTCTGAATATGTATGACAAACAATTCAATTTACAAAATTTTCATACTAAAAAAAAACAAAACACATTATTGCAGTTTTCGTAATTCATCTATCAGTGACTGAGCAGAGAGCAGAAAACCCGAAGTTAATCTTTGCAGAAACCGTTGGAAATCATTCGGAAAGTAAACACTATAATTGTTTTTCTCAGGATTATTTTATGTTGATTTAATGTTAAATAAAATCTATGACTTAATGATGAACATTTTAATACTGGCTTTTATTATTGTAAAATAAAATCCGGTTCCGAGCCTGCGTGAATAGGCAAGCATGAATCAGTTTTTGAAGAAAGGTTAATTGAAGCGAAGAGATAAGAATTAATTAAATTTGCTAAATTTATGCTCCGGATAAGACTTCACTACAGCCGTTTGTTGGACTAGCAGTAATTTGTAGGGGAGTTGGTAATAGAGGAACGATTGAATTTAAAATTACATTTAATGCAAGTTTTGTAAGATCATATTTTTATTTTCTTCAATGTCAAAGACTAATCTTCTTAAATATTTCCTGACGTTTTGAAGACAATGCCTAAATTAGGCTATCTTCTAAGGGGAGTTAAAACAAATCTTAAAGTTTTCAGGAAACTGATTTTAATCTAAAATATACGAGTATTTCGTCATAGTTTGGGATAACTAAAATTTATTTAGCGTAGCTTCATACAATTACGTTCTCTCCAGTCGATTGCTCATTATGCTGCGACAGCAAAAATATTTCAGTAGATCACATTTTTATACAGCAATATCCTCGTTGAATAACGTGCTTCATAAACATCATACAGAGAGTATAAAGCGTGTTTGATAGACCCTAATTGCTCACAGTCACGCCACAAAACTGCACGCCAACTGTGGCATGCAATTGCATGTGACATTGGTTGAGGAGGAATGGCCCACGGCAAAAATATTTTTTATGCTGCAAACTAAAAGTTGAAACGACATTGGATTATTTCAATACTCCGAAAGGAAGGGAATATGGCAAATGTTTCCCGATCGAAGAGTTTAAAACCAATTTTGAAGCAACAGTTGAAGGAATATTTTGAAAACTGCACGCTTCATGGCATTCCATACGCAGCAGATGGAAGTCTTAACATATTGGAAAGGTTAGCCAAATTACTGTAACAAACAATATATATGACGTTTTTTCTAAAAAAATCCTTATTTTGAATCACCCATTTGTCTTTTCCAATCTGCACCAAGGAACATTTAATTCACCTTGTATTTTGAAAATGTAGGCTAGACCTAGAAGGACACGTCCAAGCGTTGCCATTCCCATGCATTAAATAAGTAACACTATACCTGTAAATAATTGAATTCATTAAAAAGTGCCTGAAAATGCCTCCTGGATGAAGAACCAGTCACAAGTCTCAATATTATTCTACCTTTTTCTGATCCTTATAATATTTTTAGCCTCTGGAAAGTGACCCCATAATAGAGGGTCATACATTAAATGGCTGTGAAATATGCCTAAATATATAATCCTTAGGTTTTCTGCAAGAATTGTCATTTAAACAAGGATCATTTAGTTCTATTCATGGGCAAGGATTTCCATAGTAGGACACTTGTGGGTAGTTTCATTCAAATTTCTGAGATATGAATCCTATTTTACGTATGAATTATTTTCATACCCAACAGGCTGATAAAGTTCTGATCCTTCACCAAATCACTTGGGCCACAAATTGAATTTTATCTAAATTCACTACATCGTGGTCAGCGTTGATCCATACCTTAACTAACCTGTCGTTTGCCGTGGTGAGAAAAATTGCTAAACCATGATCCCCATATTCTCTGAATAAATTTGGCATCAGTTGCATTTAATAAAATTTAGTCAATTAAAAATGTGACATTGACACATAATCATTGTTAAAAAGAAGAATGGACCGATAACTAATCCATGAGGAACACCATATTTTATTTGAGGGTTTATGATTGCTCACCTCTGGCCTCCACCCTCTTCCTTCCATCTAGCAGATAGTCTTCCATGAAAGTCATTTCAAGTCCCTTAACCGTATTCAAGCTTTTATTAACTAAATGGAGTGTGATACACTGTCAAAAACTCTTGTGCTCGGCATAGGATAAGGGATGTGCATAAGGGATAATTTAATGAGAATATATTTGCAAATAAAAGGTACTGCAATGGGCATGTTTATGGCCCCTGCATATGCCAATCTTTTTATGGATAAACTTGAACATAACTTTCTCCACCAACAAACCCTCGAACCACTCTTCTGCGCCCACTATATTGATGATATTTTCCTCTTTTGGTCCCACGGATGTGAAACTTTATCATCCCTCATCTCCTCTTTTAACTCCTCCTCGGTTTGTTTCACTTCAACTATTTCTGACTCGAGTATTACTTTCCTAGATATTGGCATTCATCTCCAGAACAATAAGTTGAACACCTCAGTCCACATTAAACAGACCAAAAACCAACAATACCTCCATTTAAATAGCTGTCACCCATCACACACAAAACGCTCTATCCCCTTCTCACTCTCAGTCCGTGGCCTCCGTCTCTGCAACAACACACCCTCCAAACAGAAATACATGGACCAGCTACACGGCTCTCTCAGAGAATGTGGGTACCCTAAAAAACCACTGAATAGTAAATTTCTCAAAATGTCAACAATACACTCCTCCTCCAACCTGGGGTTCATCATATGTGATTTTTCGGGTACCAGATCTTCCTGGGAAACCATAACCAGCACAGAGAAAGGAACTGGCACCCCTACCCTGATGTGTGAATTTCACTTGCTCTCAGACTTTGGGTGAACTCTACCATCACCTACCAAACCAACCTTCGGGTTGATTACTGTGGTTATGGTTTATATAGATATTATATATATGTTATATATATATATATATATATATATATATATATATATATATATATATATATATATATATATATATATATATATATATATATATATATATATATATATATATATAAATCGCGGGTCGCGGTGGTCTAGCGGGTAGAGCGTTGGACTGCTGACCAGAGGATCCCAGGTTCGATTCCCGGGCAAGGCACTTTGGGCACCTGCAGCTCCACCCAAGCTAGTTGATTTTTCGGGTACCAGATCTTCCTGGGAAACCATAACCGGCACAGAGAAAGAAACTGGCCCCCCTACCCTGATGTGTGAATATTCACACGCCGTCGGGCTTGGTACATGGATGAGCTCTACCATCACCTACTAAACCGACCTTCGGGTTGATTACTGTGTTTATGGTTTTTTTTATACATAAATCATGTACACAGTAATCAACCTGAAGGCCGGTTTAGTAGGTGATGGTAGAGCTCACCCATGTACTAAGCTTGACGGCGTGTGAATATTCACACATCAGGGTAGGGGGGCCAGTTCCTTTCCCTTGTGTTGTGGTGGGAGGCATGTTTTGGGATGGGAAGACCTGCGGACGGGGAAGAGGGATTACATGAGGCGCGATGATTGTTCACCCTGAGGTTCAGGGGTGTAGAGCACTGGCCTATATAAAATGCCAGGCAAAGTTTGCAAGTCAGAAGATAGATTACATTCTGAGATGTGCATGAGGAGTGGGGGAAGGGCGGGAGAGAGTTAAAAGGTGGGATGGAGAGGGTTGGAGTGGTGAAAATAGGACAGGTTTTGCATCTTGCTCGCAAGCACGGAGTGGTTGTGATTCTGGGGGTGGGAAGGGATTTGGAAAGAGGCTTGGTGGATTTGAGGAGATCTGATAGGTTGGCGGGCCGTTTGAAGGTAACAGAAGGGCATTTAGGAAGAAGGTTGGACGAAACGTTGTGATTTTTGAGGATGGGGTACAGGTCTTTGAGGATGAATTTGAGGGACTGGATGCCAGGGAAGTAGGTGGTGCATATTGATAGAGGGTGGGAGTCTGTGGTTGAGGGAGGATTGGGGGTGTAGGATTGTTTTAGGATTTTTTTGTGAAGGAGAGAATCTGGGTATCCCCGTTGGAGGAGGGAATGGTGAAGGTTGTTGAGGTATTTGTTAAGGGATTCGGGATGGTTGCAAATGCAGTGCCCGCAGATAGAGAGGGAGTAAGGGAGGGAGCATTTGGTGTGGTAGGGGTGGCAGCTGTTAAAATGAAGATATTGTTGTTTGTTAGTAGGTTATGTATGTACGGAGGTTTGAAATTTGTTGTTAGTTGGGGAAATATTAACATCAAGGAAAGTGATCTGTGATGATGAGATGTTGGAAGTGAAAGAAAGAGATGAGGAATCATTGAGTTGGGAGATGAAGGAACTGAGGGAGTCTATGTTATGTGGCCAGAGTAGAAAGATCTCATCAATATACCGAAGCCACAGAAGGGGTTTTAGAGGGTAACTGGAAAGGAACTTCTCTTCCAGGACACTGAGGTGGAGGTTAGCCTATGACGGGATGAATCTACTTCCCATGGCACAGCCCTTGATTTGGAGGTAAAAATTGTTGTTAAAAGAAAAAGAGTTATGGGTGAGGATGATGTTAGAAAGGTCAATGATAAGATCGGTGCTTGGAGTTTAAGGGCTAGGGCATTTGGAGAGGAAGTGGCGTAGGGAAGCAAGGCCTTCTTTGTGAGGAATGTAGGTGTATAGGGATGTGACGTCAATTGTGGCCATAATGATCTTGGTGTCAGAAGGGAGGGAAATTGAGTGGAGCAGATTGAGGAAGTGGTAGGTATCTTTGACATAGGAGGGTAACGAGTGAACTAAAGGTTGGAGATAGTGGTCAATGAAGGCAGAAATTCTTTCGGTCGGGGAGTTGCGGGAGAAGACTATAGGCTGCCCTGGGCTTTCTGGTTTGTGTATCTTGGGGAGGATATAGAAGTGGGGGGTGTTTGGATGGGAAGGTGAAAGGAGAGAGATGTCACTGGGGGATAGGTTTTCATTAGGGCCATTGTCGTGGAGGAAAGCAAAAATTTCATCTTGGAATGCAGGGTTAGGGTTAGCCAGAATATGTTTATAGGAAGAAGTGTCTGCGAGTAATCTGTTGGCTTCTTTTAGGTAATCAGTGGTGTTTAAGACTACCACTGTTGAGCCCTTGTCAGCAGAGGTGATGACCAGGTTGGGATTTTTTATTAGTTTTCTCAACTCGAATTCTTCTGCAGGGGAGAGGTTCCGCTTAGGATTCAGAGAGTTGAGGAAAGAGGGACTAGATGTTTTAGATAGGAGAAGATTAATAAAGATTTCGACAGGGTGATTCAGGGGTAAAGGTTTAGGCTCCAAGTGGGATGGCGGTCAGAACTTAGTTAGGGTGCTGTGTGTGGGAGCGGGAGGATTAGTGTTGGTGGGTAGCGAAGCCCAGAAGTGTCGCCATCTTAGATTTCTAGCGAAATTTATAGCGTCAGAGAGGATGGTAACATGATTGACTTTGGGGGTGGGGGAGAAAGAGAGGCCTTTACTTAGTAGTGAAATTTGCTGCTGGTTCTGGGTAAAACTAGAGAGGTTGAACACGTGTTCAGCAGTGTCACCTGTTTGATCGACTGGCGGGGAAGGGGTGGGTTGAGAAAGGTTATTTTGGTGGTGACGGCTGGGCAGAGTTCGCAAAATCGGTAGTATACGCGTAATCGGTTGCGTTAGCAGAGTCGGTGGGGCGGGTGGGGGTAGGTGCAACATAGTAGCCAAATCAGGTTTATGGAGGTGATGGGGTGGGGAAGGAGGGTTAGGTTTCACGAGTTGGAGAGGTAAGGCAAGGCCCTGCCAGAAATAAGAAGCACAAAGATTGGAGAATTTTAGACTTTGTGAGTTGACGCCTGGGTCATGGGTGTTGTGGTATCTATGGATGAATTGTTAGTTTTCTGTGTCGCTTGTTACTATTTCCGCATCCTCCCTATTCCATCTCCGCTCCCCTCTGGCCTCCCTTTCCCCGTCCATAACCTCCTCCTTCACCCCTCTCCCACCACCTGTTCTCCCCTCCGCCTTCTCCCCCTCCATAACCTCCTCCTTCACCCCCTCCCCCACCACCTGTTCTACCCTCCGCTTTCTCCCCCTCCACATACCCCTCCTTCACCCCTCCCCCACTACCTGTTTTTCCCCTCTCCCTTGTCCCCTTCTCTCTCTGGACCACATACCCATACACCTCAGTCCTATCTTATCTTCCGGAGAAAACGGTGTTTGAGTCCGTCGAAATTTTCAAGATATTACGTGTGAGTGTTCCTTTTATGTGTTCTCGTGCTGTTTGTTGCTGTCTAAGTTATATATATAAAAAAATAAAGATATATATATATATATATATACACACACATATATATATACATATATATATATATATATATATATATATATATATATATATATATATATATATATATATATATATATATATATATATATATATATATATATAAAACTTAGACAGTAACACACAGCACGAGAACACATAAAAAGAACACTCACAATATTATCTTGATAATTTCGACGGACTTGAGCTCCGTCTTCTTCGGAAGATAAGATATGACTAAGGAAAAGGGTACGCGGTGCAGAGAGAGTATGGGACGAAGGAGAGGGGAAAAAACAGGTAGTGGGGGAGGGGTGAAGGAGGGGTATATGGAGGGGGAGAAAGCGGAGCAGGGAACAGTTGGTGGGAGAGGGGTGAAGGAGGAGGTTATGGAGGGGGAAAGGGAGGCCAGAGGGGAGCGGAGATGGAATAAGGAGGATGCGGAAATAGTAACAAGCGACACAGAAAACTAACAATTCATCCACAGATCCCACAACACCCATGACCAAGGCATCAACTCACCAAGTCATCATAAGGGCTTGACAAGTCAAAACACAGGACAAGGATGACAAAATGTATGCGGATGAATAAATTGTCCCACCACCTCGCAAGAAACAAATCCACCTCCATCCATCTCAGCCCCACCCCCCCATTTAGTGAACGACATTGAGACCCGGATGTTGATAGGCTTTACACAGCCATATAAATGCCAATTCCATTGTTTTTAATTTTATAGGGTTATCGGATGGGGGAAGGGATGCTAGCACGGAAACATTGTAACAGTGGTTGAAGGGGGTGTTGTGGTGGGAGGCATGTTTTGGGATGGGAAGACCCGTGGACGGGGAGGAGGGATTACAGGAGGCGCAATGATTGTTCACCCTGAGGTTCAGGGGTGTAGAGCACTGGCCTATATAAAATGCCGGGCAGAGTTTGCAAGTCAGAAGATAGATTACATTCTGAGATGTGCATGAGGAGTGGGGGAAGGGCGGGAGAGAGTTAAAAGGTGGGATGGAGAGGGGTGGAGTGGTGAAAATAGGACAAGTTTTGCATCTAGCTCGCAAGCACGGAGTGGGTGTGATTCTGGGGGTGGGAGGGGATTAGGGAAGAGGCTTGGTGGATTTGAGGAGATCTGATAGGTTGGCGGGCCGTTTGAAGGTAACAGAAGGGCATTTAGGAAGAAGGTGAGCATGATGTTAGAAAGGTCAATGAGAAAATCGGTGCTTGGAGTTTGAGGGCTAGGGCGTTTGGAGAGGAAGTGGTGTAGGGAAGCAAGGCCTTCTTCGTGAGGAATGGAAGTGTATAGATATGTGACATCAATTGTGGCCATAATGATCTTGGTGTCAGAAGGGAGGGAAATTGAGTGGAGCAGATTGCTTGCGTGCTTGCGAGCTAGATGCAAAACTTGTCCTATTTTCACCACTCCACCCCTCTCCATCCCACCTTTTAACTCTCTCCCGCCCTTCCCCCACTCCTCATGCACATCTCAGAATGTAATCTATCTTCTGACTTGCAAACTCTGCCCGGCATTTTATATAGGCCAGTGCTCTACACCCCTGAACCTCAGGGTGAACAATCATTGCGCCTCCTGTAATCCCTCCTCCCCGTCCACGGGTCTTCCCATCCCAAAACATGCCTCCCACCACAACACCCCCTTCAACCACTGTTACAATGTTTCCGTGCTAGCATCCCTTCCCCCATCCGATAACCCTATAAAATTAAAAACAATGGAATTGGCATTTATATGGCTGTGTAAAGCCTATCAACATCCAGGTCTCAATGTCGTTCACTAAATGGGGGGGTGGGGCTGAGATGGATGGAGGTGGATTTGTTTCTTGCGAGGTGGTGGGACAATTTATTCATCCGCATACATTTTGTCATCCTTGTCCTGTGTTTTGACTTGTCAAGCCCTTATGATGACTTGGTGAGTTGATGCCTTGGTCATGGGTGTTGTGGGATCTGTGGATGAATTGTTAGTTTTCTGTGTCGCTTGTTACTATTTCCGCATCCTCCTTATTCCATCTCCGCTCCCCTCTGGCCTCCCTTTCCCCCTCCATAACCTCCTCCTTCACCCCTCTCCCACCAACTGTTCCCTGCTCCGCTTTCTCCCCCTCCATATACCCCTCCTTCACCCCTCCCCCACTACCTGTTTTTTCCCCTCTCCTTCGTCCCATACTCTCTCTGCACCGCGTACCCTTTTCCTTAGTCATATCTTATCTTCCGAAGAAGACGGAGCTCAAGTCCGTCGAAATTATCAAGATAATATTGTGAGTGTTCTTTTTATGTGTTCTCGTGCTGTGTGTTACTGTCTAAGTTTTTTATTCAACACTTCCGTGTTACTTCGAAGAAATCATATATATATATATATATATATATATATATATACCCAAGCTAGTTGATTTTTCGGGTACCAGATCTTCCTGGGAAACCATAACCGGCACAGGGAAAGGAACTGGCCCCCCTACCCTGATGTGTGAATATTCACACGCCGTCGGGCTTGGTACATGGGTGAGCTCTACCATCACCTACTAAACCGACCTTCGGGTTGATTACTGTGTTTATGGTTTATATATATATATATATATATATATATATATATTTACACATATATCTACATATATATCAAGATAGTATATATATATATATATATTCATTCAAACAGAAATAGGTATAAGGAAAGGGGATAGGAAAACACATAAAAGGCGAACACAGGACATGTGGGGAAGGTGGTTTTTGAGCAGTTCACGAAAGTAAGTTTGTTCGCTGTATGGCGGGATTTTCAAGTTTGAATATGTGTTTGGCCAATGTGGCTCGTCTCTTCTTCTGGCTATGCATGCCATGAAACGCACCGTTCCTATCCTTTATAATATCGTATGAATGCTTTTCTACTATCCTTTCCCCTTCTTGTGTCCCGTCTATTTCTCCTTTGGTGGGTGAAACAGCTCCATAACGCCATCTCTCGGGCAACATCTATCGGAGCACTTTGGCGCTTCATAAGATCGCAGATCTCAAGCTAAAATCAGGTTTCCTTATTAGCTCAAGAGGTAGAGCATCCACCTGGGAAGTGGAAGGTCCGTGGTTCAAATCCCGGATAAGGAAATATTTTTACTTTCGTGATCTGCTCAAAAACCGCCTTCCCCACATGTCCTGTGTTCGCCTTTTATGTGTTTTCTTATCCCCTTTCCTTATACCTATTTCTGTTTGAATGAATATTTGTTCGCCGTATGGCGGGATTTTCAAGTTTGAATATATATATATGTCAAAGCACCTTTCGCTGGTGCTATCTTGATATTTATATACACATACACACACCTGGTTACTTACTAACCTACTTTACCTGTTTGATGAATTCTTTTTTGATAATTTTCATCACATTTAAATATTTATGTTTATATATTAAATAATATTTATGATGGCAAGATTTAATATGGCTTTAGCATTTATCAAAATGTGTGATATTTGGATATCAATAATGGAACATGTTAGAAACAAAATAATCACAGCCTAATCATGGAAAATTAAGATCCTAATAAAATACCTGATTGTTGAAAATTATGTCAGAATATTTCAATAAAGTTTAAATGGTAGATTTAATTGCTAGGTGACACTATGTATGTTTTCTGTTTATTTTTCATGAATTCTAGTTGAAATCTACAGAGCTGCATCAAGAGTATTCTAGTTCAACTTGTATTTTGCCAGTTCCTTTCCCTTGATGGTAATGTTTTTTGGGATAAGTTACATATTACACCAAAAAGGCCATTTTATCACAAAAAATATCTAATAATCTAAGTTGATGCCAGTTATGGTCATTTGTAATTATTCATAAGTAAGGGATGATGGTTGTGATTAACATCTTTGTGCACATATACACATGGGAACCTCTTTATGTGTATCTACTTTAACCTTGTACGCATAAAATCAGAAAAAAGAAGGATAATTTTATTTTACGTTTACATACATTGATAAAACAGTAAAATAAAGTTGTTGATATGGAGCGTAAGAATTATGGAGCTGCTGACCAGATTAAGACATTGTCTGTGTCCACAATTCGGTCTCCAATTCTTGAAGAGCCAAATTAAGGAGATTGGAAGAGCAATGAAGAATTGCTGGTGGAAAACTTGAAGAAAGCAAACATTGGTTGGTCTTGCAAGGATGAAGATGACTGACAAAACAGGAAAAATGGTCTCCGGAAATAATCAGAAGGAAAGTAATTGAAAGGAAGTCATGGCTCAAAGAGAGGACATTGGTTCTATGAAAGTAAAGAAAAAGATAGAAATTCAAGACCCAAAAAATGGTAGATGTTCCACTACAAATGGATCAGTGAAACTAAATGAAAATTTGAAGCCCAGTGATATAATCCATATTTAAGTAATTTGCATAACTTAAATAATTAGTTCAGTTCCATCCTTGCACATATTTTCCCAATACATATTGTTAAATTGCTATTATACTTTGCGGAAAATAAACCCTTCAAAGTGCTCTCCTTGTACGATTGTGTATTTTCTCTTAACCCATGGTCACACTGTTATCATATTCTGTACTTTGAGGAGAAAAGCTCATAATAAGATGGAGTGGGCATCAGTTTTGAATTAAAAATTAATGGAGGAGAGAAGATTAAAAGAAATAGTATTAGGTAATGCAACAAAAAATGGTAACTTCAAAATTACATTTTCAACTAAGCTTCTCACTGCTAACATGTCAACTACCATAATATGATTATTTTTATTCAATTACATTATGCAATGATTATTTATTTGAGTTAAAAGCATTGTCAAGCGGCCCACTGTTTCCTCGCACTCCTTAAATTGTCATGTATTGTCTCACATTCTTACAGTTCATTGAGATAGCTTGGAGGGAATAGCATTGGTACCTACTTTTTATTCCCATGTTGGTGCATAAATTTGAACTAATGGTGCACAGTATGCTTGTCCCAGGGTATTCCCAACTGCCAGTACAGTTTTAGGTATAATATCTAAGTACCTACCTGAATTGAATCATTTGATTTTATAAAGGTATTTATGTTGCCATGATCATTTACCATTAAAAATTAAATGGATAACAAAAATGGAAATGCATTGATGAATATGCTTATAAGTCCTCATAGCAGGTAGGCAGCTAAGTCGTAAAGCCAAGACATTTTTACACATCTCTGTACATAAAATACTTTAATAATTGCACACAGTTTCATTTCACTCAGACTATTTCAAGATCAGACTATTCAATGAAAACATTAATTAAGTGAAAAAATAATGCCCTCCAAAAAAATTAACTTTACTCATATAGAATGCTGGGAAGACTTTTGAGATTTATTTGTGCATACGTTTTTGGTAATAGCACTAATGGACTTATTTTTATGCAGGGTAATATGGATCTTATTCTGCTGTGTTGGAATAGCCTCTACTGCAGTTATCATTGCACTACTCTGGAAGAAATTTCAAACCAATCCCACAATAACTGGCTTGGATACAGATTTCCATGATTGGAATGTTTCATTTCCAGCAATCACGTTATGTGTGTCTCATCCTCACAATGAGGCCAGTATTGAACAGCTTGTGAGGTACCTAACTACCTACTTCATCTGTACTTAATCTACTCGAAATTTTTATCACGTTTTATTTTACTCTTTGCATTGCATGAAAAAGTTTACAACTGATTTCCAATATTCCTACACTTGCCCTGTAGCCCTAGTCATGTTATGGTTTTTCATTAATGGCCATATTGCTGAATCGTTCGGTCAACTATCTCAAGACAAAAAAAAATTTTTAATTGTGAGAGGAGAAGCAGTTATGGGTGGAAGTGGATAAAGTGATTAGGATATCAGGAGAATAATATGTATAGCCAGCAGAACTAGTTACAACCAAGGCTCTGAAAATATTTTAAATGGTTCAATTTAAAAAAAAAGCTTGAGTGTTCAGTTGGTAGCTTCCCCATACTATTTAACCCCATAATTTTTAGGGTGATTAAATTCCTGAATATGCCATTTTCATATTTCCACATTCATTTTTCATAGATAGTTTCCTGTCAATATTGTCAATTTATTGATAATATTTTCCAGTCCCCCAATGCCTTATAATTTCCCTCTAACTTGTAACAGTTGTACATATGTAATGGGGTAGTATGCTGATTATTCAACATCCAGTAATCCAATAAGTGAATCCAACAATAGCCATTCCCACCCCTCCGATCCATTTATTTATTTATGTATTTATTGTATTCACCATTGGGCTCTTCAGTATGGTTTTTTCATAAAACAAAAGAAATGTATGCATCACATGAAAAAAAGGTTATTTATATTACATAGGAATATTTAATAAACAACATTTTAGACTTTTCTTTACACAGTGAACAAAATTCATCTGCTGATTAAAAAGTTTTAATAAGCAAGTATGCTTTAAGATTGTGCTTGAAAGTCTTTGAAGGAGGTGCTTTCAAATCTGGAGGAACCATGTTGAAAAATTTGGCTCCCCGGTGGTATGGTCCCTCAGCACTCATATAAAATGATCTTGCCTCAGTGTACATGTCAAGTTTAGTATGCGTATCATGATGATGGATATTTAGGTTTTTTGTATTTATGCATGTTATTTTTAATAAATAAGGTTAGATTATATACACAAAGAACAGCCAGTGGCATAATTTGCAGTTTATGAAAATGAGACCTGCAGGAGTATCTGAAAAGTAAGTTTCAGATAGCTCTTATGGTCTGCTTCCGCATTTTAAAAATCTTTTGGCTATGGTTTGAGCCACCCCAGAATATAATGCCAAATGATAATTGATATTGAAAATTTGAATGATAAATATATTTTAGGATATTTAAGCTACTAAATTTCTGTTCCCTTCACTCTTGCCTAAATATTAGTGGCATAAAAACATTCAACTAATTAGAAGTTGTTCCTTCAGCATAGAAATAGTTTACTCATGTAATGTAAAATTGTATCATTTCACTGCGATGAGTCTTTTAAGACATTGCTTCGTATTAGGAAAACCCAAGTAAGCACAACTATATCACCATAGTAAAAAAAATGCAATCATCGTGAAATTGAACAATGAAAAAATATAATCTTTAAAATATATATTTCAACAGAATGTTGAATATAATTACTTACCATGACTGGCATAACTTTTACGAATTCATGCTTAAGGAAGGAGTAAAAATTAATTACAGATATCAAAATCGTTAACTGCATTAAAATTCTTAATGGGACACCCGTGTTCCATTAATAATTTTAAGTAGAAAGAAGCTCTGATGAGATAAGAGTGAAAATGATTTTCATGCTGTTAACTGACTAAGTTAAACTGGACTCATTCTTATAAAATTAAGTTTTAAAAATAATTACACATCGGAGGAAATGGACTCAAAGCACAGCACATAAATTCATTTGTTTAATGAAGTACTGTAGAGAATGTCCCCTTTTTCTACTTTACATTGTCAGTATTTTGGTAATTTTTGTACAATAATTATAATTCACTTCAGTATGTAAGATTTTCTCTCATTTTCAGCCATTACAAGGTATGATGTTCACAACAAATGAAGATTACCGCTCTGCAAGGGTTGGAGAAAGCACACCTGAAATTGATGCATTTTGCTATGCACTAGTTTTAATAATAATAATAAACTTTATTCATCTTAATCATATTTACATATGGTGGATGTCATCATTTTTGCAGGAACATAATAACGCACTACAGAGCACAATATACAATCAAATAAAAAAACATATACATAGATATTACACTAAACACTACACCTTAACTGACACTAGCCACACCACATAGACACTAAACGTTATAGTTTTAGGCTAGTAAAATCAAGCTCATAATACTCCTCTATTGAGTATAGAGGATTGGAGGTAAGCCAATCACGCAGCACCCTTCGGAACACCACACTGTGGGCTGACTTCAAAGAATTTGGGATCATAATTAGGTGATCTACCAATTAACATAGGTTTTGGATGGACCAAATAAATATTTTGTGACTCCTAAAAAAACACAACCCAATATAATACTCTACAACAAGTCCCTCTTCATCCCTGAATACTTCCTTCTTCCCTCCATACCATCCAACATCTCTGTCCTATTCCTTTCCTTTACTTGTTTGCCTAACATTCTCCTCTATATTAAAGTCTTTAACATCACACTGCCAATCAATATGCCCTTCATCCGTTTTCCTATCTCCTTAGGATTTCTCCCAATAATAAACCCCTTTCCTAGCCCACCATCCCTACCACTTCCTCATTTGTTTTCCTTTCAGTCCATATCACCTTCTCCATCCTTCTCCACACCCACATTTTAAAAGCCTTCAATCTACATCATCCTGCTTCAGTGATCATGTTTCCTTGCCTTATGTAACAACCCTCCAAATCAAAGTTTTGACGAGTCTATTCTTAACATCCTTACTTAATGTCCCTATCATCAACTCCTTCCTCCTTGTGAAAGCTTCTTTGCCCAGCACAATTCTTCTCCTTACGTCCCAACTACTTTGACCATTTTGATCCAAAACACTACCAAGATACATAAACTGTTCCACCTGCTCTAGTTTTTGTCCTCTTTTAATGGTTAGCCGACTTTCATTCATACTTCCAGTTCTTCCCATGCTTCTTTAATCATTTCCTCCACATATGCAATGAATAGCACGGGTGATAATGGACAACCCTGCCTTACACCTCTTCCTAAAATTATCCATCCCAGACTCTCCATCTGCCACTCGCACCTGAGCAGTTTGAAACGTGCAGGTTGTGAATTAGCCTTTTGTCCCTCCAATCTATTCCTATTTTCTGCAATATACTCATTAATTTCATTAGTTTTTCCCAGTTCATGCTATTAAATGGCTTTTAAAAATCTGCAAAACAGGCAAATATGTCCTGATTATATTCTATATTTCTCCTAAGTAGTGATCTCATTACTACAGCTACCGTTTAATCATTTGCCCTGTTCTTTGTTGATGATTCTAAGAACCACTTTAGCTGCATGTGAAACTCAAAATATTGTTCTGTAGTCCTCACATGATGTAGTCTTTATATTTTTCAGAATAGGAACTAACATGGACCTCATGAAGTCTTCTGGCTAGATTCCTTCCTCATGGACGCTGCGATTCAGTCCATATAGACTCTTCCTTGCATATTTTCCTAAACTTTTTAATAGTTCTACAGGAATGTTTTCTACCCCCACTTTTGGTTTCATCTCCCTTAATGCCCTTTTTATCTCATTGTCGAGTATGCGTGGACCTAAGCTATCTTCATCTACGTCATATTCGCTTTCCATGTCTAACCCTGTTGGCCTAAGTTCTTTACCATACAGTGCTTCTATATATCCTTCCATTTCTCTTGGATCTTTTTTGTGTCAACTATAATCTTAATCCACGTATCTCTAACTGCTAGCACAGATCTTCCCTTCTTACTTCCCATTAGTGTTTTAATCTTCTTGTATAGGGCACCAATTTCACCCATCCTCTCCAAACTTTCCATATCCTCACACTACATTGTCCACCATGCTAATTTTCCTTTATTCATTACCCATCTCAAATTATTATTTAACTCTTTGTACTACCTTTTGCCCAACTCTGTGTTTACATTCTTCCATTTTTTCTCTCATCTATCTTTTTAATCATATGATCCATGGTTTCCTTTTCCCATTAACGGTTCCTATGGTTTCTTTTGTGACTTTGGATACCCCATCTTGATACATTCCCAGTTTTCCTCAATAGTACTCAGCTCTTTTCCCTCATTCAGGATTTTCTCTACAGCCTGCTAATACAACTGCCTTGCCAATTCAGTTAATGCTTCTATATTCCATTTCCTGACCCACTGCCCCTGCCTTATCCTTTTGCAATGAGGGCTACACTTCATAACAACTAAATTGGGTCCAGAGTCCACACCCACTCTTGGGAAGCTGTGTAAATAATCACACTGATCCTAAATCTGTCCCTAACCATAATATAATCAAATTGATACCTTATGAGTCTTTCCATGTATACCTACACCTTTTGTGGTGTCTAAACCAAGTGTTGGTGATGACTAACCCCTCTCACCTGTAGTATTCAATTGCTTTCTCCCTGCAGTTATTCCTCATACCTAAACTGTCATCCCCCACATCATCACCAACTCTCTCTTTGCTTACCATCGCATTCTAATCCCCCATCACTATCAAATGTTTTCCTGCAGGAACACACATGATTATGTCCTCTAACTGATCATTTATCCTGTTGACTTATTCCTCCTTATGATTGCTTGGTGGTATTTTTATCTGAACAATGACCAAGTTCGTCAGTTCTGCTTTTATCTCTTCTAGTAATATTCTATCTGTTGCTTGTTCTATGTTGAGTATGCTTCTTTCTACCTTTTTATCCAATATTAAGGCAACCCTCATTGTCTCTTGTCTCCTCTACTGTATATTACTCTCCAGTAATCCTTGCTATCCTTCCATCTCACCTCGCATAGACCTAAAATATCTATATTTCCTCTTCCCATCTCTCACTTAATATTCTCTAATTTTCCTGTTCTCATCTTGTTCTAATATTCCACGTTCCTTTTTGAACTTATTCGATCTTCTTCTTCTCATCCCATTGTTGCTAGGGCTCTTATTCTCTATACTGTCCATCATAAAGGTCTTGGGAATAATAAATGAGATGGTTTTCTATTGCCTTCCTCAATAATGTTTTTAACTTGGCACCATCGCTCAATGGCCACCCCATTGAGGTTAGATACCTTTGCAGCCACCCCACTGAGGAGCAGACACTGTATGGACTACCTTTCATCTGGCTTCTAACCTTCGACCTATCTGGTATGGGTGACTCTACCAGTAGCAATTATCATTACTCCCGCCAGCACAGCTCTAGGGGTCATCGGAATGCACAAGCCCTTCCACCACATCAAGTTTGTAGTCCATGGGAGGGCATGTACTAGTATAGCTTGGAAAATTAAACATTTCCCGAAAATAAATTTGTAATAAAAAACGAATTAAACTCTAATTGGCCAAAAGATTTAGAATTTAAAAGCTGTGTGGATGCAATATGACAAGCTAATTTAGCAAATGCTGAAAATGTGAGAGCAGCAAGAGTAATAAATAATAATGACAAATTTAGATCACTCGAAGTTTATTTGTCTAAAGGATAGAGATGCTGATGGATAAGAATAACAAGATCTTAATGATTCAGCTTTCTAAAGGGCTGAAATGGACAAGCATACCAAGTTTCTTAACTTGTACAAAAAATCATGGTAAATTCTTTGAATTGAGAATATTTAGTACATTTAAGTATATTTAATTTGTACATAGTCAGTAATTGATAACATTGACATTTGTCTAAAATTTGCTTAGCTCCCCAAATACAGTCATCAATTAGCTGATTTTTCTGTTATGTTTTCTCCTGTTATCTTGAGGTAATATGAGAAAAAATTATGTGATGCAATTGAAGCTTTTTTGTTATCGTTCTTAGGGTATGCTGTAAATGTAGAAAGTTGGTACCTTTGGTACAATTTGGAAAATAATCTCAAAAATCCTTCTAGATTCATAATGGTTTCCCCTGGGCACAAGGGGAAGAAATATATAACAATAATTAACAAACATACGTACCTATAAGCATGAAAATCATTTTCACTCTTATCTTGTCAGAATGTTGCTCTACTTATTTTCATGCTGTAGCATAGGACAACAAAAAACTACTGTCCATCAATTGCCCTCCTCTAAAATGCCATCAAAGCACTTAAAAGTAATTCTTCAATGTCCTTACTGCAAATCAAAGGTGATAAAATGGCATATTGCCTTTATGACTTGTACTACAACTTCATTATTTATTTCCCATCTCTCTTATACAGGAAAGGTGAAATGTGTTTGAATTCCTGTCCCTGCCCTAAAATTGCAAAATTATATACCCAACAGCAAAGTTGCCATTGAGTGTTGAGATAAAGTGGAGGAGAACTTAGTTTTAAGTGACCAATGAAGCAAAATGGGGCATGAGTGTCCCATTAAGCCTTTTAATGGAGTTGGCAATTAGTAATTTTGATATCTGTAATTAATATTTACTCCTTCATTAAGTAGCAATTTGTCAAATTTATGCAAGTCGTGGTAAGTAATTATGTTCAACATATTATCAAAATATATACTTTAAAGATTATATTTTTTCATCAAGCAATTTCACGATGGTTGCATTTGTTCATTATGGTGATGTTGTTGTATTTTATATGAATGTTAAATTAAAACTGACATTCTGAAAATATTAAGTAGGTAGGAGACATAAAAAGTTATATTAATGATTTTTCAAACACTTTTGTCAATTCTTTTACTCTCATTCTTTATTTATTTAATGCAATGACATAATATATATCAAATAATAATTAGAGTGCACTTTATTTTCCAAAGAATATATCCAAAAGATATCGTATGTTATTTTTCACTGTATTCTTTTCAGGAATCTGAATCTTTCTCGATCAAATGAGATATTTGCAGAAAATTACTGCAATAATATAAGCAGTTCCAATGAGCAAAGTATACATGATGTGCAAATAAAAAAAGGCTGCTTGTCTCAATTCTTAACTAAACTTCCTGGAATTTCATATGATAACATTGATGCATTTTCAGAATATGTAGATGTTCAAACTTTTCTTGATGGAAGCTTAAGAAGTCATTCTATGATGGTAAACTCAAAATTATTTAATCATTCATTTACATTTTATTATGTTTTATTGGAAAGAATAGTTCTTAATTTGTGCTTTAAACTCTGCAAAGGGTATGATGTGATGGACATTATGATATATTTTTTAAATGGAATTGAAGAGGTCTATTTTGGTACTGGGGAAGGGGATTAGAATTTAAATGGATATTGTTTCTAGTACTATAGTTTGGTACTCATAGTAAAAAGCATATGTTGAGAAATAATGTGGATTCTTCCTAACAAAATTGACAGAGTAAAATATGTACAAAGATAGGAGAGTTAAAATCTTCAAAACTTGAGAAAGGGAGATGTGATAATGATAAAGAATATGTAATAACAGTGGAAGAAGTAATAGAAGTAGGTGAGCTACTCAGTGCAGTAAAAGAAAATTAATTGCTATGAGTGACTAGGGTGTCATTTTACATTTTTGAGGGAACCAGTACACAATATATTTGACATTATGTCTTGTGTAAAATTGAGTTGAGAAGGAAAATATATAAAAGTGTGGTTTGATGCTTTACAAATTAAATATTGGAAAAAATTATAAAAAAATAAAGAATATAAGCATAAATAATTTGTTTATTCGACCAGGTACAACATATTTCAATTTAAAAAATCCTCCCAAAGGAGAATTTTAAAAACTAATCTGGCTTCTTTGGAAAATAGAGATACATATTAAATTTTGATAAAATACCTATGTCTTTAGCTCATCATTTAAATTTTTCCACCAAGAGTGAGGAGTATCTCTGGAACAAAGATCTTTTACTTTTTCATTTTCATCCTCAAAGACATTTATCAGGGTTTACAAGTTTACTAATGGCTTATATTGACTAATAAACTAGAAATAGAATATTAGAAACAATATTCCTTGTTATTATGTGGAACTTATTCTCCTCTACAATGCTTAGATGCAAAATGTGAAGCTAAATGTCCTGGTAAGTTCCCTATATATGAATCATATGGCTAGCATGTACCTAGATAGGAGCAGCATGAGAAACGGTAGGGCAGAGCATGGATAGAAATACATTATACCTTTTTGGTGAAAAATGAGGGAGAGGAGCAGGGACTGATAAAACTTAGAAGGATAATCATCATCAATACAACCAACGTCTTGAAATTTTCAGATTCTTTGCAGGGGATGGAATACATATAATGGCCAAAATAGAAGTTCCAAAAGATTTTCTCTTTTCAAATTCTTCTATATATATCCTTTGGATGTTCACAAATTCTAAAGACTTTTTAAATACAAGCGCCATCATTCAGGGTTGTCTGGTTCCAAATTGTTACTGGAGTAACAATTTCTATGCTAATCCATTGGTGTATTTTTATGAATTATCATTTCATATTCTCACAATTTTCTTTCTTTCCAATAAAATGTACTGGAAAAAAACTAAATTCCACACATGAGTTTCTCTTCTAATCGTATGTGCCATTATATTTACAGTCTTGGATGTTCAGAATCAGTAAATAGTTGTATGGTAAATGGTAAAGCCAATACATTCTATGGTGCAATGTTCAACATTGCCTCAGAATCAGCAGTTTGGTTAAACTTTGGTGAACTTTAAAGTAAATAAACAATGCTTTTTAGACTTTACCTGAACTTATCATAATACACTATTCACAATCAAATAAACACCCTTCCTCTCTTTCCGCTTGTTAAATTCAAGTAATATCAACATTTGTAAAAGTGTTATTTGCTTTTCGCAGGTTTTTGAGCACTGTGAAGACATATTTGAGGACTGTACATGGAAAGGTGAAAGGTTAAACAGTTGCTGCTTCCCAAACAACCCAAATGGACTCTGGCCTATTTTCACTGACTATGGTTTCTGCTACGCCTTCAATTCACAGAAGACAGAGAATCAGTGGCCATGGTGATTGGAGATTGATTTGCACATGCACACTGCCAAATGCAATTAAGCAGGAAGTGCCTAAACCCAAAACTACACACCATCAACATTATTAAAGAGGATCACTTGGTTTCTATGGTGAAATCAAATAAAATGGAAGCACTCATAAATTAAAATGTGCCTGGTTATTTGATGAAGGCCAAGAGAACAGATTGACTACTGAATCATTAATAAACATTGTTAAAAATAATTACTAATCATTTTCAACTGTTGATATAGTTAAGATATGTTTATGCACAAATATACACATTATATATGTACTCTGCGGATGCATGGGTGCCTTATTCTTAAAAAAGTAGGGGAAGATGAGAGAGAAAGAATTGAGGAGATACCTGATGATGTTCATTTCATTTCAGGTTACCCACAGAAATGAGGAAGAGAACTACTTTAGAAATATATGAAACAGATGGCAGCTGGGACTTTAGTTTCAATATAAAGGATGCCAAATACTTCCCAGTAAAGGTATGATTATTATTATTACTTTTTATTTGCCCAGAGATCACAATACAAAATACCAGGTGGATGGTGTATGTACATGATATAAGGCACGTCAATAAGGAGCAAAGACACAGGCTCTAATTAAGATACAAAGAAATGAAATGGTGCTCACAGTTACATAATATATGATATAACGCCATGAACATTGGCTGTTATATGCGCATGAAATATCAATTAAGGCAATAATTGAATAACCAATATGAATCAGACCATGACAATTGCTATAAACAAAGAGTATAAACCTTCTAGTCAGGAATGTTGTTGAGATATTCATCAACCGAGTAGAACATATTGCGTTGTAGATATCTTTTTAATTTATGCCTGAATGTAGCAGTTCCCTTAGTTTCCTTTATACTTTTGGGTAGTTTGTTATATAATCTGATGCCCATTTCATTGGGTCCTAATTTCAATGCTTTAGTTCTAACATTCCCATAATGGATGTTGTTCCTTCCTCTGGTGTAGTGATGATGATAGGCAGAGTTAAGAGAATAGTTTCCAATGTTATTTCTAATATACAAAATTAAGAACATAATGTATATGCACGGGAGTGGTAGCAATTTTAATTCATGGAAAATAGGCCTTGATGGGGCATTGTGAGGTTTCCTGGTAATTATTCTAATGGCTTTCTTTTGCATTTTAAAGATGGTTTGAGAGATAGCAGCTGATCCCCATAATATTATACTATAGGTTATATTTGAATAAATTTCCCCGTAGTATAAATTCAATAGTATACTTTTACTTGTAGTTTCATACAAGTGTCTTAATAAGTAGCAAGTTGAACTGAGCTTATGCTGAAGGGCTTTTACATGCATATCCCAAGAAATATTAGCAGACAGAGAAATGCCTAGAAACTTACATTCCGTCACATTCTCAATTGATTGATCATTAATTTTTACCAGCAGATCATCTGTCGCTTTTTTATTGTGTGTAAAGTATACTATTTTACTTTTATTTACATTTAGATCTAGAAAGTTGTCTGTACACCACTTGTTTATTGCAAGTGTGACAGACTGTGATTTTTCCACAAGGCTAGGGTAAGTTTCTGTCGATATTATTACATTAGTGTCATCAGCATACAGCACTGGTGTAATTCCTTCATAATTCTGTAAGCAGCTAGGTAGGTCATTGATATATATCAGAAAAAGGAGTGGCCCAAGGGTTGAGCCTTGTGGAACGCCTTTGTTTACTCGGTATGCTATGGATGAATATTTTGACCCATCTACTGATAACACTACTTTCTGAGTCCGATTTTGAATGTAAGACTTCATCCAGTTTAGAGGAGTTCCTCTAATCCCTATTCTATTGAGTTTAATTAGTAGTCTATCGTGGTTTACATTGTCAAAAGCTTTTGACAAGTCAAAAAACATTCCAAGAGTTTTGCGTTTAGCATCTAATGAATTAAGTATAATATCAATAGCCTGACATATGGCGGTTGTGGTAGACCTTTCAGATCTAAATCCATGCTGAGAATTTGAAAGTAGGAGGTTTTTTTCAAGATAAGGTGCTATTTGCATGAACATGGCTTTTTCAAATATTTTAGCAAATGTATTTTGGACCGCTATTGGTCTGTAGTTGTCTAAATCGTTTACACAGCCATGGTTTTTATATATGGGCACTACTTTTGATTCTTTTAATTGGGATGGGAAAATCCCTTGTGCCAATGATTCATTAATTAAGAATAAAAGGGGTGCTTTTATGGCTTCAAAACAATGATGAACAACTTTACCAGGAATTTCATCAGGGCCTGTACTGAATTTGTTTCTGAGTGAGGAGACAATGGTTTTTAGATTGGTTTCAGAACAAGGCTTAGCAAACATTGATGATGGTGCATTTGCAAAAAGCACATTAGCATGAGAAGTAATTGGGCAAGGAGCTGATACATAATGTTTCTTAAATTTATTAGCTAGAAATGAATAGCTTATGGCAATGTTATTTTCAGGATTACAAAGTTTGGGGAGAGCAAGTTGTAGATTTTTCTTACCTCTACACTCATTAATTATTTCCCATGCGGTTTTGGACTTATTATTGGAATTAAGTAACTTATTGTCATTGTAAATTCTTTTCGTAGTAGAAATCAGCTTACGGTGATACTTTTGAAATTCCTTATAGAGTAACCGGTGCTCATGATTGTTAGAACTTTTACTGGAGATAGCAAGTTTCTTAAGGATAGTTGAGCAGTAACGGATCTCGTCAGTTAGCCATGGCTTACATTTTGTTATATGGAATATTTTCTGCTGTATTTCTGGGAAACACAATTCGAAATTGTGTCTGAAAATTGAATAAAAGTAATTGAAACCTTCGTCTACTGACTTAAGGTCATAGACACTGTCCCAGTTTTGGGACTGTAGAAGGAGCAGAAAATGCTGCATATTTCCGTGGGTAAAGGACCGCTTTAGGTAGGTTTTATCATTTAAGCTCACCACTGGTTGGTTAATATCAATACTTATTTTCACCATACTATGATCTGATATACCTAGGTCACTAACTGTTGTTGCTACTTTTTCTTGGTTGACATTGGTCACAGCATAATCAATTAGGGTGGCGGATGTGGGAGTGACTCTAGTGGGATTATTATTAAAACATTCCATGCCATAGGTTTTGAATAAATTCAGCAATTCAGATCTGTGAGGGGAGTCAACTAGGAGATTGCAGTTGAGGTCGCCGTTCAACACAAGTATCCGGTTGTTTGCATATAGAGTGCAAAAGAGTTGGTCAAGTTTTTTAATAAATGCATGAAAGTCCCCGGTTGGTGATCTATAGATGGAAATGAGCACGAGCAGTCCCACTGGAGTTTCATGGAAACACACTGCACATTCAAAAGTTTTTTCTTCCATCACAGGCACGTTAATTGATTTAATATTACCCTTTATTCTATTATGAACGAATATGGCCACACCTCCATTTTTATGTGTGGTGCGGCAGAATGAGGACACTAGTGAGTAATTTGAAAGTGAGATAACCATAAGTTCGTCATATTTTAACCAATGCTCAGTAATACACAGGATGTCTGGTTCGCACTCGTTGATGGCCACTTCGAGCAGGTTCACTTTGTTCCTGAGGCACTGAATATTAACTTGCGCGATTGTTAAACGCTGCCTAATTTTAACTAACCCTTCGAGGAGGTCAGGCGGGGTTTCAGAAAAAAATATCTATTCACACAAACATGTTTCGGCCAAAAGCCGGGACTTTCCACTACATCTTTTAGGTCTTCCCCAACGGATACATGAAAAGAGGTGTAGGTGCCTCTAGATACCTTCAGCTGCTCGATCTCAAAGTGCTTGCCAGGTATTTTACTTGATATATAGTTTTTTACTGCTTCAATCGTCGTGTCTTCTTTGAAACGCCATGCGTGCATGTGAACCATTCTCGGTAGCCTGACTAAATAACTGTCAGAATTCGACGTCCCCACAATCGGTTTCAGTGATGATGTCCGTAAGCATGTTTTATCCTTTATTTTCCGCAATACACATATGTGTATGTTTCATTCCTCATTTTTTTCATAGTAAAATGTGTAGATTAAATAAATTGTTGTATGAATTGAACTATGAGGTGATAAATGGCTGCTAGCTATGATATGTTTCTTCCTAATACATGATCTAATTATGTTTCAAGACTGAATTAATGGCTGCATTGTCCTTGCAACAGTTGAAAAATGACAGAAGACTAAATGTTTTATTCATCTAATTTTTTATATCTTATGTCATCAAGTACTTCAATGTAAGAATGCTTAAAATACTATTTTGTCAATTCACCATAGTTTGTAGAAATAGATAAAACATCCTGGTTTCACTGTTCAGGTAAAAAATTTCTATTTTGATAAAAGAATACTATTTCTGGTTCAACTTAATGGAATTCCTTTATGATTTTTGATAGTTTGCAGTTTTATGGTTTTCATTACTAATCAAATTTATTTATGCTTTGCTTTTATATTTTGAACCCGAAGACACATGTAACAGGAAGACATATTGGATCATTTCTACATTAAGATAAAGATGTTTCACTAAAATTTGGAGAAATGGGTCATTTTCTGAGGGAAACAACGCTAACTAACTCTTTCAGGTGTTCATTCATGATGCAATGGAAGTTCCTGCTATCGAATTTCGACCTCAGCATGAATGGGATGGTCGTATCAGCCAGTTGGTGTTCTCAGCAAAAATGACCTATACCACTCTTGGAGCAAGGCAGTTGTCAATTGGGCAGCGACATTGTGTCTTTCCAGATGAATTGCAGCTGAAATTGGATCCCGAAGGCTACACTTACAGTGGTTGCTTAAGGGAGTGTCATGCTGATGAAGCAATGCGGCTTTGTGGCTGCGTCCCTCCATTTGTTAATGAAAAAGGTAAATTCATTGAAGTAAAATTTAAGCTCACTGCCAGATAAAAATATTTTTAATCCCCTAGAGTATATGTCGAGATACATTTTATGCTAACAACATTTTGTAAAAGACTAAAAGTAAGAGTTAAAGGTAAATATTTTGCTGTCTTCCCTAGGAAATTATAAGCAATGTGACATAAGGGGATTAGTTTGTTTGGCTGAGCACAAAGAGCAACTCATTAATAGTGATGCATGCAACTGTGAACTGGACTGCAAGAATACTGTTTATGAAGTGGAAAAGCTTAGTGGTGGCTTGTATGAACTGTCATATATATTTTCATAGAGTAATCTGAGCTCACATCTGTCATAATTATTTCTTCCCTCTTAATCACTTGCTGAAACTACCTTATTAAAGAGTCCCAAAACCATCAATGTATTTGAGGTCTAAAACGTCTGCTTGCTGTAAAAAACCCACTTGCTCCTCTTTGCTTACACCCATTCCCCCCACTCTGACCCTCATTCCATAAGGCTTACCACAGTGCAAACGGAACCCCCATGATGGAACCTTAGTTCATATTTGTCTTCCATTCTGTATAACAAGAGAATTGAGATTTTTTGTAGCAATCAGAAAACTCCTTTCTATTGCCTTTCCAAACAATGAACCACTTAGTTTTAAATTTGTGTCAACACATTCACAGCTATAAGCCCACATTTCCGCCATTTTTTAATGTCCAATAGTATTACTTCTACCTCCATATTTTCATGGTGCAAATACACATGTTTCTTCATTGCTTTCTGTCACAAGTGGACTTCCACATTTGACGACTATTCTACCATTTCCACAGTTAAGGTCATTCTTGTATAATCCATTAGCTCTGAGGGGAAAACCAAGAGTGGAAATAATTTAGTTTTCAAAAGCACTTGAAAGTTTACACATAATGAGCTTGTCATAGTCCACCAAGGCTCAGTGAGGGAAACCCCTGCTATCCTTGCTTTCTGCTCTCCTTGGTAGTCCCTATAGCCCCAAAAGTACATTTCCTGGTGAATATGTACCAATGCTTTCTCTAATGTGTTAATGATTATTTACTTTATCACTGTCTTTCAACTTCATTATCAGAGCATAAATAATGATAAGTAATATACCAAAGATTTCAAAGAAGGGGACAACCATTCTTATCATTCTCTTGCTGATGAAGCCATCAGAGCCAAAATGTTCTCAGGAAGCAGTTCCCTTTCTTCTAGACATTTTTCCATCCCTGTGAAAGCCTATATTTAAAAATAATAGCTTACGATAGAGTACCAAAGTCATAACATCCAAAATTGCTATTCATATATTTTGCACAGTGACTTTATTCGAATCTTGGTGTTTAAAATTAATTTGAATATTTTTGTTCAATTTCAGGTGTAAACAAAATCATTGTGGTACACTGCACATAGGTTTTGTGTCATGGCCTATGGTGCGCTACAAGAGAGAAGTACTCTTTGGATGGGTTGATTTGTTTGGTAAGACTTGATGCATTTGTAAAAATTATCACTTTTCCAACTTAGCTTACACAAATTTCCATTTTCACATTTGCTAGACTCAAATTTGAAGTCTAAAACAAGTTCATTAATATGCATATTTTAAAGGCAGTATGTGCCTGACTTCTTAAACATAGGTTTATCAGTAACATGAAACAAAATAACACACCACTGTAAATAGCATCTATACAGCAATTATGTTTTGAACAGCCTACACCATTTTATGATTTTGATTTATATATTTAGTGATTTATCAATGTGGGAAGAAGAGTCAAGATAGGAGAGCCATAGTACTCCTTTGCAAACTAGAGGGGGAGGGGGGATCATGAATAATGAACAAAGCAGTAATAGAATAACATGTTAAAAGAGAATTTATACAATTTAGTAGTCATCCATTTCAGCATTAATGTGAACAAACCGAGAAATAATTGGGAATATGCCTGCATCAATTCACTTGATTGATAGGAATATATATATATTTATTTTTTTTTCGATGATTTTTCAAAGTAACACAGAAGTGTTAAATACAAAACTTAGACAGCAATACACAATATGAGAACACATAAAAGGAACACTCACACTTTATTTCTTGATAATTTTGATGGAATTGTGCTCCGTCTTCCTGGGAAGATTAATCCTGAAATCTTCCGGGGAAGACAGAGCACAATTCCGTCAAGATTATCAAGAAATAACATGTGAGTGTTCCTTTTACGTGTTCTCATATTGTGTGTTGCTGTCTAAGTTTTGTTTTAAAATATATATATTTTAACCATAAACACAGTAATCAACCCGAAGGTCAGTTTGGTAGGTGATGACAGAGTTCACCCAGTACTAAGCCCGACGGTGTTTGAAATTCACAGACCCGGACCCTCCAGTCAGTAGCCCAATGCTTTACCTCCTGGACTACCGTGACCCACATATATATACACACACACACACACACACACACACATTTATTCCAATCAGTCCTCTCAAATTAATTTTGAGACAAAATGTATAATTTGTTTCATCTTTAATATTTCCACAAAATAATGTCACATGGAATAGGTTATTATCATATAGCTGGTTCCACCTGTACCTGATTTTGCAGAGATGCTTTGACTTGAGAGCTATCAACAACTGGGCGCATGCCAGTTGGCTTTTACTATGACAAGTTGTACAATTGGATTGAATATGAATGATACATATTATCAATGTGATAATTATTATGAATATTTATTTTTAGGAACTGTTGTCATTTACAACTGTTTGTCAGGAAGTGTAAAATGCATGATAAACTGCACAGATACCATAATTAGTTTGAATTGAATTGCTGAACTTGAAATACAAATCACTGAAGTTGGGAAAATGCATTGTAATATTTCAACTAATGTTTAACTCTCCTAGACCACTAAGCCCAATACTTTTGCTTCTGGGGGGACTTCCAAATGCTATTTGCAAAACGAATGTTCAGTAAATGCCACAATTTGACAAGATAATTCTTTTTATTATTTATAATGGACATTTTACTTCAATACAAAAGATATCCAAACTTGTGATGACCAAATAAAGACAAACAAAGACAATGATTTGTTTACAGGGTGATAGCTTTTGATTTCAACTAAAATGCACAGTTGATTAATATCAGTGGGCAGTTCATAGAATGCATGATACTGGCAAGATTTTGCCTCAGTATAAATGTATATTATTTGAAATAAAGGGAACAGTTATTGTAAATGTTGCATTGCTAGAGTAAAAAGAGACATTATTTGGGGTTGAATCCACACATGCAGTCTAAAGCAAGTTGTAAATTAAACCACTCCCCTCTTACCTAGCTAAGAGCAAAGGTCTACAATGAAATTGTTAATGTCCAATATTTACCAATGAACATTTTGCTAAGCTCCAAAACTTACACAACCATGTAAAAATATGAAAAACTCAATAATTCCTGAGTTTTTATAAATATTTTTGTTAATGTATTAAATTGAGTTTTTTCTCTATCAATTCCATCAGAACATAATTTATTTTACTCACAATGCAATGAAAGTTAATGACTATTTAGTTTTGATATACAAAACTGGGAAAAAATATGAAATGAAAATTCCTTACTTAGCCTTGGTGTGCCAACATCAATTTTTTCACTCAACTTTAAATTATGTTTTTCCTGTTACATGCCGATGGGCATAAAATTAAATGGCTTTACACAATTACAAAGTATGGCATAGGTTATATGTATATATTTTTCCTGCATTAAGTTATTGTAATTCTTATGGGCTGAAGACTGTTTCCTGCAGCTTCTGGAGTTACTGTCATATATTAACACATTTCACATGGTACAAAGGAAGTTGGAAGAACAATTGTAATGTAAAATTAATTTGGAATGATCTGACAAGGGATAAAAAAAGTAATTTCTGAAAATGTATGCACTGCAATGATTATTCTTCATATGTGTTTATCTTCAAATTTATTTCCAGTCTCTTTTGGTGGCATAGCTGGACTCTTCATGGGATTCAGTCTTCTAAGTGGTGTTGAAATCATTTATTACTTAACTCTGCGGGCATTATGCATGGTTGTTCTTCCATCGAAGCTGAAAAAGAAAAATACCACTAAAAGCATAAAAGCTGAACAATTACGTATGCTAACAAAATTAGCACCCACCACTAGAAATTGGAGATCATTGGTGAAGCACAAAGACAAAAGAATGAAAAGGTCATTGAGGCCAACCTGGTAGTGATTTTCCACCAACTCTGGAAATACATCGTAAAAATCTTATACAAAGACATAATCAGTCTAGCTGGTTTCTCTGCTCTTTTCACCTTTGATGTTTTAGATTTTATTCAAGCATCACACCTCATTAAGAATTATATGGTGAGCTATTATCATAGACTATGCCCAACTTGTACTTGCTCTGATAAATGACTTTCATTTATTAACAGAAGACCACATAGTAGGAAAATATTTCATTATCTACATATTTATTATTTGCATTGTCTCCTCTTGGTAACATATAAAACTAGGTACACTAAAAGTTCCTTATTTAAATAATTGAAGGGATGAAAGAAAAGGAACTTTGAAATAAAAGATCTTCAAAAATAATTCTCATGGGACCATTTTCAGTCATTAAAATCAAAATACTATTTTATCTATCCAATTAAGATACATAAAAACTTGACCTGAAAAGTTTGTAATTAATTTTAAGGAAGCATATGCTGCCATGATTATTATTATTATTAGGTAATCTACCGGTTAAGGTAGGTTTTTGGATGGACACAACTATCAAATTAAACATTTTGTGACTCCCCACCTAGCAAACTAATCTATATCAGGTCCCTCTTCATCTCGGTGTACTTCTTTCCTCCCTTCATCCCGTCCAACATCCCTATCCTGTTCCTACCCTTACCTCGCTTGCCCAACATTCTCCCCTCTATTACCCTCTTCAACATTCCACTACCGCTCAATACGCCTTTCATCCATTTTTCCTGCCTCCATAGGATTTCTCTCAACAAACCCCTCTCCTCACCCACCATTTCCAGTACTTCCTCATTTGTTTTCCTTTCGGTCCATTTCACCTTCTCCATTCTTCTCCACACCCACATTTCAAAAGCCTCCAATCTACGTCTATCCTCCTGCTTCAGCGACCACGTTTCCGCGCCGTACATAGCTACGCTCCATATCAGAGTTTTTATGAGTCTTGTCTTAACATCCCTACTCAACGTCCCCGTCATCAACTCCCTCCTCCTTGAGAAAGCCTCCTTGCCTAGCGCAATTCTTCTCCTTACGTCCCTACCACTTTGACCGTATTGGTCCAAAACACTTCCGAGATATGTAAACTGCTCTACCTGCTCTATTCTTTCCCCGCCTATTTTAATATTTAGCTTAGCCTTTTTCTTTCTGGAAAATCGCATAACCTTTGTTTTATTAATATTGATTCTCATCCCATATTTATCGCACTGAACCTCCAATTCACTCAACAATGCTTGCAACCCCTTGGCTGACTGAGCAACTAATGCTTGGTCATCAGCAAACCTAACCGATTTTACGAGTTCCCCTCCGACTTTCATTCCTACCTCCAGTTCTTCCCATGCCTCTTTAATCATTTCCTCTACATATACGTTGAACAGTACCGGTGACAATGGGCAACCCTGCCTTACACCTCTTCCTAACACTGCCCATCCGGACTCTCCGTTCCCCACTAGCACCTGAGTAGTCTGAGATATGTACAGGTTGCGGATTAATCTCATGTCCCTCCAATATATTCCTATTTTCTGCACTATACTCATTACTTTTTCCCAATTCGCTCCATCCAACGCTTTTTCGAAATCTACAAAACAGGCAAAAACGTCCTGATTGAATTCTATATTCCTCTCGACTAGTGGTCTCATTACTGCAATGGCATCACGCGTACCTCTTCCTTTCCTGAACCCAAACTGATCATCCCCTAAGTAATCATTTGCCTTACTCTCTATCCTTTTGTTGATGATCCTGAGAATAACTTTAGCTGCGTGGGATATCAAACTTATTGTTCTGTAATCCTCACATGACGAAGCCTTTGCCTTTTTTGGAATAGGAACTAACACCGATCTCACAAAATCTTCCGGCCAGATTCCTTCCTCATAGATACTACGAATCAGTCCATATATGGCCTTCTTCCCACCTTTCCCTAACCATTTCAACATTTCTACAGGAATATTGTCCACCCCCACAGCCTTATTTGCTTTCATCTCCTTTAATGCCCTTTCTATTTCATCGTCGAGTATGCCTGGACCTAAGCTATCTTTTTCTACGTCATGTTCCTTTTCTATGTCTAACCTTGTCGGCCTAAGTTCTTTACCATACAGTGTTTCTATATATTCCTTCCATCTCCCGTGTAATCAGCAAAGGTAACATTTTTGGAGCAGATATTGAAACAGAATCTTTTTTGTTACCTTTCCCTAGTAATCAAAAGTACTGCACTATTTTCATGCTATACACATGCAAATTAAGGTCCAATTGAAGAGGACCAAGTAGATCTTTTTGCTTTTCATAAAAGAATACTTGAAATTTAGCCACATTATAACCAATAAAAGTAAACTACAATAATTGGTTATCATTTACAATTTAATCAACAAGTACCTACTAAGTTCATAAAAACTGAATGTATTATCTCTGCAATTGACTGAAAATTGACTTTTGGAAAATTTGGAACCCCACCTTGGATATGAAAGTTTCATTGAAATGGTATGGATTTGAGCTGAGAGTGACAATGCGCTGTAGACAATAATTTTAAGTCTGGCCATGTATTCTACTTGTAATTCAAGTGTAATCACTAAGGTGATTTAATAAATAATCTATATAAACTGCCAAGACCAATTTATGACCTGATTCTGCATTAAACTGAAAATATCAAAATTTCAGATGGAGTTGGTTATTCTAAAATTCTTCTCAACACAAAATATCCTTCAATTTCAATAACTGTCAATTTTTCCATGGAAAAGATGTGCAGGGAAAAAACAAACGTCGTTGTTTTTTTAATTCTCACCAAAACATAAACTTTTGAGATTGCTTTAGAGTACTAAGTAAAAAATTTCAAAACCGTTCAATGACCAGTTTCAGTTATCCTTTCAATGACACAGTAAAAAATTGCAACTTCCCATGGTAATTTTTATTATGTAAAAGACCTAATTTTTTATTTATTCTTTAACTATTATACAACCATGACAACAAACTGTCTGCCACCTTCAGCTTTATTTGAATTTCTTTCATGAGCAAAGATAACTCAGAATTATTTGCTAACTCTGAAGCTCAACTATTTTTTTCTTGATAAAATGAACCCATCTTCCTCCTTTACCTGTTATCTCTTGAGATGGGGGCTGCAGGCTCTGAGAACCACACCTTTACAATATGAGATGCCTGCCCACTAGCTGGCAATATCAATAACAACACAAAGTGCATGCAACACAAAGTGCATGCATAACAATGCAAAGTGCATGATCAAGCATCTGAGCACAGATGTGATTGAGTTGTATTTCACATGCAGGGGGCACCCGTAATGTGCATCACTCTGCTCCATTGGAATTTGTTTCCATCACCAGCCTCATACCTTATGGCTGAGTATAGGCACAAGCATGAGACTTTGAGACAGCATCGGTTTTACTTTCAGACTTTCCTAACCACTGCAGACCAATTAAACATTTAACTATCCTCCAGACATTATTCCAAAAAGTCTGTATGCCACTTTGATAGGAATTGTATGGTCAGCACTTCAGGGATGTTTGGATGGATGACCAAACAGGGACAAAACAAAGGAAGGAATTTCCTGGGATAAGAATAAATTTTGCAGGTCAGAAGAATCAAACTTTGGAGCAATGAATTGAATCTAATGAGGCTCACTGGTGCAATAAGCAAATGAAAGAGGAGTTAAGTTGTGCAAAATACAACAAGAAGTCAGGTGACAGTAAATTGAGCCTCTTAATATACCCATACAAATTTCACTAGTTCTGAGTGATAACCTATCTCAATTATTGTTTGCTAGTCTAATTTTGTCACTTGGAACATATGATATCCATGTAATTGATCATAGTTATGCAAAATTAATGAAAAAAGCTGAAAACCAAAAGTTTCTTTTTTGGCAGACAAGGATAAAAAAATCACTCACTAAAATTAGAATCTCACTGAAGGCCATACCTGTTATAGCATATGTTTTCCATAAAAGAAAAATTAAAAAAGAACATTCATGCAATGAATAATACGATGCGAGTATGCTTTGCCAATGACACAAATTTTGAAGGGAGGAGAGAAAATATGATGCATGATCAATAAAATGGATCACAACTGGTCTTATTTTGTACCTGATGATGACGCCTAAGCATTGAAACTAGTTGTACGAGAATAAAGAACAGTGGATATATACATTGTGTTCCTCATTTAATGAACATGAACTTCCACAAAGTTGAGCCTGAAACAATAGAAAGCATGATATAATGAGAGATCTTAGATGATTCCTTTGAACATATGACTCTGTCATTTTTTGTTGTAAGCATTCTTTTGGTCCTTCAACTACGAGAAGATTGGACAAAATGTGGCAAAATAGAAATGAGTGCTAGGTTTGGTGAGAGGGAAAGAAGGGAAGCCATTGGAACAAAGTGAGGAGGAAGTGTTGAGAAGTTGTGTGGCATGCATCACAATACAATCTCTATCCCCCATTCCTTTCCCTGACTTTGTCTGAAGCTACATTGAACACTCACTCGTGCAATCATATTTGCCTGGTCAGACTGCAACGTAATCAAAACTGTGGGGACAGTGAGGTGTAACTGTATGGAATTGAAGCCAAATGATACTGACTTGAATACAATCAAAATGGATCCAAATAATTGATTTAATACACAAAGTGGTCCATTTAGTTAATCAATTCTCAAGTGAATCCAATCCAATCAGAGTGGGACATCTCCATCCCAAACAATTGTTTCATTTAACACCCCTTTATTCCTTTCATTGTTGGGGTTCTTTATCACTGGGGCCTCAATACATTTTCTGGACTGATACTCAGCCATTAAATCTATCATCCAACCTCAAAAACTAATAGTCTGTAGAAAAATACTTTTCTTTTTATTTTAAAAGTAAGATACATTTTAAAATTTTTATTTAAAAAAACCTCAGAGTTTACGTAAAACCCAACCACTGTGCTTGCTGGTCTGAAACCAATCAAAAATTGGGTGATTTTAATATGAGCATACCTTTCTGGGTTTCATCCAAGGCCTTTTTGTCAGCATAGTTCTGAACAGTAAAGTTCTGGGAAAAAAATAAAGTTCACAATGAAAAAATATTCTTCACCACATGTTGAAGCAGTAAATAATTATCAATTTCTTCATTCACAGGCACAACATCAATCACAATTATGTGAATAGTTTTCGACACATTCGATAGAGAAATGGAGGTGAACTCACTCTAATATATTACATGATTCAATAAGTCTTAAAACGATGATTATGTCCAAAATACAAGATTTTTCGTTTTAGAGGGTGCTTTCGTTTTTCTTGCTTGCTATTATGCAGGTCTCAGGGAAAATGATGATATCACATCAAAGCAACTTAAATGGATTGTGAGATTCACCTTTTTGGAAATTTAACTTACATTGTTTAACTCTTTCCACCCAGATGTAGCCACATGGAAAAATCTGTTTACAATGTCCCTCACTACCTTACCTTCACTTGTTTTTCATTGCTGAGGGGTCATTACCTTCTGGTTGCCTTGCCGACAGAATCTACACTAAGCATAGACACATCCTGATGTTTTAATTAAATGGTTGCTGAAGGAATCACTAAGTAGGATGTAACTATGGAAATTATTACTGTTATTCATCCATCCAACAAATCCCAACTGCCTGGCAGGAGGTTCAAGGCATTACACTTGTCGCACATTGAATGAATACACATGCCTTATTTCTGCAATATCCTCTTGTATTGTTAATTGGGATACAGAGACACATTGCATACTTTCATGAGGACTACACTAGACCACCACAACAATGTTCTCTGGCTCATCCCCATCAAGCTTAATAACACATTTGTAAGGCATATGAGCACTGGTAAAATGCAATGTTTGAAACCTTAGAATAAAATCGTGTGCGTCAGAAACTCTGTGGATTGGAAAAAGTTGCTGGCACTAAACAACATCAACAGTAGTATTTTAAATTCCAACCCCATTTGCATGCATCATACCTTCATGTTCACTTACAAATTTTTAAGATATGTAAACCTGTTGTTACATGAGCACAGTTTATTGCTTTGCAGCTTTAAAAAAAGCTTCCCCTATTCCCTGTAGTTGCTTCAAAATGTTATTGGAAAAAATAACTTTTTATATGCAAAATTTTCAGCACATTTCAGGTGTCACTTTGAAACATGATATTTACACAAAACAATCCTTGGCATGTACAAAAATTAGTTCTAAATATGAGGTCGGCTGAAATCCATGAATATATCCCCTTAAAATCAAGCATTTTCATGATAACTGCAGGATTTACTCAATAGAATGTTTGCATTGCCATTGCTCCATAAAAAGAACTTTCGCCCACATTTTCATAGGATGAAAAATATTTAAAATCATACCATACTCTGAAGTTATGCACAATCTTTGCAATTTACACTTATGGTGGGCAAATTTGGCAAGGTATAGGGATTGGATACAGTGATATAGGAAGCTCCGAAGACAATGGTCAAACTATTCACTAAAATGCAGGCAGAGATGGAGAACTTGGACCAGGAAGACTCCAGAAGTATTAATTAATATGCATGTGACATGGTTAAAATCATTTTATTTTTTGGGTAAAATTTGCAGGGGCAGGCTAACATCAGGACCACATCAGGTGTACCACATGAGGTATCACTCTTAGATGGAGGAATGGAGGCGAGGACAACTGACAAACTCTTCAGACACAGTGACATAAGCCAGGTGTTTAAAGGCTGGGGGCATGAGAAGGGAATAAAAGATTTGGAAAATGAAGAAAGAGAGAAGAGATACAAAATTTCATTTACCAAGAGTCTGTGTACTGTAATACCTCATATTTTTTCCATATGCAAGATTTGAAGTTTGAAAACATCATACTGCTCTTCCAAGAGATGTTTGGTGAAGAGAAATGTGTGATCCTATTACTTATGTATTCTTTGATTGTTTAAAACTTGCTTCACAGCAGCCAAATTACAATCTGTGCATCCCAGTTTGTAAACCTCACTTTAACGGATGAAATTTATTCTTTTTTCAATCAGAGTGGATTAATTATCAATAGTTTCATGCACTGAAGCCTTATTGATGTTCAAATCCTTCACTGCCCCACCTCATTTCTTTTAACCTAGTTAAGCATCCTCTTCAACAATGTATTTTTCTTCTTAATTACATCTGTGCGGAGATATTTTCTAATTAGTTCTTTTATATTTGCCCCAAATTTCCCTTCTCGTGCTTCAAATTGCACTGCATCTTACAAAGTGTTCTCAAAGTGGTTTATCATATTCTATGGGCGACTTTGACTTTCTTTCTCCTTGGTTTTTTTCCAGTCATAATACTTCACTAGCATAAATTCTCTGTCCCCACTTGCTCATTTTTTCTTGTCTTCCCCTGGCTTATTTCAATTGTCATCCTTTTGTGAGACATCTATATTCATTTCTTGTATTATTTTTCCTACTTTCCTCTTCACTTATTCATATTACTTCTTTTGATGGCTTTCTTTCAATTGACAGCTTGTTTTGCTCCTTCTACTATTATATTTTCAATATAATATCAATTTACCTCCAAATTCTCTTTCAAGCCCTTAAGAAATCCAGCATCAGTTGAGTTTCCTAAGTTATTCTAATTGCTTTTAATCCTAATGGTTTTTTTTTAATTTTGAACATTGAAAATGACATATCATCATTAAATTCTTGTTAATATTTGCACCCATATAGGTTCAGCAAACTGCGACCAGGCTTATGATTCACTAAAATGTAATTAAGTTTAAATATTTCTTGACTCCTTACAGTTCCCATACAAATATTTTGCAGTGGTTTTTAGGAAATGGTAGTCATCACAACTAATGTATTATTTATGCAGAAATGGCCTTCCTCATCTTTCATTCCATTTTTCCATCTGTATTGTCCTTCATTTTTTATTTTGGATTTCTGTTAAGACAGACTACCAATCATGCACGATTATTCAAGTTTCTACTACCCTAGCAGTTTTATTATTATTTCCATGATGCTTTTGTAGACCTTGTCAACTCCCTCCTATTCACAGTTCAAGGCATGTACACCTAACTTGACATTGACTTATACATTTGCATACACATTGACTTATTTGCAATCTTAACTAGAATCAGTTCAATATACCACAGGAAGCTGTTCTTATGGATAATGCCTATGAAATAAAATAGAAATAGCATTTCAATGGGATCCGAAAGATAGGAACATTTTTGAATAAGTCATACATGTTGGATCGATGCCCAGACACGACGTTACTTATTAGGCACTTTTAAAATATTCAGTGGCCGATCTTGTCAGTCACATCACCAGTTCGTTGCGTAGCTAATAGACGTGATTATTCCTCTAATACTGGAAATGCCAGAACAATATATGCTACGGCATCACCTCGTCAATCATTGGAAGGTAACATAGAACTGGATATGATTGACTAATTCGGAATTTTGTTACTGAATTCCTGGTTCCCTACATCATTACTGTGATTCATTCTTATTCGATTGGGCAACTTCATGCAACGTCTCCCACTGGTGTACTTGGATGATGTTTTCGTAAGAATACAGGAGTACTCATATTCAAAAGTTTATTATTACCAACTGTAACAAGTTAACTTACCGGAGAATGCTTATTTAGCATTAGAAGTAACATAGCATAATCTTCCACGGTTTGCTCCACAAGTTTTATCTGAAAGCACACAAGTATTATGAAATTATTCCGAAAAAGACCAATCTTCATTAACACAGGACAAATGAAGGCACTAACCGATTTCCTAAGGAGAAGGTCGTCTTGGATGTGTTCAGAATTTGTAAAATCTACTTCATTGGCTAGGGTCATAAGATTTTCAAAAAACTTGTTGCTTCTCTGTCTGTGTACCTTAGTGTAGGCATAATTTTTTATAATGCAGTTAGGCATAAATTTGTAAAATTATCATGGTTAAAATGCTGTTGTGCAGCCATAGCGTAGTTACCTCTACTATACTCCAGCATAGGAATAAAGCTAAGAAGCATATTAGAAATTCCACAGTAAGCAAGGACCCATGGATTGGTAAATTTAGCTGTTGCAATACATTAATCTTGGCTATTGAAGTCAATATTTCGTTTGACGGTATGAGGAAAATTATTGGCAAAGCCAGCAGAGATAGCACTGAAAATAATTCGCATGTCATTTCGCTATAACATGAATACAGTTATTTATATAAAATAAGTAACTCTATGAGTCGAAATTTTTAACTTACTGCATATCACTGGCCCTGTTAATCGATTATAAAACGATTCAAAATATTTGAGGCTGGCCATTTTTACTCGCACCTAAATTTTGAATGAATAATTTTAGAAAAATAACTAACACTTAATTTTAGTCTTCGGCATGTCTGCGTATTGGCGTTGTCACTGTTGCCAAGTAACGTCAAGAAACATAATGGTAGAGTTTTTGTTTAGTAAGGTATTAAATGGCGATTATATTCTATGAAACATACACACACATACATTTTAACGTTGGTATTTCAATGGGCTTTCATTATTGTTTTTAGTTGTCACTCAGCTTAAAATTTCAGTCATTTCGTTTTTATTTATCTTACATTAATATTTTTATGTCTGATGATTTGACCCACAGGTGTTCTGAATAATATAGTTCATTGCTATATTAAATTCTCTTCAGAATAGACGTTACAGTCACATATTGATATTAATGTTTTAATTTCCCCCTATATATGTATCAGAATAAATTTAAAAGGATTTGATTAAATTTTCAATGAAACTGCAGATTGGATGGAACATTTAGCCATCAGAGGACGTGGAATTGTCTTTAAGCACCCATGCTTCGTGAATGTAGATTTTTGTTGTTGCTATATGTAAAAAGAGTGACCAAAGAGGGCAAATCAATACTTCAGTTATTCAATTTATTTTCAAAAATCACCCGCAGAAACGTTTAAATACTACTGAATGTTATCATAAATTAAATTAGAGAAAATGCAAGTTTTGGAGTCTCTTGAATAAAGGACACAAGTTTCTATTCCATTCATGAAAATATATCGTAACCCCCATGTTTACAATGCCCTCGTATCCTTTACGCGTTGTCCGTAGTCAATGAAATGACGTCAAGGGATGCCATTGGATAAGTAGAGGCACGTGACCGCACCCTCTTCCATAGAAAAAAGTTGCCTAGCAAAAGCGAAATGAATATGTTCGTTGTATTGTGATTTTCGTGTGGAATTTTAAACTATCAGTGAATGATGAAGCCCTGAAGAATGCGTTAGTGATTGCCAGGAAGCTTTATTTTGTTTTCTGTGATGTTAGATATCCATATTTCATTGAAGGTGTGTGAGAGAGTGAGCAATGAAGTGTTTAAAGATGGTCAGCAAACAGTCGTTAAAAGCTATAAGTGCTGAAGCTTAAATAGTTCTTCAATCAACTGAAGATCTTTGAAAACATGAACGAATGCCGAAAATTGGGCCATTATCATTTTTGAAATGCCTTCTGAGGACAGCCGGGCTCGAATTATGTCAACGGATGGAAAGGAATTAAGCGTTAGTCCGGAATGGTTATTACAAGAACTTCGTTCAAACTCAACCAGTGCTGGGCTTGTTATTTTAGATTGTCGAAGTTCAAATGAGTACGTGGAATCCCATATAAGACATGCCGTTAATTTTAGTATACCGAGTATCATGCTACGTCGACTGGCTGCGGGAAAAATTGACCTTCTGGCTACTATTAAGTGCCGAGATTTGAAGTCCAAAATTATGACTGCGTACAAAGAAAATGTGTTCGTCGTATACGGTGACATGGAACAAAGCTCAAGCATCACCCCTGATACGCTTCAAATTTTGTCGAGAAGATTGCAACAAGATGGCTGCCAAGTAGTGTACCTTGAAGGTATATTTCTTCCTTGTTGTGTGTTATATTGTGCTTATTTACAAGTTAGCATTGTGGTTTAATGACAGAAGGTGAAGTTGCTTATCTGTTGTGGCTCGCATGCTTAGTATAAATGGTAGATTTCTGAGATGCAAAGTGCATTTTCAAATTTTTTTATAGAAGTTTTTAATTATTTTATTTCGCTTACTGAGAGATTTCGAACTTGATTTCGTAGTTCTTTGTCATTTTTATTTGTGTTTATTTTATTACCCTTTTTACATTTTTTATTTTCCCCATTTTCAGTCCCATATTAATTCGTGAGTCATGTAATTCTACTCTTCCGCTTTTAAGGGAAGCCCATTTTTATTCTTGCCGGAAAATATTTTGATTCAAGGTTTAATTCGAACTAATTGTGTTTAGTACGGTCGTAATCAGGTCGATTTCTTGTGAATGGTTTCGAGTAGCGCTTCATTCTTATTGGCGAATGCCGCCGTATTGGCTTGTGATAGTGGTGGGGCGAATACGGGGAGGGTTCTCAATGGAATGGCATTGGACTTGAGAGTCAGTTCTGCGCATTACGTCATCATTGTTTTGGTACCTCACGTATTTCAAGCCATGCAATCCCGCTAAGAGATGGAGACAGATTGACGTAGACATTTCATTATTTTGAAAAATGGGATAATTTTTTTGCCTTCATTTTGTCTTCCCTCAAATTATATTCTGGCTATTTTTGTGAATGATGTAATAATAGTATTCTTCAGTTTCTACCACTGATAGAGTTGAATGTTTACGTTTGAAGTTAGTTAGATTCATGCTTCCGGCTTTTACATGCGGGGGTTTCTTCTTGAAACAAAATATCGTTTTTGTGGTTTCTTCCTGCAATCGTAATAGGCAATACTACTTTATATATCCGAGTAGCACTTGGAAAGAAATTTGTATTCTTGTTCTATTTACATTTTATTCATTAAAGTTAATTGGAAAGATATTACGGTTATCTCGCTCATTGGATTTTAGTGGCCTGGCGTAAAATTAGATCGAAAACAGAATTTGACTCATTTATTTGTCTTTTTATTCCCAAATTACGTATACCTTAGTTCGGAAAAAGGAGGGGGTCACTTATTTGGGTAGCAATTTAGCCTTGCTGTTTATTTGTTGGTTTTTATCCTGAATTTTAAAAAAAGTAACAAAACTGCACACAATTACTTGACTGGATTCACATCGGCTGCATTAAATTGCTTATAGCTACGTCATGAACTACCCCCACCTATGGGTGTATTTAAATGCATCATAATCCATTAACATATCCTTACACACAAGGGGTGCTTTCGTTTTTCTAGCTTACTATTATGCAGGTCTTAGGGAAAATGATGAAATCACCTAAAAGCGATGAAAAATTCATTGAGTCTCTTTCTCGAAATTTGGCATTTCTTCTGGAATACTTTGAAGTAAGGAATTTTTCTTTAACTCATCAAGTGAGTTAACTCTTTAACCCGAGTATCATGAATTCTAGTTACCATTCTGGATACTTTAGTCCTGCCGCAAGTTTTGACGCTTCCTTATTGAAAGAGGCTGTCTGACAGCAAAGTTTTTGAAAACGTTTTCTTGACAACATTTTCTTCAAGTGTGGTGGCTTGATATTCTTCTGCTGCCCTTGAGATTGTTCAGTAATTTTAAATGATAATTATGAAATAATAAGAATATTTACCCTTGCCTGACAAGGTGACTGACATTAGCAGACAGGTATTAATGAGTATGCTGTGGGCACATCATTGTTTTTACAGACTTTTCAAATCATGATATTGCTCTCTGAATTCTTGATAGAGTAAGAATTAACTGCCTTTGATATCCATAAAAATATCAGCTATGCTGTGAAACAAATGCTGATGCAGTCTATTATCATAATAGTCCAGCGATACACTCCAGGGGGTTATGAATGAATCACACTAGCAAGCTAGAACTAATATAAGGGCCCAGTGGGCCCTATTCTCTATAATCTTTTTTTGCATCAGAGAATGACTCCTTTATCTCTGATTTAATTTCCATTGTGTCAAGTCGTTTATGTAAATACAAGGTGTTATTAAAAAAAGAAAGGGGGCTGATTTTATAACTTGTTTATTTTAACGGTTACAGCTTAATCGAGCTTGTCGCCCTCAAAGTACATGCCTTGGCTGACGACACACATTTGCCCACATTTCTTCCAGCTCCCGAACCCTGTCTGGTAAGCCGCCTTAGGGATCCTCTTCATGTCCGCCGTACAATTAGTTTTAATGTCCGCAATAGTGTCGAATCGGTGCCCTTTCAACGTTGATTTTAACTTTGGAAACCAAAAAAGTCTGATGGATCCACATCTGGAGAGTAGGGTGACTGTGGGATCACGGAAGTTCCGGTTCTGGCGAAAACCACATGTTCATCAGTCAGTACCCGCGGGACGAATTTTGATGCGACGCGCGTCGTGCCCAAAATGCCAGTCAAAATTGTCTGACAGGATCCAAAATTAATATTCACTTCCTCGGCTATCTCCCCAACAGTTAATCGGCGATTTGCCCGCACCAAATCGTTCACCAATTTGAAATGGTTGGGGTCTGTCGAAGTGGAAGGCCGCCCCGTTCGCGAATCTACATCTGTCGAGGTTCTACCCGATTTAAAATGACTGTACCACTCAAAACACTGGCTTCGACTCATCGCTTCATTGACAAAGGCTTGCAGAATCATTCCTCTATGTCTCCGTAGCACTTTTGCCAGGTTTGCAACAAAATTTCACGCACACACGCTGTGCCCTAGCTCCTTCATTGCTGCCGTTGCACGCGGCGACGAACAGGTTAAGACACGTACCTCTGTTGCTGCGTAACAACTCGACGTAAACAAACGCAACACCTCTCGTTTTAGTCGTCAGATGTGTCGCTACGTGGCGCACCATGTCTCGTTTAGATCCGTTGAACGGTTTTCGCAGAATAAAATCAGTACGGTCTTTTTTTGATCACACCATGTAAATAGTCAATTAGTTTGCCTAAAGAGGTTCACAACCTTCCTTCTACCCAACCTTAATTCCTCTAGTTGTTGTTCCTTAATTCATGCTGAAGCATCCACAATTTGCCTTTACAGGCCTCGAAATATTCAATTACTTCATTAAGTTCAGTATAATGTTTTTATATTTCAGAAAAGTGAATCGTAGACTGCAAAGTAGGCATTTCCAGTAATTCTCCTTTAAAGTTTTTCTTTCCAATAATTTTCAATTGTCTAACACCACATAGTATCACAACCGCAATCTAGCACACCCCTTGTTGGACACAAGGAGCATGGGATTTTATGTGTAAGGCAAAAAAAACCATTAATGTTATTCACCATGGGAGATTTGTGACAGCACCACGTAATGGTCATAAAGTACATTTATACTCTCTGCGTATTGCCTATCACGTATTCAGGAAACAAGATGGCTAGTCCTATACCCTGGGGAGTAGAAGGTGTAGAACCTAAGAACTTATAACATCTGCTATGGATTTCACAGAAGTAGATGTGATGGATTCAAGGCTCACATGAAGTGCTGTCAATGGAGGGATCCTGAACCATCATTATCCGCTAATCACTGCTTTTTTTTTGTTGTTGCACAGGTGGATTTTCTTCCTTTCGGAACCTATATCCAGAATGGTGTGAAATAGACACCTTAGATGCTGTACCTTTAGTTGGCCTTCGCTCATTACGCATAGCAGGCAGCAGCACAGTGAATACCAGTGAGCCTCCTCGTTTGCGGTGGACCCAAGCAACTTCAGCCCCTGCAGGGAGTGTAATACCTTCATCACAGGTGTGTTAGTTAAAAGGTAGTAGTATAGTAATGAAAAAACTTTAGACGGATGTGTTGCAGGTTTGATGACAAAGAACACAAGATCCTCTCTGATGTGCCATACAGTGGACAGAATTTGTGGAAATTTGTGATTGTGACCATATGAAAAGTATTCAGTTTGGTTTGACCCACTTAGGAGATGGTTTCGTTGTGAAATCACATGCAGTTAAACTCAGTTTTTAATGAGAAGAGGTGTGTATAATGAGACCTTGGGTATGGTGAGCAAAGAGTGAAGAGTTGGTTGGAAATTATGCATTTTATTGGCATTGCAAAGAAGTCTTTATACCAAGCCAATACTGCATTGTCATCCTGAGGACTGAGGTCTACAATTGTATGACCCCAATACAACCAATGTCATCCTGCCTCCTCTGCTTTGTCCATGACTGTTTCCACATCCCATGGCAATTTATTACCCTTTTAAAAATAATTCATTTGAATTTTTAGGTGATTTTCAGAAATGAAACTCATGTAACTAATTTTCTCTATTTTCTTTATCTCCTTTGTAAGGGTACATTTGTTATCATGTTCATATGAGAGACAGAAGCAGTGAATGTGATGATACATTTTTATGTGTAATGGATATAATAATAAGCATTCATGCATTACATATCATTATAATTGAGTTTGTGTTCGGTTAGCATGATTTACTATTTTAAGTAATGAGAGATTGGTCCTGCTGTTGATTGTTAGAGTTGATGGTTTTTGAATTAAATGTCGTTGAATTTCTGAAGTTTTGAATTGAACGTATTAACAACTCACCTGCTGCTCACCATTTCAAATGATAACATGGAATGAAAGACCATTCCTCGAGGGAGATGGTTAGTTCTTCCTTTTCATCGCTGCTTTCCTCAGACAATAAGACATCATAAAAGCTAGATTTTCTCTCATGTTGATGTTAAAGAAGGAGGTCTCATTTAATTTATTTTTCGTATAAAAAGAGAAAATCAGTGAATCAGAAGTGTATTTAATTAACAATTTCCTAAAGAGATACAATGGAGTAGATACCGAGATATTAGTGAACAGAGATTTGGAACATGTTTTCTAGATACTTTCTAAGGCAGGTGAAGTGCACTGCTACTGCTTTAATCTCACCAATTGTAGCAGGAAATAGAATTTTATGCAGTGAAAATGATAAAAAAAGGACCTGTGATACAAGCAGTGAATGATGAAGGTCTTTTGAATAGCCGTATAAAGCCTGCAAACAAATTATTAAAATGGAAGCATCTAAAAAATAGTGATCAACTATTACAAAACAACTCATAGCCCTTAATTTGAGATTGGTGATTGTCTGAAGAAAGCATGAGAAGGAAGGCAAAAAGAGGAAGATTCAATGTCTGGTGATGCCACACATGTAGTATTGCACCATTAATAAAAGGTTGAAAGAATGTTAATGGAAGCAAGTAATGGCATAGGTCAATCAAAATCTCCCACTGAGCAATTTATATTTATCTCATAATTTAATGAAGTTTTTCATTTATTTCTTCTGAAATGAAGACACCATAAGGTATATGAACCATTCTGAAACCATCATCACTAGTATCCTAGCATTGATGATTATGAAAATTCTGAAATACACTTGCTAATAATATTGTTACTTCAACTATGCTAACTTTAACGATGTATCATGAAAATTTAACTTCATATCATGAGCTTGTGTGAGTTGTGATTAATAATAATAATAATATAATTGAAATAATAATTGAAATATGAGGTCACCACGCAGTGTAAGGTGTAAATATTCCTTTAATCATGAAAAGTTTGGAGTAATATATTAGTATAAATGTACTTTAAAAAGAGTTATCATATGTATAAACAAGTATAATTATATTGGTTCATGGATTAATGTGTTTATAAAAAATGCTAATGCATATTCATTTTCACTTGGCTGATCTCTGTCAGTTACATGTATGAACTGTGTAGATAGCTGAACTGGATAAGAGTTTTTATACATGCATTGAAACGTGACTGTAATGGCCTCCCCATTGGACTTTGCAGCATCAGTGCTCTGATGAAGATTGCTGCAGCAGTGCATCTTCAACTGATGGAGCTGGAGATTTCCCAGTTGAAATTTTACCACACCTTTTTCTGGGGAATGCCGCCAACTCAGAAGATGGGGAAGCATTAAGCAGGCATCGAATACAGGTTGGCCATCTCATCACTTGCCAAAAACAGTTTAACGAACTCTCTATTTAAAATCATTGAATTATGTTTGCATGACAAAGATAATATAATGTCAGCATGCATTAATCCAAAATCCTGCAACTTTCTATTTTTTATTGCAATAACCTTGAAAAATCAAATATAATATTGGTGTGTGGCAATATGGACTACTTTGACTGCATTAGTACATATTGGACATTCATCAGAGTTATAGAGAGAAAATGGAACAAGTAATGTACTCTTATATGCATGAATGAATCTGTGATGATGTTTATGCATCTGTTAAAATACTTAAAATAATGCATAAGGTCTCCTTTAAAGTCAGAGTGCACAATGAGTGAATTGGTGAAACTAAAGAAAAAATTTTTAAATATATTTGCTAATTCAGCATAGGTCTTAATGCATAAATTGCCATGGTATGACATTGCCAGCTCATGCCAATCAAATAGTTCATTGCCAGTTGATTAAAGAGAAAACACACATGACCCAATAACCCAAATATATTGAACATTTCAAATTTCAATTTAATCCTGTAGGTTTTCCCCAGACAGTGAAACTTTTCATTTAGCCTTGGCAATTTCTCCCACATTGAGAACCATATTGTATTTTTTTTGTGCAAGATGTTACATTCATAGCCCATATTGAATGGAATGGAATGTGTAAGGTTTTATGGTGCAAAATTTTAAGGAAAGTTTGAACTCTCATTGTCTATCCAGACATGCCAACTCTCCCGATTTAAGCGGGAGACTCCCGATTTTTCCTTCTTACGTTCTTGATGAAATGTTCAAATTGTGTACTTAGCTTAACATGTTAATAAAGTGTGACATTCATTAAAAATTGGCAAAGTGTCATAAAGGGATTAAGGTGCCATGCAAATATTGTGGTAATTAAAAGTGATTACTTCGTGATACACTTCTAAAAATCTCCCGATTTTTCATTTTTGAAAGTTGGCATGTCCTCCCGATTTTTCATTTTTGAAAGTTGGCATGTCTGTCTATCACATTTTTAATGATAACAATTTTTGGGAGTGTTGTGTAGATCAAACTTAGTTCCCAGCCCAGTTACATTATCTTTAAAAAAAAATCAACGTCTAAAAGGGTCTATTGTAATTTTTATGAAATTTTCTCTTTCAGTATATTTTGAATGTGACACCGAACTTGCCGAATGTTTTTGAAGATAGCGGAGCTATCAAGTATATGCAGATTCCAATCACAGACCACTGGAGCCAGAATTTGGCTCGTTTTTTCCCCAATGCCATCCAGTTCATTGGTAAGAAGTTTGTGTGAAACTAGATATTGTCTACTGATTGTGAAACAATCTGAAAACTTTTGCCTATGTCTTGAAGGAAAGTGTTCTACTGCAGTCACTAAATTATCTTGTAATTTATTAAAGCTTTGGTTTTATGACTACAGGTATTTATGATACCTGTATTTTATAGGTTTAATGTTGATACACAGGTTGTTTAATTGTTGAGGAGGATATTTTACATTCACTATATTGATTCACTCATTTGATTGCTGTCATTAATTTTACCAGAATCAGGTTAGCATATGTAGTAGGCACATCTTCATCATGGATGTCTTTAGGTTTTAACATAAAGCAGACTTTATGGCAACAGATGCAAGGCATGAGAATAAAGAAGCATCAACCACCCTTTCAACTTACAGGTGTAGCTATGCAAATGACATCTATTGAGATGCTTTGAAATTTTTGAGGGAGATGGAGGAGTACAATTTAAATTGTGTGCAAATGTAAATGGAGTGTATTTGTACTTCATTGCAGGTAGTGAAAGCAAAAAAGCCTAGTGCAGCTAATGAGACAGTCTTGGCTGTGTTATCCTTTAACTAGATCCTTAAGTTCCATGACTGTGCATGAAAGTGCACCTAGCACTAATTAATTTCACAAGAAAGAGAAAAAACAAAGATAAGGGGACAAACGTTTCACTGAAAGTTGAATCACATCAGCCTTGAGCACAAGTCAAATTCCAAACTTACAATACCAAAAATTCCATGATTTGCTGATTTGAATGACAAATGGCAAGCAAATCGGCAAGCTATGCTGCTGCACCCTCTGTTAAGGACCGTGTTTCAATTCGTCGGAGCCTCAAACTGTAGCATTCGCAGAATCATCATTCGAGGAAAAGGTAGTACTCCATGAAACAACTAGACTAGATACACCTGGCATCAAATGGCTGGAGAGAATATTTCAAAGCTAGCGTTGAGATAGTTTGAGCTAAGATTGTAAATAAAACTATTCATGATAATTAAAATTGTGTAGATTCTGAGCTAGTTGAATCATGGAAATGGGTTTATTGTAACATATATCCATGAACATTTTGAGCCAATATGAGATCATATTTTCAAAGATAGTGTTGCTATGATATCAACAGAAATATTGCAACATCAGGCTAGATCATTATCTCAGCCTCAAGCCCCGCCCTCATAATGCAAGACACTTCTGACAAGTAACAGGAGAACAGCTCTAAATCAAAATGTAGATGTCTCCTTGGACACTCCCAAGAAACTTCTTGTAATTCCAGATAACTGGTGAAAGTAACCACTTCTGCAAGTAGATATTAAATGGTGCACCAACCAAGCGACCAACAACCTGATACCTAAAGAGAAGTGATGGTGTTTCATAAAAAACGTGGAGAATTAAAAACAGCAGGCATATTCAGCTGAACATTTACAACTAATGGAATATTAGAAAATCATCACAATGAACCCTACCCACAATTCTGAGTGTCATGTTCTTTGCAGGAACTTTACACAACTTAATAAGCAAGCTTGCAAGTAAGCATGAAAATTATTATAAAAGTTATCAAATCTCAAAGGCTGCAGCATAGATATGGGAAGAAAATGAAAAAAAATGAGTACTCCTTTCAAGAGTTTTCTTGTAAATTTTTTTAATAATGTCATTTCTCTGTGACATTTTTGGGAAACATTCTGCTTTTTCCGGAAGCTTTTTTAAGTTGCGATATGTATTTTGATATTTTATTCAGCTGAATGTGCTATGTCTAGTTACTCTTAGTTTGGCAGCAATTGAAATCTGCAGAATTGCTTTGTACCTTGCAGACGAAGCGCGATCCAGAGGACACGGAGTGCTGGTTCACTGCGTCGCTGGCGTCTCGCGCTCTGTCACTGTCACCTTGGCATACTTGATGCACAAGCTGTCCCTTCGTCTCGATGATGCCTTCAACTTGGTGCGCTCTCGGAAGGCTGACGTCGCCCCCAACTTTCACTTCATGCAGCAGCTGCTGGCATTTGAGCGAGAGGTGCTCGGGGACGCAGCTTTGGCACACTCTGACCCTGGTGCTGGGGACGCCCTCCCCCCCTCCACCTCGTCCCCACCCCTCGTGCCCCCCTCTTCATCCTCCTCCCTCGATTCTGGCCGTGGCAGTCCCCCGGGCTCTGGTGAGATCGAGGGTGCCCCGCCCCCCCCTGCACCAGCACCCACACCCACCAATCTCCTGCTGGACCCGAGGCCACCAACAGGGACTAGTCCCGACAGTGGAATTGAGTTTGATCGCTGGGCCACTTCCGTCGGGGAGTAGGCTCTACATGGTGGAGGGGTTGTTGCTGTTGTGCCTAGTGGACTGTGGACCTAGGATTATTCTCTGTTAAGTCCATTTGAGGTGCTGAAGTCTACCTGTGGGGTAAATCCTCTTTACCTTACATAAGTAGCTTTTAGGAGAGACTCTTGTTCATGTTACCAATCTGTTCTCACTGCCCTTGGTTGTATGCATGTAGGAATACTTTCCATCCATTAGGAAGAGTAGTTGCCAGAGAGGAAAGGGGTGAGTCCAGAGGGAATGGCATACTGAAGGAATGTCCCTGTGCATCTCTCTAATGGTTGTGCCTCATGCAGCTCTTGATTATTTTCCCTCGTTTAGCTTGATGCAAAGTGTGCCATAGTCATGCTATGTGCTCAGTGGGCATAGATCAAGTTTTGTGGTGAGAGTTTTAACCTGTGGGGTATAGTACGATTCTGTTTTTGATGTGACTATTGCAGATTTTTAACTTGACAAAGGTTTTTCTAGCCTCTTCTCCATAATATTTAAATGTTTAGTCCATTTTGTCCTTATAATTTTTATAATTTTAATGAGCAAGTGAACTGCCTTATTCTGTCATTATATATAGATAAATACATATATATATACATATATATTTACTTTAATTAATGATTGCAATTTTAATCCAAATATTCTCAGAGCAATATAGTGTTGCTGTGACTTTAAGTAAGCATAGCTAATTACCAAATATTGCCTTTCATCTGTTATTATGATTAAGTTAATTAGTTCCAGATAGAATATAATGTATGTATTCGATGAAAAAAGTGAAAAGAATGATAATTGGTTTCTAGGACAGTGAGAGACTGACAAAATGTTTGTCTTGATAGTCTTTTGAAGCCATAATCTTTTCAGTGTTTTTATTCCATGTGACAATTTTGGTACTCACTCATTACACCCAGTAGCAGTCAGCCAGAGTTATGACCTTGATTTTTTTTAAGAGATAAAGTAACCTTATTTTTATTTCAGGTGCATCTTTTTCATTTTGTATAACAGTAAATTTTCTTTGGCCTATTTGATGAAGGCACTGTTTATTTGCACTTCACTCAAACACATTGCATGCACAACTCACTCAGGAAGTCCCCGAATATCATCTGCTGGGTATGAGTGAGGCACAAACAGGTCAAATATGGATGGTATCTATATTTCATTATTGCAGAGAATAGTTTTCATGTTTTCAATTAACATTGCTCGTGGACAGCTGAGTAATGAGGAAGTTAGAAATTGAAGATTTGTTCAGGCAAGTTGTAAACCTATAAATTATATAATGTCTGCTAACTGATTCATTATGAAAGATAAACATCCAGTGATGCCTCAGGTAAAGTGAAAGTTTATTGGCTTAAAATTTGTGAGTTATATGCAGGATAGTATTTGGAATAACAATGTTGCATCTACCTCTATGAATAAAGGTGGGATCTCCCATAGTTACCTGTTTTTTAAGATAGGGCAATTGTTTGTTAAATTTACACATTCATTGCATCCCACACTGGTCTCCTAATGCAGCTGGGATAAAACCTGGTTTTGAAACTTAAAAATGGCACTGCATTTATTGTAATTATATAATTTTTGAACTAATATATAAGTATTTTTATTTATCTGCCAATTTTAAAGCATATTGCACCACAAGTGGACCCCGAGACATTTGCTGTTGTAAAGTGTAGCTAAACATTTATTTAAGGTGATATGTTCAGCTCATTTAAAGAGGCTGGATCTGGATTTCAGGGTTTTCTGGAAGGAAGCTCATGACTTTTTATTGCAATTGGTCATGCATTTATAACAAGTTAATGAATTATCATCATACTTCTGACTGCACCTCGAGAGGATAGTCTACTTCTGGTAAATGATAGAGAAAGTCACGGGAGGACATATATCAAACATATCATGTGCACTTTGTTTTCTTCACTCACATTTTTCTTGATCTCATGGTGAATCGATGCGCACTTTCCCTCTTTCTATTGTATTACAGTGGTTGTGATCAACTCACTCATTTTTCATCTTCATCTCTTAGTTCTGTAGAGTTTCTGTCTGTGCATATTCAGATGAATGTAAATCAGCCATTCCTTTTTTTCTGTTTTCTGAATCTTTTGACACTCTGGTTTCTTCTTTAGTAGTTCCACGTATGTACTAATGAATACACCACTGTCTTGCATGTCTCCTCTTCCTTTTGCATTTTCTCAGATTCTGAGGAAGCAACATTTTCACCAACCGAATACTTATCAGTGAAGAAACAAAATAGGAATTCATGAAAGAATATAACAACCATTTGCAAAACTCATTGACTGGTGCTTATATGTTGATTATAATTTCTTGTTGTGGCAGTTGCCAAATGTAAAGATATAATTCTTTTTATCGTGACTTATGTCGTCTCTTGGTGCCACATGTGTGGTTCTATGAATGGAAGAGCAATAATTAATAACTTAAGATGCATCAAGCAGATCATTTAATGCACTTGTTATTGTCTTTTCTGTGTCAACTGTTAAGAACTGTTGTTATTACGTATTGCTTGCTAAGAAAATGGTGTTACTCACATAAGGGGCTCTTCATATCCATTTTCGTACCGATCTTTCACAATTGTGCCATAATTTTCACTTGTTCTTTTATTGTGACTCGATCTTTATTTGAATGAGAAAAGTTTATCAGGCCATTTGCTCTCCGATAAGATTTGAAGAGTAATTTTTGCCAATAAAATCATTGATTCCAGCACAAAGAATTTCAGGCATTTTATGTAAAGAATTTATTGCTCTGTTGTATGTTTATGTGCCAAATGGTGTGTATGAGAAATCTACCCATAAGACATGAAATTGGCTTTTTTGTTTTGATTTGTTCCGTTTATAGAATTGCTGCATCACAGCCAAACTCTTCTCATCAGCTATTGCATTTTATCAACCCTTATATCTGTCCATATCCACGTGTGTGTATGTGTATAAAAAATATAAATATATATATATATATGTGTAAGCATGTTTGTTGAGCCAATTTGGTGTACCTTGTGTGCATGTGAACTTTTCAGTTTCAAACAAGCTCGCATTGCAGAGTTGCGCATGCAGTTTTCCACACCCCATTCTTGTTGACAGGTTGAATTTTTTTCTAATGATAAGTGTGATTTATGTGTTTTTACTGTAATTAAAAAAAATCATCATGCCATGCATACTGGTATACATGGCTCATATCGGTCACCTCCATATTCCAATAATTACTGCATTGTTGCAGGTGAAAAAAGTAAATTTTTCTTGAAGCAGTTTAGATGTTGGTAATTAAGTCTCATCCTACCATTGCTTGAGGGTTGATGTTATAGTTACCAAAATGAATTTTAGGTAACTAATGGTTACCATCTAATGCGTGTTGTTAAGTGAGAATGCAGAGTGAAAGAGTATATTTTTCATATATTATTATTTAAAACATTTCCAGATGAAATGGTAAAAGTATGAAAGTTTTATTACGTGTAACAATTTTTCTATGTTTACAATCAATAAGATTTTGGATTATTTTATTTAATTTTAAATAATTATGGATGTTGCATTTTAAAAGTGGCATTAGTGCAGTCAGATGTAGAAAGGCCATACAATGGTTTCTGGTGGTATGCTTTGAATAATGAAAGTATTTGTCTCGTGAGTTACATTCATGTATGTTTAACTGTTTTCTGTAATGTGAAATGGGGCAAAGATGATTTATTTTGTATCATGTAATGGTGTAAATATAAATCTGTTTCTTTTAAAGCTCTTGATTTAACCTTTTGATTTCTCATGAAATGTTGTCTTTCATATTTCCTCAAGGATGGATTGTGAACAGATATAAAACTTAAAAACTATTACAATGCAGTATCAAACAGGTGGACAAAGGGGTTTGGAAAATGTGCTATGCTAAGAAGTATCCTCAATTGAGAGAGGATAGACTGACCTCATTTTAACGTTAAATGCAATGGACAATGATTCAAGCTTTTCGTTGTTTTTCGTAAGGTCAGTAGCTACTGGAATAAATTCCCTGGCATTTGAAATAAAATGGAAACCTTCTATGTTTGAAAAAAAATTTCTGTGTACTATAGATTGAATGCTGGGAAGCATGGCGGATTGCCTCAAATTCATATAACCAATCTTTACAGACACAAGTCAACTCTTAATGAATCAGGTGACTTCAAACTAAATCAAATGTCCTTGCAATGGTGGGTAGTGCAAATAACTGCTTAATAACCTTTGAGAAAGAAAGCACACTGCTGTTCAATGCAACAAATATGAATTAATTGCTATTGACAGGTAGTAATTTGATAAAAGCCTCTCTGAAGGGTTACAGGACAAGGTCTTCCAAGTTCATGTCCATTATGGTTTCAAAAAGGATGGATAATAAGAAAAACTCCAGAATAGTTGGAAAGACATTTAGGTCTATACAACTGCAAGAGTATGAAATTACTTTGGCAAGAATTGACGGCACATGAAATCCAACAGTTGGAACTGTCTGAAGCTTAGTAGCATCACCCTTGGGTAAGAAAAAAATGTTAAGTGCTGAATACTCCCCATGTTATCTAGCACCAAAATTCTTTTTACTCATCATCACTATCCTTGATGCCATTTCATGACTCCACTTGTAATTTACAACTTAGAATTAATTTTATATCTGTCATGATTTAAGAGATTAGTCTCAAAAGCAAAGGGACATTTTTCTAACTTTGCATGTTCTCCTTCAATCCTCTCATAAAACCGAGAAGGTACTCACTCTCATTTGGTCAATAGATTCACCTTTCAATATGAATCTTAGAGAAAAGAAGTTGAAAAGTTATGGTGAATATTTCCTTCATAAAAGTTATTCTTTTGGCATAATATTAAATGGTTAATGGCCAACTTCCTTCACCAGGTGGCTCAAAGGGGCAGGATACCAGTTACCCCAACTTCTGGTGACATGAAATAAAAGTGGTAGTAGTTTAAGGGGAGGCGACTGACAGCTGAGGTCATTTGCACCCTTAGGGATGGCCAGGTAAGGATGGAGAGAAACCCAGTGTCGGCATTAGCCTACTCTAGTTGATAGGTACCAAGGGGTCCACAGTTTAACATCCCATCCAATGGATGGCATAATCACTCAAAGTGCTCTCCACAAAGCACCTCAAGTAGGCATCGGGGTACCACTGAAAAATATCTGCCACCGCCAGGATTCAAACCCCTCTAGGTGAAAAGTCAGTACGTTTGCCACAGTACCATCCCCATCAAAATATTTTATCTTTAGTTTAAAAAATTCATTCTAATATACTACAACCTTCAAATGATGGCAGGGGCTCTCACATTCCTCTGACTTGAATGCTGTATGTACATGGTGGGGCAGCAATTTCTTCAAAATAAAAGTATCCATACTAAAAGGTCAAATGGTGAGAGTCTAATGAACGTTACATGTCCCCAACACATAATACCACATAATTTAGGTGCTTGCCAATTTTGTACATTTTGAGTATGCTCAAAATTTGCTATGGTTTGAAAAGTTAAGCATTACAGAATATGGCAGTATACTGGAGATGTGTGTGAAATATGTATTTAACTTTTCATCATATATTAAATGAACTGCACAATTAGGATAACATATGGAGGTCAGAAGAGGGAATAAAATCTTAGCCATTTTCCATAAATATGTCTATTTTTAGAGGGACAGTAATGGAAGTTTGGGAGAGTTGAGATGTAAGAATGCACGTACGTGAGAAGACAATTGAGTTGGCTGCATTTCTTCAAAATAACACCATTGTAAGCCAGTTAAGTGATTGCTAGGGGGATATGTGCATCTAGTCTCTAGTCCAGTATCATGCTGAATTCTTGAGAACACTTAAGCTTTCTTACAATAATCAGTGAATGGGATACAGAGCAGTCTTACATCATTATTTCTGTGCAGATGCTATTGGCAAAGGCACTCATGGGTCAAGGGTATCAATGGTAACAAAACTTAAACAATTTCATTTTAGAAAATTTTAAGTTTTTTTTAAGATTTCATACTGGCAGGAGGGATATTAGAACAAATGAAAACATTCACCTAACTCAGAAGCACAACAAAATGGTTTCAAAGAAGCTCAACTAATATCAAGTGCATAATAGTTCAACTCAAGGAATTTATGATGAAAAGACAACTCCTACACTCGAAGAAGGTATGACTATGAACAAGAAAGAAGTGTCTGAAAACACTCATGCAGAGCATGGAATTCTTTGGATAAGGGAAGTGAACCATAAGAAAAGTAGACCAGAGTAGAATAGAAGCCTTCGAAACTTCATGCTGACAACATTTGCTGAAGACTAAATGGGCAAATAATGTAAGAAATGAAGATATGATACACAGAAGAATAGAAGAGGAAAAAACCCTATGATAGACCTTCAGGAAAAAAGGAACCAGATGGATTGGTCACAACTTGAGAGACAACAAATTAGTAAACAATATAATAGAACAGAAAATAAATGGAAAGATCCCACGAGGAAGGCCAAGGAAAGAGAAATACATTGTCCGAATAAAGACAGATGCAGGGCAGAAGAGCTACATGCCATAAGGAAATTGTTAATATTGAATGGGTTTGGGCAGGATGAAGGGCTTTGGTCAACCAATCTTCAGATTGAAGGGCCAAAAATTTGTTCATCATTGATATCTTTGTCCATCTTCCTAATTATTTAGTCTTTGATCTATAGCTTTCTTTCCTTTTCACATTTCTACAGTTTCTTGGGTAGCTTATCCTCTTTTGATGCACCCATTTCCTTGTCTTCACTCTGAAATTTTTCAACTGCTTTCTGGCACTCCTTTCTTTTCACCCTGGTTAAAGTTTCTACATTCCATCTTCTTGTCTATCTGCCCTTTTTTCATCACCCTGAATTTGATGCTGCATTTTGTGAGAACTAAATTATAATCTGCATTCAAACCCACTTATGGGAAACTGCATATTGATTATGCTGTTCTTAAAGCTGCACCTACACATAATATAACCTAACTTTACCACATATTCCTTTACCTGTCATGGTGTTTAAATTAGCAGTTAGTAACAACTGAACCACTCATTCCTTATCTCTCTGCCAGCATTTCTGCACTCCCCAACATTGCTCCCATCTCTACCATCACTCATCACCATGTTCCAATCCCCCATCACTATCAAGTGTTTTCTTCAGGAAATACCAGCAACCAATTCCTCTAGTCAATCATACACACTATCTACATCTTCTTCCCTGTGATTACCTGTTGGCATATAGACCGGAATAAGAACCAAGTTAGTTGATTCAGTGCTTATCCATATTAATTATAACAACTTACCTGTTTTTTATTTACAAGTCCTACATTTCCTAACTTTTTGCTAATTCTACTGTCACCTGTCGCTGGATGCCTACCTCTGCTACTTGTTACTTAGTAACCATTGCTCTAATAATTCCTCACTATCTTTCCATCTCATCTTAAATGGTTAAATGGAAGACGGAACCTTGTGGTCTCAATTTTGCTCAAATAAAGACGTTTATCTACCTATCTCTTATATATCGTAAGTAGCCCTGACACACCTAGATACATTTCCTCCCTCCATCTCCTAATTGATGTTGCCTGAATATGAAAAATGCCCCACAATAGAAATACAGACACAGTTGATTTTCAGGTAAATAAACAAAACATTGCCACTATCATCATAACAAGAATTCCATGAATTTTTGCAACTTTACAGGACATCTCAATATCCTTGCTCGTTCACTCTGTGGATGTATAGGTTTAAAAATGGTGACTGCTTGGTCTTGAGCGAAATCTGTGAAGAACCTGATTTCACTATCAAAAGAAGAGGATGATGAATGATGAGACTCATTACCCTCTCTCACAGCTGATTCAATCATTCGGGAAAAGTCAAGCATATTATAAATGCAACTGAATTCAGGCAGGGAAAATTTTACGTTCTTAGGCTGTTACCAAGGAAAACCTGAGAAAATGCCAGTCATCTGTGAAAGTGTAGGCAAATATAAATGTGTAGTGAGTGAGGACATTTTAAGAATGTCAGGAGTCTTCCCTGTGAAAAAGCAGCTTGAAAGAAGGCATGGATGTGTAGCAAAAGTCACTAATTTTAGATGTTTATGAGATTTGGACAAGTGGTAAACAAACTTTGATAAAATGTTAATTGCACCTAATTTTTAAGTTTTAATTAATATTCATCCAATGACTGAATGCATATTAATTAATGTGTACAGTTTTTTTTTGTAATACGGTAAAAACCAAAGAAGATCATGTAGCATTTTTGAAGCAGCACCTTTTGTTTACCATTCATTAGCCCACCCACCACAGGTATAATTCCACGTTTAGATTTGGACAAACTGGAAAGTATGAAATGAATTTCTCCAACTGGAAAAGGGGATTCATTATAATTTGGGAAGAGCAAATAAAAAAAAACTCATCATTCAATGTCACCTGAACCAAAAGAATCATTCCGAATTCAGAAATTAAGCAGGGGACATAATGAAAATGCCTTGATTATGTGGAACACATCATGTCTGCTTTTCCTTGAAATTATAGCTGATCCCATTTCTAATTGTTTCCACAAATGAGTGGGTGCTACTGGGAACTCTACTGGAACCGCAGACAGGCAAGAAAGCAATGACAAAGGGGTGGACTACACTGAAGACATGGGCCAAGAACTGCAATAACTTCACGAATTTCTGAGCAATAGGTAGTTAATGAGTGGAATTTAAACACTTAAAAACAACTCCAAATGAGGGTCATTGGTAACTTCCACAGAAAGTCATCCTTACATTATCTAAAAGAGATCTGAGGCCTCCTAATTGAAAATCTTCAAAGCATATCTTCGTGAACATCAAACACTACATTCCATGCTTCCCTTTCAAGGACCATACAGTCATGATGCAGGGATAAACGTCATTGAACTAACTATGACTCTTCTAAATATGCACTCAGTATAGATATGCTAATCTCCCTATAGGGGCCTTAAAAATATAAAGTTCATAGGTGGTTCACCAGACACAAAGAGTAAAGTGTATCTTATAACTTATGTAAAGCCTTGGTTAAATCAGCCGTTCTAATACCCCTTTTTTTGAATAAAAAAAAGTATAACTTATATAACTGAACTACTATCAGTAACCAAAACTAAATACATACCTGATTCTTCATTCTATTATTGCAAAAAACATTTTATTAACATTTAAATAGCCAGAAAACAATACTGATTGACACGGTTAAGTAATGAAGTACCATCAATCCTGCCAAAAATTCTACCCTTCTTCAAGTGAGATTATATCATTCCCTTGTTGGCCTAAGCAAGGTTCAAACGTAATTCTTCAATGCCATTATTTATGAGGTGATAAATCATAACTATGAAATTGCAGTAGCTCTACCATTCAGGGTGAGAAATGAAAGAACAATGATTAAATATTGTATAATAGACTCACTCAACATTTTTCTCTCTTCAGAGCATGTTCAAAATAATCAATTTGGCACCTGTAATCACATCAAAATTGAAGGACTATTTATCATTTACCAATTTATCCATCACTCAATAAATGTTATTCATCAAATGAACAACCAGGGTAGTCTGAAATGAGAAAGCACATCTATAACAATACTTTTCTTTGTATTGCTGTTGATCAGTAAAAACAATTATCATCTCAAAGATGAAGTAATTCATATATACCACAATAACTAGCACAACACATGACCATTAACCGGCCAACCAAATCATTCAAGGTGTGAATACCACACAATAATAATTTAAAAGAGTCAGTTTTATCACAGTTTCATTAGTGATGTCAGCATGTTCTTGAGAGGTTGGTTAAGGGAATCCCACCATTTGTTGAATTTAATGATAGGCCTTTGCAGAGTAAACCAAATTCCCTGACTGCTTCTTGTAGACAACGTTTGTTGCAGCGCTCCCTGAAAATAAACAATGGCTTTAAAAAAAGGTCAAACAAATCACAAGAGTTGTTGAATGAATAGATATTACATGCAACACTTATATACCAAATATGCACTAATTAACAATACATATTTTGATAATTCTACGATAGTGGCACATTTACACATATTTGTTCTTTCCTAATTTGGATCACGGAAAGCTGTCAAAAAGGTACGAAGATATGGAATTGCAAGAATTGTTGGACAAAGGTGATTCACAAAAACAACTCACAGAGCAATTGAGCATTAGTCAACAAGCTGTTTCCAATCGCCTACAAGGGTTGGGAAAGATTCAGAAGACTGGCAGATGGGTACTACATGAGTTAAATGACAGGAAGATGGAGAGGCACAAAAACGCATATGAAATTTCGATCGTATTATAGAAAAGGAAGTCATTTTTGCACTGTATCATTATTGTGGATGAAAAGTTGATTTATTTTGAAAATCCCAAGTGCAAAAAACGCATCTGGCAGATCCACGTCATCCGCAAGACTGAATTGCTTTTGCAGAAAGACAGTGCTTTTGCAGTGCTTTGGTTCATATGAAGATATGAAAAAATGGCTCGATGAATGGTTCACAGCAAAAGGGAAAGAGTTTTACTGGCTTAATATCCACAAATTGCCCAAAAGATGGCAAAAATGTCTAAGTAGCAATGGAGAATACTATGAATGAAACTATTAAAGAAAAATTTTTTTGGAAAAAATCTGCAATTCATACGTGTAAACCTGGTAGGATTTATTTGCAGAGAGAGACATGAATTAATCCACAGTATAGAATTGTTGTTCACACAGGACTGATTGTGTTTGGATATGATAACAAATTTTCCATTTCCCTTAGTTTTCTGGGTAATTCTTTCAGGAATGAGACACGAGCATCACAAGGGTTCTTAGCAAACAGAGCCGAGTTGTGAGCCGTTGAGTAGTAGTATGTAACCTCACATCATTTTACTCCCCTCCAGAATTCAGTTGTTATGGTGCACTATAATTTGTTATGGGTTATAATCTCACCCATCAGCATAATATAGAACTAGACTCAATACACCTCCATAGCCAATGACACTGATGATGCTGGGTGGAGATATAATGCCATATGTTGATCCCAAAGCAAGAATTAACAAAATAATTTTTGGAAATAGTTGAACCTTCTCTTGTTTTAATGGAAGGCAACTGAAGTTTTGAGGGCCAAGATAAAAATTAACTACTTTATAACAAACACCTGGGTCCCAAGTGGACAAGGGCAAGACAACAGTATTTATCACTAAAATTGATTACCAACAAAACAATTCTTCTATCTTATATGATGGGACACACCAAGAACAATATTCCATCTCAGAGCCAAAATACAATGTATAAACAGTTTTCCTCGTCAACCATTAAACCATACCACAAGATAATCAGCAATGGCTTACCATAACTGCACCAAAACCATACACATGGGCAGATATACATGTGTAAATTCACAGAATCACCTTCAACAGAAGTCTGCAGTAGAGCTTCATATGCTGTTGAATATATTGTTATTATTGGTATCCTATCGGTTAAGGTAAGTTTGATTGTACACAGCCAATACAACTATAAATTTACTTTGCTCTCAACAAAACACAACCCAACATCCTACTATAAAACAAGCCCCTCCATCTCTGTGTACTTTCTCCCTTCATTCCATCTAACATGCCTATCCTACTCCTACCTTGCTTGCCTAACATCTCCACTCTATCACAGTCTTCAACATCCCATTGCCAATCAAAGCACTATGAATCCATTTTTCTTGCCTCCTTTTGATTCCCCCCCAACAATCACCTCTCCTCCTCCCCTTTCACAATGCCTTTTGCCAATGCCAATGCCATTTCCTCGTTTGTTTTCCTTTCTGTCCACTTCACCTTTTCCATCCTTCTCAACACCTACATTTCTAAGAGCTCCCATCAACACCTGTCATCTTAGTTCAACAACCATGTTTTTGCACTGTATAAATCATGCTCTACATCAAAGTTTTATTGAGTCATATTTAATATATTCATCCAAGTCCCTGTCATCAAATCCCCTCCTTGTTAAAGCTGTTTAGCCTAGTGTAATTCTTTTTCTCATGTCCCTAATACTTTTTCCATCCTTGTTTAAAACACTTCCTGAATAGGATAACTGTTCCATTTGGTCAAGTTGCTCACCCTTATTTGAATATTTAACTTGGCCTTTTCCTTTCTGGAAAACCTCACATCCTTTGTCTCGTTTACATTTATCCTCACCCAATGCCTATCACACTGACTTTTCAATGCAGCACTCAGCAGTGTTTGCAACCCCTTGGCTGACTGCCCACATTTTCCTAAACCTGTAAGTAGTTCCATGGGAAAGTTGTCTACCTCCAATTCCCTCATTGTATTTTCTATTTCACAGTCAAGCCTGGACAAAAGCTATCCTCATCTATGTGATATTGTCTTTCTATGTCTAACCTTGCTGGCCTAATTTCTTTACCTTACAGCTCTTCTATATTTTTCTTTCATCTCTCTTGGATATTTTCTTGTTCAAATAATATTTCTCCCAACTTACCTCTAACTGACAAGACAGATCTTCCCTTCTTACTTCCCGATAGTGTACCATGTTCATCCTTCCTCTACAAACTTTCCATCCTTGCAATGAGTCTTCCACTAACACTATCACTCAATGGCCACTGGGGTCAGATACCTTTGCAGCTGTCTCACTGAGGAACAGATGCTCTGCCGACTAACTTTCATCCGTACCTTTTGGCCCGTCTGACATGAGTGACCCTACCAGGAGCAATTATCATTTCATGAGGGAAAATAATAATAATGAATAATTATATCATTGTTGAATAATATTCATACAAATTATGACATCTTATATTTGTTATTTATTGGAGTTCCTCCTCAACCAGGAGTGGAGAGGTGATAGGTTATGCTGAAGGGAAAATTACCCACACACACTCCTAAGCCTAAGTTTAAGTTCATTATCCTCAATAAGTATAAAAAGTAAACTCACAAAAAACATTCGAGGGCTACTTTTTTATACACAATCTGAGCATTGCACTGCAATAATATTTTCACTGCCTTTCAATTCTCAGCTTAATCGCAGTGCCCCATTTGTAGAGACATTAAAAGCTGCAATGAGGCTAGGGCAATTCCAAAAGAGTGAGAGAGATAATTGCACTGGAAATGGGTTTCAATGATTTGGCCAAGCTAAACATAGTTCAATCCTCATATGCCACCACCTCAGAGAAGGGATAGCATGAATAACCTCCAAGTACAAAGGTCTAATTGCAAGGGCCTCACAAATACATGCATGCCTAAATGGGGAAATTTATTCACACAGATGGCTGGGGGGATGCAATTAGGAAGAATAAATGTTAGCAAAAGGAACAAACCTTAGAACTGTCTGCACAAAGAGTTCTTTCTGCTGCCTGGTGACTCTTTGTGATGGGAAGTCTTTGGCAAGAGGTCCCAAGAGTAAGGCATTCATCCATTGACAAAGGCGATCAAAGCACTTCTTACTCAGAGCCAGCAAGACATCCGATATGTGATCTATTAGAGTCCGAGGGCTGCCACCTCCTGAAATCAAGGTTTGCTGCTTTAACCATTTTTCACAGCACTGTGCATAAAAATGTTTTAAGTGGAGGTTGACTTTATTGCCAATCCTAAAAGCAGCTGAGACATAACGATTTCATAATAATAAATACCAAATATGGACAGGCCTTTCCGTTATAAGCAGAAGATAACCTAGCTTACCCAACCAGTGCCTGAGAAAAAATGCATGCTACATAAGTGTTGTCAAGATATTAATTTACATTTAGGCCTAGCATGGTGGTGGGTAGGGCTAGAGCCACCATCTTGGTATCTAAACGTCCCTACACTCAGTATGCATCCTACTTGGGTAGTGTGCGGACTGTGTTTCTTCTAATTTGCTCACTGCAAACTATTAAAATGTATGCTGCAATAAAAAATCCCTCGAGTTGTGAAGTGCCACCTGTGATTAAGTTTTTATCAGCAAAAAAGCCACAAACCAATTGAAATTCAAAGGCAACTTTGTGAAGCATACGGAGGTGGAATAATGAGTGAAGGTGGAGTGAGGCAGTGGTGCATTCAATTTCAAAATGGCTGCACCGATATTCACGACGAGGACTGCCGTGGTCGGCCTAGCCTTGTAACAGATGAACTGATGAATGGCCAGTTCTTGGACATCATGGACATTTGTCCGTTTACTCCTAAACTAATGACATCACTGACACAACACTTTCCCTCCTCATTTACTCCGTGCACAGCACAAACTTCCCCATGAATTTCAGCAGCTTTGAAGTTTATTGCCAGTAAAACCTTTATCACTAAACAGATTTTACATTTGTTGGGATTTCCAATTGTTTTGTTCATTTTGACTTGATATTGTAAACAACCAACAAATGGCGTGGCCTTCCAAACACTGCAGCTCAAGGCATACTACCCTAGCATGTGTCAATAAAGCAAACATTCGGCTGCCCCCAATACTTTGTCCGCTACATGCAAAAATAATGGAAATGAAAAAATAGTAACTTTGTGATTCCACAGAAAATTTACTATGGTACGACCCGGGTTTTGACGTTCAGCGTCACCTGAAGATGAAATTGAACATCGAAACCTGGGTCATATCGTAATTAATTTTCTGTGAAATTACAAAGTTACTATTTTTTCATTTCCAAGATGAATCGATTCCATAATGTTACACCAGAAACCATCAATTATGCAAAAGTAAGTTACTTTCCCTCATATATAGCAAGGGTTCTTTCCCTGGCCTTTTATTATGATATTAAACCTCAACTCATAAACTTAACTGCAAGTAAGAACAAAAGCTATGTGAAGATAGTATGCTCTGCCATGGTACTACTGATTTATTCACTCTTATCCATTCATAAACCATCACAACATCCACACAGGTTACCATAAATCAACAATTTCATTTAAAAGCTCAATGGCAATGGGTGTAGGAACTAAAATCCACACTCATTGAAAATGAGTTATAAATTATGCAATTTCAAATTGAAACTCAGGAAACCCCTTCTAATATAATGTCATTATTCATCGAATGAATTTTTAAATAGCAGGCAGTTGTAATGCATTGTGTTTTTCTTACACACTTTAAAGTATATACTCTTTTTTTTAAACATGTTCATAGTGGCAAAATGTATCTGTATTTTGTACTTTTCTTTGTATTTGAGGACTCCTATACCTACATGATATGTATAGTCAGTGGACAATAAAATATTATTATTATTTTATTCTAAAAAGATAAACTCAGCGATTTGGGGAATAGTATGAAAATGAAGCACCCAAAAATCTCCGTATTGTGAACTTTAATTAACCAGGGGTGCCACAAAAATATTTATACCACTAACCTTCACAGCTTGGATGGAATGACAAAAAATGATGGGTGAAATCAATTATTTCATTGAGGTTAAAAAGAGTTTTAGATCAGCTGCTTAAGCAATTACCTTATGGAGTTCGATTTTTAATTAATTTGGTAAACTTTTATACTCATAGTATGTTTTAGACTCATGGATGGCATGTACAGTCAAATAAGACAACACTTTAATTAAAACCACAAAAGTAACTTTCTTACAAGGCATACATCGTAAAAATATGGACAATTCAGGAAAAAATACATTCAGCCATATAAATATAAACCACAAGGAAATATACAGAGTCATCGATGAGGAAACACACAAGCATCAAAGCGGGACTTGCACATCTAGTTAGTGTATAGTCCCCAGTCCAACACCAAGCTGAATTTTCAAGGACATTTAAGGTTTTCACAATAATCTCAGTGAAATGGAGCATTCTTATATCCTTATTTTACTGGCGATGCTATTTGCAAGAGTATCAATGGTGACAAAACTTTAACAATTATGAAAAATGAGAAAGAAAATTATTCAATGTTTGATTGAAAATGAAGTGTCAGAGAGTAAATGCAAATCTTGGAATCACCTTTGATTTATCCTGTCTTTTTGATCACAGAATTTAATATAGTTAAACTCAAAAACAGAGCTTATTTCTGAAAATTCTAACAGCCCAACAGCAAAAGCCAAAGAAATTATACAGCCATTTTAATGACTTCCACTGTTGGTTGCCAAGGACTTTAAAAAACAAACACTGAATTTGAGTTTGGTTGCAATAGTAATTTTAATTTTTGCCTTAAAAACAGGAATAGTACATACTCCTTATTTTCTACTGGTTTTTCCCTCTGTGTGGACTGTATGGGGATACAAGGTTTGCATAAAAATGTTCAGTAATATTTTTTTTTCCTGACATGTGGGTGAAGTGCTAAATTCAGATATCAATGTTCACATGATTGCAGATCATACTGGCAGTGATAAGATGACAGTGCAAACACCGCTATCACTGACAATTTGGTGATGCGAAAGATCTGCGCTAAACTCTTCTCGAAGGTCTTGACAAATGATCAAGAGCAAAGTCAAATGTCTGCTGGTGATGACCTTCTACAATGGCATCGTGATGATTCCCCGACCCCTTTACAGTCCTAACTTGGCACCAGCAGACTATTTCCTATTCCCAAAAGCGAAATACTACCTCAAAGGACACCATCAATGGACCTTCAGGGCCATCGAAGATGTTTGCACTTGTACCCTCAAGGACCTTCCCAAATCCGCCAACCAGTGAGCCTTCGAGTCACGGAAAAGCTGCAAGGACGAAAATGTGTCGACACTCAAGGGATGTACTTTGAATCATTTTGAGGCATTGTAGCAATACCTACTGAAATAAATCTGTAAAAATCATTCGCCTTGACCGGGATTCGAACCCGGATCCCTCGATATCCGGCCAAGTGCTTTAACCAATTAAGCTACCGAGACGTCCTCTTACACTCTGAAATTTTGGGGGTTACCCAAAATTACCCCCCCAAAACTTACTTACAAAATTACTTACCCCCAAAATTTCAGAGTGTAAGAGGACGTCTCGGTAGCTTAATTGGTTAAAGCACTCGGCCGGATATCGAGGGATCCGGGTTCGAATCCCGGTCAAGGCGAATGATTTTTACTCTCTGAAATGGTTGCATTATAATGCACACATAGTGGGTGACTCCGTTAAAGTTACTGTTACAGTTTCTTGAAATTTGAAATAAATCTATTTTACCAAAACACTTCCCGATACTTTTATAAAAATCATGTATATCTACTACATCTGGTATAACTAAACAATTGTCCATTTAATCAAATGGTGCTGTTCTGAAAATTCTCAGCTGTGACAGTGATTTCCCTAATGTTTTGTAGTTTTTGATGCTGATAAAGTGATACATAAGAGTTATTGGGTTTAATAACTCAGAAAATAAATGCTTTTATTTCCATAAGCTTTCACTTCCATAAAGAGTTTCCATTTCTGTAAGTTTCTTGAATATTTCGGATATCTTCCTTCACTTCAATATTTAAACTTTGTGCACCTCTTACTTGGGTGCACGTACCACATTGGTTTACATGTTGGAATATCCCAGAGAAGAATAAATGACAAATGCGGATTTGACTGAGTTGGAATGGGAGGGAAGCATAGCAGACAGACCACGGCACGAGTGAAAAATGTGAATGGAGGTGCTTCGAGACCAATCTGTTCGTCTGATGCCTTTAATCATATCCCAGCAGCATTAAAAACACTAGAGAACATGGACGCAGATGGGTTTACTAAGGTCAGCAGGACACTTCAAGTCACTAAACATAACCTGCTAAAAAGAGATACATAATGAAAGGAACAAGACCTTTGAGCAAAAATCTATGACCAACTTCCTCACTTTTGTTGAAAGCTAATCGCAACCTTCCACTTCTTTAGCGGCTGACACTGAGGGAATAAACGTGAATGTATATGAAGGTGTGAAAGGTGGAGACGCAAGTAAGTTTGTGTCTGAGTATGGGTCAAAACTTTACGGCTTAGTGTGATTTGCAGAATTGGGACATAACAAGGAATTTTCTGTAAAGTTAGAAGTGCTATGCTGAAGAAAAACACTTTCTAGTTCTATTAGCAGGGTATGTATCCTGAACATTAATTAATAAAATGATATTTTCATGCATTTTTAATTGCTTGTTTACATTTATGAATGGAGAAAATTCATGAGTTTTGAGGCCAATGCATGGATTTTGTAGTGAGCTATTGACCGCCTCTCTTTGCCTCTAATAGTATTACATGAGTAATTTTTAACTCATGCAGACACTACTAGAACTCATTAATAATGTAAATCTGGGATATCCCACAACGCTACAAATGATTTGAAACCCACAAAAGAACAGCTTGATGGCTACAAAAACAACCGGACTATGACTCATTAGCTAGGCATCTTAGCTAAAGTGAAAGGATAAGATTTCCAATTTCTCTCTTAAAATGGCACATAAACAGAATATTTTGATTGCTCATGTGTAAACCATGTGTCACCGGCCATCAAACAAAGCCAAACAATCAAACGATGCATTGAATTTGAATCTTCTACCAACCTATGCAGAGGAGAAGGCGCTGGACAAGAGCTTCCCCATGGTTGTCTATTGCAGTGCGCATTTCCTTCACTTCACTGCCATACATCACAAAGTTGGAAAGAAATGAAGATGAGGACTTGATCACTGGAGCCTCTGGTAAACCAAGAGCTTCTGTACCTGAGAATGCAATTGAGTACTTCAGTATCTAAAATTACAACAAAAAATTGGCCCATTTTTCAAGAAATAGCCCTTTTCTCGTTTGGTCCCTCGCTTGAAGGCTTAGGAAATTGAGTGAAAGGCAACTACGAATCATTCATGTCACATTACTTGGGTATTAATGCATACTTGCACAGAAGAGCATGGATACATCAACAGGGCTCCCCAGGGAGGCCAATGAATTTGGATTCCGCCTTGCCACCTGCGACAGAAGGCCAAAGAAAGCTTCCAGGATGTCCACACGGTCCGAGGATATTGGATTTGGGTTGCCTGGGATGCAGAGGGTGGCTCGGCAAATGTCTTCAAGGAGGTTGCCCACGGCTGGAGTCCCTGCACCCAAGGCAAGACCAAGAAAGTATTACGGGTGGATTGAAATCAGTGGTAAGTGGGAAATGTACATGCAGGCATGAGGCGAGGGGAGCTGAGGGAGAAAAAAGTATCGAGGAAGGAAAATATGCTCTCCATTCAATCACAAAGAATGCCGTCACCCATTCAGCATTAATACCTTCACAATATCCTTCCAAAAATCACCTCCCACGAAGAGGATCAATTAATGACCCCACATAAGACATCAACCAAGAAATCTTTTGATAGCAAAAATGTACACAATATATTAAAAGCCTTGTGGTTCAATGGAGGATTATTACATAAAGCCTTGGCATCACTCTATATTCCATTGAATGCACATACTCTTGTTGGGGTTTCCCCAAAACCGCATTTCACCCAATATTTTAAAGTTTAAAAATAACTTACAGAACACATAAAATATTACATAAATACACCACATGGCATTTAAACAATTTTAGAGATAAAATAAAAGAATTTGGCAAGAAAATGAGGGGGAGTAACATGGCTCAAGTGTGAAAATGTTATGCTATCAGAACATCATCAGTTACTAGGCTATTTTATAACAAAATGAAACCTTGAATTTAAATGCCCTGAATTTATTAAAATTTGTAGTCTCCGGCATAACTTTATGGAATTTACATAACATATTGAAATGAATTTTTCTCTACAGCCTGCTGATACTCCTTCCTCGTTAAACCATTTACTGCTTCTAAATTCCATTTCCTAACCCAAGGGCGGCGGGTTAGGAAATGGAATTTAGAAGCAGTAAATGGTTTAACGAGGAAGGAGTATCAGCAGGCTGTAGAGAAAATGATGGATGACGGTAAAGAACTGAGTACTATCGAAGAAAAATGGGAATGTATCAAGAAAGGGATATTGGAAGCCGCCAAAGACACTATAGGAACCGTTAACGGGAAAAGGATAAGGAAACCATGGGTAACGGATGAGATGATTGCAAAGATGGATGAGAGAAGAAGATGGAAAAATGTAAACACAGAGTTAGGCAAAATGAAGTACAAAGAGTTAAACAATAAATTGAGAAGGGCCACAAATAAAGCAAAAGAAGAATGGTGGAAAACGCAATGCGAGGATATGGAAAGTTTACAGAAGAAGGGTAAAATTGGTGCTCTATACAGCAAGGTTGAGTTATTATCGGGATGTAAGAAGGCAAGATTTGTGCTAACAGTTAAAGATAAATGGGGTAAGATAATAGTTGAACCAGGAAAAATCCAAGAGAGATGGAAGGAATATATAGAAACACTGTATGGTAAAGAACTTAGGCCGACAAGGTTAGACATAGAAAAGGAACATGACGTAGAAGAAGATAGCTTAGGTCCAGGCATACTCGACGATGAAATAGAAAGGGCATTAAGGGAGATGAAACCAAAAGTGGGGGTAGAAAACATTCCTGTAGAAATGTTGAAATGGTTAGGGAAAGGTGGGAAGAAGGCCATGTATGGACTGATTCGTAGTATCTATGAGGAAGGAATCTGGCCGGAAGATTTTGTGAGATCGGTGTTAGTTCCTATTCCAAAAAAGGCAAAGGCTTCGTCATGTGAGGATTACAGAACAATAAGTTTGATATCCCACGCAGCTAAAGTTATTCTCAGGATCATCAACAAAAGGATAGAGAGTAAGGCAAATGATTACTTAGGGGATGATCAGTTTGGGTTCAGGAAAGGAAGAGGTACGCGTGATGCCATTGCAGTAATGAGACCACTAGTCGAGAGGAATATAGAATTCAATCAGGACGTTTTTGCCTGTTTTGTAGATTTCGAAAAAGCGTTTGATAGAGTGAATTGGGAAAAATTAATGCGAGTATTGCAGAAAATAGGAATGGATTGGAGGCACAGGAGACTGATCCGCAACCTGTACATGTCTCAGACTGCTCAGGTGCGAGTGGGGAACGGAGAGTCCGGATGGGCAGTGTTAGGAAGAGGTGTAAGGCAGGGTTGCCCATTGTCACCGGTACTGTTCAACGTATATGTGGAGGAAATGATTAAAGAGGCATGGGAAGAACTGGAGGTAGGAATGAAAGTCGGAGGGGAATTCGTAAAATCGGTTAGGTTTGCTGATGACCAAGCATTAGTTGCTCAGTCAGCCAAGGGGTTGCAAGCATTGTTGAGTGAATTGGAGGTTCAGTGCGATAAATATGGGATGAGAATCAATATTAGTAAAACAAAGGTTATGCGATTTTCCAGAAAGAAAAAGGCTAAGCTAAATATTAAAATAGGCGGAGAAAAAATAGAGCAGGTAGAACAGTTTACATATCTCGGGAGTGTTTTGGACCAACACGGTCAAAGTGGTAGGGACGTAAGGAGAAGAATTGCGCTAGGCAAGGAGGCTTTCTCAAGGAGGAGGGAGTTGATGACGGGGACGTTGAGTAGGGATGTTAAGACAAGACTCGTAAAAACTCTGATATGGAGTGTAGCTATGTACGGCGCGGAAACGTGGTTCCTGAAGCAGGAGGATAGACGTAGATTGGAGGCTTTTGAAATGTGGGTGTGGAGAAGAATGGAGAAGGTGAAATGGACCGAAAGGAAAACAAATGAGGGAGTACTAGAAATGGTGGGGGAGGAGAGGGGTTTGTTGAGAGAAATCCTATGGAGGCAGGAAAAATGGATGAAAGGCATATTGAGCGGTGGTGGAATGTTGAAGAGGGTAATAGAGGGGAGAATGTTGGGCAAGCGAGGAAAGGGCAGGAACAGGATAGGGATGTTGGACAGGATGAAGGGAGGAAAGAAGTACACAGAGATGAAGAGGGACCTGATATAGATTAGTTTGCTAGGTGGGGAGTCACAAAATGTTTATTTGATAGTTGTGTCCATCCAAAAACCTACCTTAACCGGTAGATTACCTAATAAATAATAATTGAAATGAAATGAATTACAAAGTAAATATTTCATTTCATTACCCTGAATTTACACTATTTTGAATTTACTTAAATTTACGATAACTAGGACAGTTTCCATAAAAATCAATCCAATAATAAACTAAAATTAATGTTTCTAAGGATGGGATTCACATAAAATTCTCACTATACCTTGATATCTCTTCCTCTATGGTCACCAATATTTTTTTATATTTTTCCCCAGGGCATCATTCATGAGACTAGTTTTTAATTAAAATAATGCTGTTTGTTCAATTTAATTAGTTTTTGCTAATATTAATCCTTTAAGTAAAAAGTCGCTCTCAGTGATAGTTAGGAATTTTCCCAAAAAATGCCATTGTTGCTCCATAGCGGCTCTCTTCCCATGGCTATAAATGTGAATAACAATGAAATGATTCTTATTTGTATACTTAATTCCCTTTTTTCATACTTCATTAGATAAGTTTTATTAATTTTCAGCAAATTACTATAAATAAATGTTTTTACAGACTTTTGTCATAAATGTTGTGTTTCTCTTGCTTTTAAAGTGATTAAATATGCTTAACTCATTTGAGAAAAATCCACAACACTGCGTCAAAATGTTCACACACTCGGGGCTCAGGGAGCTTTTTGATCCCACAACTCAGTTAAATACATACCTGTAAATAAACAAGTTTGAACAAAATCATTCAACTGAATAGCATGATGATTATGTCATTTTTCCCAGTAGATAAAGTTTTATAAACTTGAAACTGCATTAAAATCAAAGTGACTATTTTTACAATAGGGATGGTTCAGACAATGCATGTAGTTTATGAAATAAGGTCCATAAATTTGAAGTCCAATACTTTTAATTATGTGAAAACATCTGACAATAGCAGGACTTGAATGATTTTGTTTGAAATTTAAAGGAGAGAAAAAAATTACAATTAGGGCCTACTTCAGCTAAAATAATACAGGTATATATGGCAAACAATCCACATAATTATCATTGCTTTCTCCTGGCCCAGATAATTTGGTGTTGAAGGCTTAAAAATACAATGCAAAACAATTTCATTTCAATGAAATCCTTTTTAGATCACAGAAAGGTATTACAGTTTTTGTACAAACTTCAGGGAAATGGAGACAGGAATATAGTGTGTGAATTTTTGTGATACATACCTGAAATCTTATTGGAACCAAACATAATAATAAGATGGCGGGCAAGATCAAGCATGGCTGGGTGTTGGTGAAGGAGGTATGACGTGATCAAGAGACGCAAGATGGAGGGCAAAACAGGAACAATATCATCCAAGAGAGTGGTGGCTGCATGCTTGGGAATGAGGCAAACACCCTGCGGCAACAAGAAGCAAAGGAATTATGAATGACATTTAGCCCAACTGCTGACATTCATTCACTTACAATCAAGGATACATTTTAATTTACAGTACATGTATGGACAATCCAATGATTTTAACAGATTTTCGTCATTTAATTCAATGCCTAGTGAGCTTTATTTCAGGTCATGGTCACTACTGATGTATAGCAGGAATCTGTCGTCAAGAAATCTTGAAAGCCATTAAAAAACTCATTTTAAGGTACACCCATTACCAAACCAATGATACATGAAGGAGAACCCAAAAATAACCACAATTATTTTTTAAAAAGTTATGTATTTAATTTCTCTACAAAACAACCTCATCACCTGCAAAGTATTCTCCATTATACTTAATGCATTTGTCTAATCTGCGATTGCATTCCTGGAAGCATTTTTCACACTCATCTGTTGTGTTACCCAACAGCTTCTGCCTCGTTTTTTCTTTACTGCTTTCACGTCATCAAAACATTGTCCTTTCATGTCCATTTTCATTTGAGGAAACAAGAAGAAATCACATGGAGCAAGAAAAAACCCTGGAAAAAAAATCTGGATCAGTTCGGAGATGATCCTTCAATGCACAGAGAGTTTCAATTTGATTCTCTTTTTGCTGTTCAGTCAGGACCCGAGGCACGAAATTTGCAGCAATCCTTTTCATCTTCAAATCTGACAAAATTCGCTGAACCGAGCCCCACACTATGCCAGATAACTTAATAATCTCTTCCACGTTCCATCATTAATCTTCAAGCACGATTGCATGAACTTTTTTTAACATTTTTGTCAATTGTGGAAGTTGACGGATGTCCTGAACGAGGTTGCCGTTAAGTGACTTTTCACCTTCCTTGAAATGAGGAAACCATTGTTGCACTTGAGTTTTTCCCATAGTGCAATCCTTGCAAGCTGTTTTTTTCATCACCACAGTTTTTGTGGCATTTTTTCCGCAGCAGGAAGCAAAATTTCACAGCCATGCACTCTTCATTTACATCCACCGCAGTGAAAAGTGAGGAGCAAGCAAAAGTGCTTTTACAAAAAGGAATTGCTGTGAATGACCTTGAGCTTCCTAGATGACAACAATGCCTTCCTAGAGCTTGGAATGAATTGTGCTATGCTCACCAAGTAGAAGAAATGCATCCTATGTAACCTCTGCCAACCACAGCACTATTCCGGTTATTTTTGAGTACCCCCTGGTATCAAGTGCAGATGGGATGGGCAAAAATATATTTTTTCCTAGAATATCAATTGAAATACACAACTTTTCACTGTAGGATTAACTCCAAGTGATGTTTGAGTAAAAATTCATTAACCTAAAACTGAGTGGTTTTCCACAGGGAAAAAATATTTTGCCTTTGAAGAAATCTAGTGATGATTTTTAACCATCTGTGTTTTTTGAATAACCATGCTTGATAATATATCCATTAGCACTGATTATCAGGAGTTTAATGTTTATCCTACATGGCTTAGTTTTTGTGAAACAAAAATTCCATCTCTGTGCACGTTTAATACTATTTTCCATAATTACATGACAATTGGCAGAGAGGATATCCATCTAAATGGTCAAAACCTAACATGTTTAACATGAGACCCTCATCATATTGCTTCCCAAATTTACAATAACCTTCCAAAATCAATTAAACTGAATGTTTCACTTGAATACATTTACAGTAAAACTGTGTAACCTGTTATAAAGGAAGGTTCATCATAATGTGAATGAGCTTTTTGATGACAAACCGTAAACGTTAACCTCTTGATATTAGCATATCTCATTTTTCATTCTTTCTCTCTCCGCCATTTTGTAAAACTATAACTCTTTTATTTAATTCCTTTTTTCATGTCAATGAAATGAGTCCATTACTGACAATTTCTATGTCAATTGACAATTTGAACAATAACATATTATTAATCTAGAGTTCATTTAATATTCCTGTGAGCTATTGCACAGAGCAAAGAAGGAACTCTCACCTGCATGACGGCCTCATCAGAATACCACTTGGAGGTGACCTCTTCCAAGAGAGGGAACACACGCTGGAGGAGGGGAAGGAGGACTGGTGCCCAATGGGAACCTGCAGAGCTCTCCGACTGAATGTACATTGCAGAAATAAGAGCAGCAATCATTTTGAGGCGCAGCAGAATGGATGCCTTGGAGGAAACTGAAGGCTAGCAGCAACACATCAAGGGAGGGAAAAAAACACTGACATAAAGAAATAGATCATGTCATACAGACAGTGTACACACATCATGATGATGCAAAAAGACACACACATACTGAGAAATAACACATTGGGATTTAAAACTCTGTGAAATAATCAAAAGGGAAGGGACTATGTGGGAAACTGATAGTATTTCATATGTTAATTATTCTCATTTTGTAGTAACCTTTTTTTAGTACCTTTTTTTTGTCATCAATCCTATACAATAGATACACACTCAAAAGATTTTATTACAATTTAACTTAATTTTTGGCTAGCAAAACTTCCTTTTTTTGTCAATAACATAGGAAGGAATGTGTACTGCTGAACAGATTTTGTATCATTATGCTGTGTCTCACTGAAACACAGGATCACCAAGTACAAAGACTAAAGAGCATCTGGATACACCTACATATTAATTGATGCAATACAAAGTGTAGGACAAGTGTGGAGTTCATAAACATAATTTGTCACCTCACACCTCAGTAACCAAGGCATGGGCAGGAAGGTGTGGAGGAGGGGTACGAGTTGGATGAAATAACTTGGGGAAAGTGTGCAGTGAATCTTCAGCTTTTTTCTTTAGCTCATTCATTGAAAAATGTATCTGAAGGGTTTACCAAGACTATGAAATCTAAAAATATGATCTTTTACAAGATCCATTTAAAAAATATTATCAATTTGCCAATCATCAATACAGTGACTGCATTATTTGTGTCCTAGAAAAGAACACAAACTTTTGTGAAAAATCTTTCTGGATATGATTCAATTAGAGGGGCATTTTGATAGATTCATTTTGTGATACAAAATATAATGATGAACCGACATCAAGTGATGATAATAATAATTTTTGCTGTCTAAAAGGGCTCTTGGACAATCATAGATCTCTTCAGTTGATTTATACATAAAATACATAATACAGACACCAATTCACAGAGAAATTATATCACAACAGTTTTCACTTGAAGAAAGCCCATTCGTGAATAAAAGGGGCTTTTAAGCAGCCATGAATGGAAAAATGAATCAAATTTTGGCAATTCCATGTTTTGAATGTTTCTATCTAATTTATTGTAAAAAACTTTTCCCACCACATAATGGCTGTTTATAGTTTTTTGTAATCTGCAAAATGGTACATGAAGATTTTCTGTTGCATGCATGATGATAGTGAATAATTCTCCTAATGTTAACATCATGGAACTTGTTTTTTTTTGTACAGCAGAACATCACAAATTTGTAAGTTTATAACAGACAATATTCTTACTCACAAATAGTGGCTTACAGTACGGATCACCATTAGCCGTAATCCTTTTAACTCTTTCTGCCATCATCTTACTCACCTTTTCAATACTTGACCTATTGACTCATAGATGCACACCATAACTGAGGGTATGTTGAAAGAAAGCAAAGTAAATGTCATATTAGGGATTCTAGATTTTATGGTTCTAATGAGATAAACAGTTCTGGATAGCCTGCCAAACACATTGCTGATATGCGCATCAGGTTCAAATGAAAGCTCAATAATTTTACTGAGGACAATTCTTGATCATCATTCTTTAGGCTTAATAACAATGATTGGATTTTTTATATTTAACAAACACCCATTGGCCAAGAGTCAATTGGTAGCTTCCTCTATGGCTTGCATAGCTCATGTATTTAGACCATGGGGCCTCTTGCCACAAAGGAAGAGAGGTGAAACATGCACATAAAGAAGGGATTTAGATGCTATGCTTACATTGAAATCTTAATCATGACAATTAAAAGAAGAGGGCCCAGCACAGTCCCTTGAGGAATGCCTAGTGAAGCCCTGCCCAGTTCACAGTATAAATTTGAGTTTGTCTAGAAAAATGAGATTCAAGATTTTTGTTTAATTTCCCCACAAAAACATGATGATTAACAAAATCAAATTACTCAGAACAGAGTATAATTTTAGTTTTGTTCTATCATTCAAATTCATCTATTACACATGAAATTAGTCTATCCAGGACAGACACAGTCGATTTATCAAGTCTAAAACCAAAATGAGATTCACTAGTAATCTTACATATTTGATTCCAGAAAAAGACATCATTTATTGATTTATGTGACGATTTTTTCTGTCTTTCCAAGTTACTTGGTGCCCACTTGCTCCAAATTTCCTTATCATTCAAGATTTTTGTTCTACAATGATCATCACTAGGGTGGATACTACCTATTTTCAAATGCATATACTTTTTTTATAGCCAACAGTTAATGCCAAGGCCAAAAAGAGTAAGAAATTTAAGGTTCCCCCTTTTGATCTCAAAATTATCATACTTAAAATTGATCCTGAGAACCAATTCACAGGATCTATTAATTTCATTGAAGCCAACATTAAAGATTACACCAACCTGCTCACTGTTAAGCACTTGGATGTGGTCAAGACATGGTACAAGGACATTCTCTAAATATGGTGCAGCTTCAGCAACCGAAAGACTTGAAAGGACACGACCAACCACATATGTGAGCCTCACTGTCTCTGCAGGTCTTAGGATTCCACTGCTTATGACTTCCTATTCAATTCAAGGAAAAAAATCTACAAAAAAGTTTAAGCAAAACTAAACAAAAATAAAAACAATAAAATCAATCACCCCAGATCATGGCTATAATCCTTTAGATAACATCACTTATATTCTAAAACTTGGAGCACATACCCACCCATAAATACAGTAAAACCTTATTATTTCAAAGTAAACAAAAAATTCCCGAGACCTTAAACTTGTCAAGTTTACGGTCTCTGGATTTTTTTGTTTACATTGATTCATGACCGTAGGTACGTTCCTTGTTTATTTAAACTCATTATTTCAATTTCACATAATTTGAAATACTGTGCCATCAAAGCTAGGAACAGTCCCAATCAAGAGCATTGGGCTTTGAGAGCTATTAAGTATTAAAAAATCAAAATATGTCTATAATGAACCTTCCAAACAGCTCAACGCCTTGACAAAACATAGAACAAGAATAAATGAAAAAGATCCAAATGAATGACTCATGTCATTATTATTACTAGTATTTGCACTTTGAATTGTTTATCCTTGATGGAAAAATGGCTAGCCATCAGAGAGGCATCTGGCTCATTGGCAGAGTTCTGCTGCACCAGGACCAAAAGAAATCCTACCTGGGAAGCATTGAGGATGAAGTGAGCATATGGGAGGAGCCCCGTGGTGCAGTCCCTTGAGAGGTCTTTAAGGGCCATGGTGGCACTTGGAGCTGTCTGTGCATTCGACAACCCTTGCACCAAAAGAGGAAGGACTACGCCCACAGCACCTGGGTGGTAATTCAGCCACTCTGCATGTGCTCCTGGGGACAAGAGAGGTGAGTCTTGATTGAACACTAGTTCTGCCTTCCCTGGGAAGTCTTTTGCATTATGACATTACCTCCACTACATTACACAATTGTGATAATGGAAGCTCTAGTAATGCCTGAAATAAAAGAAGCTTTGACAATGCAAAAAACCCTGTCTAAAAGGAATAAAAAGCACAACCACCACCAGCCTGTTTACTATGGGTTACAGAAAACCAAAACCAGCTTCATTTGATGTACCCTATCACTGGTAAGGACTCTCGTGTGGGTGAATTTAATAAGCAGAGGGATAACAATTAAAATGAAAAGGGTTAAGAAAGGGAACCTATTTGTAAAAAGGTACAGGAAAGCTGGCTAAGGGGCTTAGAGCGTGTGGAGCAAGAGATTGAGGACTATGTTGGAATAAAGAGTGGATGTAATAGGGATGAGGTAAGGAGAAAGGTTTATGTCAAGATGGAGGGACGAGAGGTGGAAGAAGGGAGTGGAGAAGGCATGAGAGGGGGCGGGCTTTATCCCATACAGGCTTTGAAAAGGACCGACAGAAATACAAATGAAAAATCCATTAGGATAAATCCAAGATGTGCTGTAACATTTTTAAATAGTAACCGTTTTTTCCATTCGGCCTCCTTATTCCAGGAGAAACTTTTAAAAGTTACTCCGTAGAATGAAACAAATTCCAACACCACATCATACACACAATTAGCAACAAAATTACATCAAAGTTAACAATTAATAAAATATAATTAGAGTAATTGATGACTCAGAATGACTATTGCAAACAAAATATTATGCACATTTTGTATTCTGGGTTGTATTGGCAGGATAATATGATAATACATTTATCAATTGATTTCATCTTCTGATTGAAGAAACAGTTTTCTGTGAGCCTTAACTGCACAGAGTATTCAAATACTCAGGTAGCCTCCTTAGGATTCTCCATACCCCATTATCCATCCTTCTTTAGAGTTCCTCCCAATTAATGAAATAGCATTTCAGGCAGATAGTTATCCCATGAATGCATTCCTTCAATTTACTCAAAATATTCATTGTCCTTGAACAAACAGAAAACTTGTAAAATGAATGCCATGAATGGAATGCATGCTTCTATGTGGGTTGCCCATTTCAAAAAGGAAGAATGTCGATTGAAGACCAATCTTGCCCAATACATCCCTGGGAATGTAAATAAGATGACTCAAATTTACTCCCATTAATGCACTGCACAGTGCATTAATGGGAGTAAATTATTTCAGTAGGAAGACACTTTTTTAACTCATTAAATGTTACTTGCAGCCTATATTGAGTTGGAGGAGAAGAGAGCAGTAGTGGGTTAGTTAGAATGCCTTTTCATGGGACCAATGGATAATCTGCTCGTTGCTTAACCCTATGCCACATACTTAGCCCTCTGTGGTAAACTTAACAATACTGGAAATATTCCTTTGGTCAAATTAAAGAACAATTGCTCTGCATAAGTGGTTCACTACTGCAGCATCTTTTATGCTATGCATACTTTGGCTTGACTGGTCCATCCTGGTCAAGACGAATGATGTTTACACTTTGAAAATGTTGCATTGTGATGTGCATCAGCGGATCACTCATTTAAAAGTTACTGCTGCTGGATATCCCACGGTTTCTTTGAATATGTAACTAGAGATCAATTATGTCTATTCTGAAATATTACCTGAATTATAGGAAATGAAGTTTCCCCAATGCTATAAGTCTGAGGGATGGCAGCTAAGGCAGACAACTTTGGCCAAGGGAACAGTTTTAGTATTTTAGTAAGGGCTCTTGAGAAAATCAAGGATCAGCTTACAATTCATGTCAGCTTGAAATCAATTATTTATGGCACATAGGTAACTGAATTACTTTTTGAGCATAGTCATGGATATATTAACAGAATTACAGGATTTATGAAGCAGTAGAGGAAACTTAAAACCATTTGAGACCCTGTATTTTTCCACAAAAAACAAAAATGAATTAATAAATTGTCAATGAATTGACTAAATGAATTTAACACATTTGACGATCATGTAAAAATACACATTTAAATAGTAGTTTTTGTAACACCTGCATAAAAATAAATAAAAGCATTTTTGGCATCCAGTGCATACCTATAACTTCCAAAGCAGTTGCAATGAGTCGTGAATTGGATGTAAGAGGCAGCGATCCCACAGCTGACAAGAACTGAGAAATATTAGCGTCAGCTACAGGTTCACCCCTTGCGCACTCCGCAATTGACAATAAAGCATGCAAACAAGCTTCCAACGGCTGCCACACCAAAGGATTTCCATGATGAACTTCCAGTTGCTCTGTCAGCCTTGACAGAAGCTGCTTTGATAGAGATTCGTGCAATATGCCATGGCAGTATGTCTGCAAAATAGATACATTATTCACATTACTCAATCAAACTAAATTCAGGAAGTTGAAAAAATTAAAAAATCACCAATAGGGAACAATATAGACAGCATAATTTATTCGACGGCCTTGTCTCCCATGGCCTCCCGATTCACATTCTTCACTCTTTCATGATAAAACCATTTGCAACTAGATACTTCTTTTACAAATGCATGTTTGTAATTTATATGAGATTGTACGGGTATACAATTACTCAACTATCACTTACTTATGAATGAATAATCTGTGTAAGCTTTTTATTTCCTATTAATACAATCCAATGATATGTTTCAATATTAATTGGAATTTACCCTTCAGCTTTAGATTGGTTTTCCGATGGTGACATCTTAATGTAAATGCTTGGCATCTAAGCTCAAATAAGAAATAGCAATTCGCTCCTTGGTCAGTGAGAATAAATTATTGAATTAATAATCTAGGATGGGTGAAAATGGTATCCATGCCCTCACGATGCAACCTACACAAGCTCAAAGAGCTCAGCTCTTGGGTTTCACTCTCAAACAACCCAGATGAACCTACAAGATGCCTAAATTAATTGGCTGAAATATTGAGCCATGTTGTAAGATAAGAAAAAATATCAAAGGACAAAATGGAATTACTCCGAAAAGACGTTGATTTGCCACAAAAAAGCACCCTTGAATTGCCAAAATGGATTGGAAGTCCCTTTTAAATGTTCCGCTCTGATTTTTATCCCAAAAATTTGATTGTCAAATGGAAAATTCAGATGCATACAAGAATTATACTAACGCAAAGCATCATATTATGTACAAGGTCTGTCCCAGAAGTAGTATGGCATTTTCCTCCCCCTCCCCCCCGGTCTAAGGGTATATATATGTTGGTCGCCTGTATGTCTGCACCTGAAGATGACGTTGTACGTCGAAACCCGGGTCGTGTGTTTGTGAAATAAATCTGTGGAATTACAAAGTATTATTTTATCCGCTTAAGAATGAACCGATTCCATAAAATAACGCCTGAAACCATCGATTATAGTATGGCATATTTTTTCCAGAATAGATGGATGGACGGGTGGCAGTTTCTCTGATTGGGTTTGAGGAAGGGGGAGTCTCAGGACTTGCTGAGGCCGGTGGCATTTGATTTCCAGCCTTTGCAGAGTGCAGATTGCTCATTTGCGAAACCTCTATAAAGTGACCTCATTATGGTCTGTCATGAACCAGTTATTGGAACAGTGCTACAGCATCAAATTTTGCATGACAGTGGGCAAAACCAGGAAAGAGACTCATGCAGCATGGTCAAGGCAGCTTAAAGTGATATAATGGCATTGGTAGATTGATAGGGTCTTTTTGACAAACAAAAACTCTTTTGGGAGGGTAGAGAAGATCTCGAAGATGCTGAACGTTCAGGATGCCCTTCGACCTCAAAAGGTGACATAAATCTTGTAAGACTGAAGGATTTGTGTGATAGGGATCACAGATTAAGTGTTCGCATGTTTTTTCATGGACTTGGCATTTTTAACAGTGATGTGCATTGCCTTGTGACCCAGAACATGAGCATGAGACGGAGAACATGGTGTGGTGTGTGTGAAGTTGGTGCTTCGAGTGCTCTCGGAGGAACAAAAGGAAACTTGCACACAGATCTGCCAAGAGCTTCTCGACCATGTGAGTGAAGATCCAAATTATTTAGATAGCGCCCCACCTGACTTTTTCCTCTTCCCCCTTCCTCCCCCACCCTTATCTAAAATCCATGCTGAAAGGATGTCACCACAGCTCAGTGGAAGCGTTACAACAGGCCGTGATGAGGGAGCTTGGCAGCATTCTGGACATCACCTTCCAGAAGGCATACAAGGCAAGGAAAACCCGCTGGAAAAGGTGTGTGGACACAAGGGTACTACTTCGAAGGCTTTTCAGTGAGCGTATCAATGCTGGCAATAAATTTTTTTTGAATTGACAAAGTCTACTACTTTTAAGACAGATATTGTATTCATTAATTAGATGAGCGAATGAAATATGCCCAGAAATGCAAAAATCAGGTTTTGAATGCATGACTTAATCCGCTGATGAACATAATTAATTGAACTGCAAATGACTTCTTAATTACACATTCAATATAAGTTTGAATGAATAAAAAATATCTTACATGGCCCATTATGGACAAGGGAGGCTATGACTATGAGCCAAAACCCCATTAAAGGGGATATTGTTGGCACAGAGCAATCATTTGAGGTCAAGGGGGAGATGAGGGTGAGGGGAGGGATAGCCAAGAAAGGAAGTGACCATACATTTATCGTGAGAAATGACGAAGGGCAGGCAGCAAGCATGTGTGAGAGTCAAGAACCTGGTATAAGACCTAGTGAGAGGTAATGGCAATCTCTTGTTCATTCAGAGATGGAACAGTTTTAGTAAATCTACCAAACAAAAAGTCATTAGACTGCATAAATTAACTTTGTAGCACATATAAAATATCAATTTAACTCAATTAGATATAAGGGACTGTTTTAGCCGTTACTCTGCGGAATTTTTCCATCGTATAGAAAGAAAGAAAACACGGCAATTCCACATTTACATTTTATTTAGACGACCATGGTTTCACCACTGCGTGGCATCTTCAGGTGAAGAAGATGAAGATGCCACGCAGTGGTGAAACCATGGTTGTCTAAATAAAGTGTAAATGTGGAATTGCCAAGTTTTCAATTAGATAGTTTAGAGTATAGCATTTTTGACTTTATAACCTTCCAAAACTCTGAATTACAATGGCATACTTCCACACAGGTGGCCTTACCAAAAATTACCAATGTCTTGTGAAATTGGCAGCAACTTTAGGGTCAAACCCTAGAAAAGTTTGCATTTCCACACACTGAGACACAAGAAGTTTTCTTTTCTCTTTCTTTCGCCCTCACCATGAAGGAATTCCACAAAGTTAAGCCTGAAACTGTTAGCTTTGGTCAAATCCTAGTTTCAGGTGAACTGGGTTTGAACCCTTAGAGTAAAGGATTACCTTCCCTGCCTCATTCCAATTCACAGCAATATAGGCATTTTGTAAATTTTTATTGGCTGACCAAAACTGCTGAAAATTAAACTAACCATTGTATCAGCAATATCTGTCCTATAGCATCGAAAGGACTCGGCTTCTTCCTGAGTGAATGGAATACAACCTTCTCTTTCATCAGGAAGCACAGATTTGAGCAGGAGGATGTCCGCAAGTCTGGAATACACAGGAGAGAGAAGACGGACATATGCTTCATGTTGGGCGGCTTCAAAGGACACAACTTCCTCCTAGTAAAGAAAATATTAAAAAAATAAAATGCAAAAAGCAATTCAATACCAACCATATATTAGTAATATTATGATAATAAATTGTTTTGAGTATTTTCTCATCTATCATTGATTATAGAATCAATGCTTGGAAAGTAAGAATATCCATATTTATATAATTCCTGTTCGGTCAAAATAAATCTATTAGGGAAAATTAAAATAATATTTTAAAAGTGATATACATTTATTTTACACACAAAATTAACCTGATAGAGTAAAGCTACTTTCATTGGAGTAATGGAAAAATTCAAGTCAGTAATTCCCATGTACATTCATGCTGTTTTAACTTTCTTAGTCTCCATGTTTTATATATAAAAAGAGACGTTTCAGGCGTGATATGGTGGAATATCATGATTAATAAAAATTGGCAATTTTCCACAAAATTAAATTTTAATACGACCGGTTTCCATGTAACTACGAGGGTCATCCGGAAAGTAGTACCCGTTCGTGCCGCATGAAGTGCTGACGATGCGAGTAGCCGCTGGACGAGGTCAGATAGCTTCAGTGGCTTGTCTGCCTTCTCTGAGCCAAGTTGCGTGACGCTAGCATTGCCTGTGTTGTTTCTGTGATTGTTTACAATGTTTAAAAAATTGAGAACGCCGCCAGTTGTGAAGTGAGGGCAGTGATTAAATTCCTCAATGCAAGAAACGTTCGCCCATGTGATATTCATCGCCAATTAAAGGAGGTGTATGGAGACAATGTAATGGACGAGTCGTCTGTTCGGCGGTGGTGTCGCAACTTCAACATGGGGAGGGGGAACACACACGACGATGAGCGTTCGGGGAGACCGTCTGTCATTACAGACCAACTGGTGAGCTCAGTTGACGAATTCGTGAGGAACGATCGGCGCATCACAATTGATGACATCTGTGAGCATTTTCCCAATGTTTCTCGAACAATTGTTCATGAAATTGTTAAACACCATCTGCATTATGCAAAAATTTGTGCAAGATGGGTCCCTCGCATGCTTACAGATGAGCACAAAACCAAGCGTATGGCTGCAGCACTGACGTTTTTGGGACGTTATTCTGATGAAGGAGACTCTTTCTTGACTCGCATAATTACTGGTGACGAAACATGGGTTTGTTATGCATCACCTGAGAGTAAACGACAGTCAATGGAGTGGCATCATGCTCATTCACCAAACAAACCAAAAAAATTCAAGACAGTTCTGTCCACCAGGAAACTCATGGCAACCATTTTCTGGGATCGAAGAGGTGTATTGCTTATTGATTTTATGGCCCGTGGAGACACTACTAATGCCAATGCGTATTGTGAAACATTAAAGAAATTACGGCGGGCAATACAAAATTGGCGGCGAGGTCTATTGTCTACTGGTGTCATTCTCGTTCATGACAATGCCAGGCCTCATGCAGCTGGGATAACACAAAAACTTTTGCAGCAATTCAAATGGGAAACTTTCGACCATCCACCGTATAGCCCGGACTTGGCCCCTTCAGATTTTCATCTCTTTACAAAGCTTAAAGACTTTTTGGCAGGAAAAAGATTTGACAGCGATGAAGAACTTAAAGGAGTGACCCTGTATCTCAATGAGCTGGCGGCGAAGGACTATGCAGCAGGAATACAGAAACTTGTCACACGTTATGACAAATGCCTTAATTTGCTTGGAGATTATGTTGAGAAGTAGTTTAAAGTATCCTCTTTCAAATAAAATTTTTTATGTTTGTTAATATTTACTTTTGTGTCCTTATTTCACGAACGGGTACTACTTTCCGGATGACCCTCGTACATCATCTTCTGGTGACAGTCATAACTCAGTGTCTAGTATATATGCTGAAAAGCTAGTAAGTAAAACCCACGTACACTGATCAAGTGATACCCTCCGATTCCTGCCACCCCATCGCCCACAAACTAGCCAGCATCCATTCCATGATTCACAGACTAATCAGTATCCCCTTTACCACACCCAACTTCAAATGAGAGGTCAATACAATAAAACACATAGCCCTTAAAAATGGTTACCAGGTCAACATGATAGACAAAAGATTATTAAATTTTAAGTTAAAATTATTAAATTAAAAGATTTATTAAAGACAAAACTGAAAAAACAGGCCCTGAAGTTGAATGTTTCCCTCCCAGTCACTACTGCTCCAGAGTGAAAGTGGTGCAAACTCCCTTTTCATAACTCCATGTCATACAAAATCGCCAACAGGTTTCCTAAAGATAATTTTCGCATTTCTTTTTATACCCCCAATACCCTGTACAAAGCCTTATGCTCTAACAAAGACCCTATACATTGCAATAACTTAAGTGGTGTATATGAAATCCGGTATGAGTTTGGAGCTACTTACATTGGCCAGACTGGCAGGAGCTTTTCAACACGTATCAGTGAACACAGGAAAGGTTATATCACAGGTCATACGAATTCTTTATTTGCCCAACATCTTCTTAACTCCAATCATTTCTGCAATTTCAACTTCAAAGTGCTTCACAACCTGACCAAAGGAAAGAAACTGGATGCTATGGAACAGCTGGAAATCTTACATCGCAAGGACTTGGACCTCATCAACGAAGTCCAATTTTTATCTTCACCCTCCCCCCTCCTCTCCATCACCTTTCCTCGACGTACTTGTGACCAGTGATCCCTAGTCTTTAGTCTTGGAATTTCCCCCCATCCCCCTGTGCAACCGTTGACCACATTTTCCTGAAGATGGCAGGAAGCCTTGTGTTCCCCCAACATCTTTCTTCACGGGCGATGTGGGAAGGCTCAACACTGCGGGACAACCCCCCCCCTCTCGTGATGTTGCAAGTGTATCCATACTCCACCCCTCCCTAAACCCTCACTAGGGCTTTCCCACCGTTCCCTCCCTTGGAACTATAATAGACCAGTGATCCCAAATCTTTACCCCTTTTCACACCTCTTTGTGCTTCGATATTTTGTGCCCAGTCAATGACCGGGGGAAAACCCAGATCTCATCCCTAGGACCTAGGACTATGGCACCGCTCAGAGGAAACAACGAGACACCCACTCCATCCAGCCATGAGGTTTTCTCCGGACTTGTTTGTGTTCCCCACCCTTTTCTCCTCCCCCGCACCTCGCCACTCACGCGTCCTTCCACCTCCCCTCCCTCTATCCTCAATTTTCCACTACATACCAACCCGGACCCCCCATACTAGCTTTTCAGCATATATACTAGACACTGAGTTATGACTGTCACCAGAAGATGATGTAGTTACATCGAAACCTGTTGTATTAAAATTTTATTTCGTGGAAAATTGGCAATTTTTATTAATCCATGTTTTATGTCTTAATTAAATGAATGAATGAATCATGCTGTACACATATTCATTTCATGTATTTGTTCTAGGAACAACAATTGCCATGGATAAATGGAATTGTAAAGTTCTGTAGGACAATAGCTGTCCCTTGCTAACCTGAATGTGTCATACATGATTCATTTTAGATATTGCCACTGTACCTCAAAATTTTCGGAGTATATCCCTTGAGCATCAACACACTTTTGCCAGCAGCTTTCCCACAACTCTAAGACCCCTGGGTGGGAGGATTCCTGAAGGTCTTTAAGGGTATGCATGCAAGCTTCTTTGATGGTATTTAGGGTCCTTTGAGGAAGGGAGTATTTCGCTTTCGGGAATAGGAAATAGTCTGCTGGTGCTAAGCCAGGACTGTAAAGGGGTTGGGGAATCATCACGATGCTATTGCAGAAGGTCTTCACAAGTGGACATTTGACTTTGCTCTTGATCATCATCAAACCCTTCAGGACGAGTTTAAGCACAGATCTTTCGCATCACCAAATTTTCAGTGATAATGGTGGGTACACAGTCATATTATCAATGCCAGTATGATCCGCAATCTTGCGGACACTTAAATCGATGTCTGAATTCAGAACTTCACACACACACATCAGGAAAAAATTGTTACCAATACCAATATAAATCTTGTATTCCCCAAGTACAAAGTCAATTTTGCTGGTCTACCGCTATCCATACCTCAGTGAATCTGATACGAAATAAGCAGGTGAGAACTATCATCTCATGGGACTGAACATTCCCATGTATCCATGGCAACTATTGCTCCAAAACAATCAACATCGTCTTCTAAAGGCAGAGCCTTGTCATTGCAGCCACTTGTCTCTCTCTCCATTACTGAACTTTTCAAATCCTTGTATGTTGTGATTCTCATGGTACCTTTTGTACCATCCAGAAACTTCTTTCTTGACCTTCCTCTTCCTTTTCTTTCAAAGGTTTCTCCTTTCATTTCAATTCTCTGAAAGTTATTATGCCTCAGAACATGTCCAACAAATATAATTTTCCTTTTTCCCAACTCTTTTACCAAATTCCTCTTCTCTTCAATTCCCTTACAACTTCTGTCACTTTTCTTATCTGTCCAGGTTGTTGTTGTTAACATTTTACAAATCCACATTTCCACTGCTTCCAACTAGACTCTTCCATCATTCATATTGTCCTAATTTCACTTTCATATAACAATGTGATCCAAATAAAGGTTTTTGCAAAAGATTTTCTTATTTCCAAGTTTATAAGTTTATTTCCTAAAACATTTTTAAAAATTTCTGTACGCCTACTTTTGTCAGAGGTATCCTTCCTTTTTACTGCATGGGTGCATCTATCATCATCTCTGGTGATTTCGTACCCCAGATAGGAGCTTGACTTATCTTTGATCCTTCTAATATTAAATTAACCAAGTGTTTGATCTTCTTTCTAGAAACTACAATTACTTTGGCTTTCTTCAAATTTATTTCCAAATTCCATTTTCTCATAACTGTTGAAAAGATTACCAGCCTTTGACATATTTCTCCAGCTGATTTGTCCAGGATAACAATATTGTCTACAAACCAAACACAGTTAATTTTCCTTCCATTTACCATTAACCTCCTGCATTGTCACTACAGCTTCTTAAAGAAATATACAAATATATCTTCACACACACACATATAGACAAGATGGGAGTGTCTTACACCTTTCCTAATCTTTGCTTCTCTCTCACATTCATTCACTGCTATTAAAATGCTCTGGTAGAGCTAAAAATGAGTCCTTCTGTCCTTCTAGTCTATTCCTACTATCCCAATAATTTCAAATTTAAGTTTCCAGTATGTATACTGTATTCAATGAAAGTGAGATGCTTTTCAGTTCAATTCTAGTTTTCTCTCCAGAATCAAGCACAGCATCAGAGTAGTTTCTCTTGTTCCTTTACCTCTTCTGAAACCAAACTAATTTTCTATAACATGTCCCTCTATTTTCTTTTTGATTCTGTTCTTTATCATGCATAGAGAAATCCTGGAAGCATGTGAAAAAATAGCAATTTTTCTATAGTTTATGCATTTGTTTGACTTCTTCCCTGTTTGGTATGATATCATAATATTTTTTACTTTTCCAAGGGTATCTCCCCATTTTCATGACAGTCATACATTATCCCTAAGTCTTTCTTTCATTCCATTTTCTAGACTTTTCAATAACCCGGCAGATATGTCATCCACACTGAAGCCTTTCCAACATTTAGCTAATGAAGGACAGTCTCAAATTCTCTCTTTGTCACTGGCAGACCAAATTCGGTTCCAGTCTATTCTTGACTTTCAATAGCATTTCCTCTAATATCATTATCATCAACATGGTACAGCTCGTCCATGTACTCTTCCCAATGACCGCAAACTTCCTCATTCTCTATCAACAGCACTCCCTCTTAGTTTTTAACCCTTTGCACTCGGGTGCCATTTTCCTCCATTTCCTTAGTCTACTCGGGATTAAATTTTTTAAATACCCCAATTTTACTAAGCGTGACACTGGAATGAAAAACTGGAGTTTCTTTTCATACAAACTAATTTAATTGGATCTTTTTACATATTATTGATAAATTTATTGATAAACCATAATTTAAACTCTATAATTTTTCATGGTATGATATTTTTGGAAGGATTCACCAACATGAAGACCTGGGTTACCTTCACATGTCTCACAGATATATATTGTCTCTCTTCTTCCACCTTTGATTTTTTGGTTAGAGCAAACCGCAAAATCTTTATGATTTTTGTTAGGGTGAGGTGTGATTATATGGAGCTTCCCATCTAAACATTGCTCTGTTTATGGATGGTAATCTAACCCAGGAAGTTTGTGACACCTCTCGGAATTCTCCAACGAGATTGTGTACTAGTTTCGTAATAAATTTCACATGCGAGACCGGTTTTTCATTTTTTCTTTGTTGGCATTCTTTATACAATATATATGAATTTACACCCTCCTACTCAAGATTCCTGATAATGCGACAGATAGAAAAAGAAGGTTTGATGAGACAGCAGCTGACACTAGGAAGAAAAGGAAATGAAAGTATTCAAACTAAAAAGCAATGAACTACGGAACACCTGACTGAGGTAACTTTACATTCTGGCAATTTCAGAAACAGATCATCTCGCAAAGGCATTGCTTTACATTTAGCTGACTTCCAAGTAATGAAGGGCAAACAATGCAAATGAAAAAGAACTTACAACACAACAAAGAGATAACAACAAACATCTGCGTAGGTGGTGGCATCCTTTGGAGATGACATTTATGTCGACGATGACATTATGGGTCAATACTATTCATTTATAAAACAGGCCATGCTAATAATTAAGCCTTACTTGACTTGTCCTTTCATGCAGATGATTACAAGTAAAGTTATTGGAAAATATGGACAAAAATCTCAATTCCCCTCACAGTGAAACTCCATGTCGAGGGTGGCTCAACATACGAGCTGCTGCTGCTATTAACCGTGTCGAGTCACACTCGACATGCTAGAGCAAAAGGTTAAACCCTGTGGATCTTGTTCTTAGCTGACACGTAAAGCTTTCATTTTCTGATAGGCAATATCTTGTTTTGCCATCTGGAAATGTGCTTCTATCTCTTATACCATCATCTCATCTTTACTCATTACACTCTTTAACAATATTTTTTAATCTCTTGTATTTACCATGTCCTTCTTTGCTCTCACCTTATTCTTCTCCTAATTTGGGTTTAAAATATACAAAAAATCTTAAAATAGATCTTAGAATGTATACATTTACAGCATGAATCACTCATAAGAAACAACCTCAACAAATAGAAAGCATGCATTCCATTTGATTTCCCACAAGTAATTCATGAAAACCACCAAAACAATAAAAGGATGGGTTGACCAACATCACCATATTGCGTATTTATTTCAATAGTATTTCATGTAACATCAAAACAAGATGGATGGCCATTTACCTGTAAGATGTACCAGAATCCAAATGGAATGGAGCTCAAAGTTTCCTCCACTGGATACTGCCCTTGCATGCCAGTACATTCCAAGAGTAGATCAAGGATAAGCAACAGAACTTCGGACGGATTAGCCACTCCCTCCTGGGTCTCCCCCAGCAAAAGACGAACGTGGCTCTCTCCAATACTAGTAATCAGGGTGAATGCTGAGCATGCTGCTTCCTAGATAGGGAGATAGATAGATAATCGTTTTTATTTTTGGGCAAGATTGAGACTATGAATTCTCTTCTACCACCAGACCCTAAGGAAAAAATAAGGTGACTACAAAGCTGGAGAGTAGGTTCAAATAAATATCATTTTTAACAGGATTTGAACTGAACATCAGCAATATTATAACAGTATGATGCATGTCCAAATTCCATGATTATTATTATTACCTTTTATTTGCCCAGAGATCACAATACCAAAATACCAGGTGGGTATGTACATCATATAAGACACATCAAAAATGAGTAAAGATACAGGCTCGATTAAAATTTAAAAAATGGTGCTCATAGTTACATAATTTTTGGCACAAACCCATGAAAATTAACTGTAATATGCACATGAAATATCAATTTAGAATAATCATTGATCATTAATATGAACTAGACTACGACCATTGCTATAAAATAAGAGTATGAACTTACTGGTCAGGAATATTGTTGAGATATTTGTCCACCGAGTAGAACATAGTATGTTGTAGATATCTTTTTAATTTATGCCTGAATGCAGCAGCTTCCTTAGTATCCCCTATACTCATAGGTAGTTTGTTATATAACCTGATGCTCATTTCATTGGGTCCTAATTTCAATGCTTTAGTTCTAATGTTCCCATAATGGATGTTGTGCCTTCCTCTAGTGTGGTGATAGACAGAGTTAAGAGAATAGTTGCCAATGTTATTTTTTATATACAGAATTAAAAACATACTGGAGATGCATTGGAGTGGTAACAAATTTAATTCATGGAAAATAGGCCTTGATGGAGAATTGTGAGGTTTCCCAGTTATTACTCTAATAGCTTTCTTTTGCATTTTAAAGATGGTTAGAGAAATAGCAGCTGATCCCCATAATATTATACCATAGGTTATATTTGAATAAATTTCCCTTATAGTATAAATTGAGTGGTACAGTTTTGCTTGTAGTCACATACATGTGTCTTAATAAATAGTAAGGTGGGAGACCCGATTAATCTTGGAAAACATTATTCGCCGGGAAAGTACCAGATCATTCTTCAAATACCCAGAAATTTACATTCTGCCACATGCTCAATTGATTGGTCATTCATTTTTACCAGCAGATTATCTGTCACATTCTTGTTGTGTGTGAAGTATACTATTTTACTTTTACTTACATAAAAGTCAAGAAGGTTATTTGTACACCACTTTTTTATTGCAAGCGTGACAGACTTTGATTTTTCCACAACACTGGGATATGTTTTTGTTGATATTACTACATTAGTGTTAATCAGCATACAACACAGGTATTATTCCTTCATGATTATTTAAGCAGTTAGGTGGAGGCATTGAGAGGTGTTTTCAAAATATAACAAGAATTTTTTCATTTCCCGGGCTTGGAGAGTCCGATTGTCAAACTTTTTTTTATTGTGTTGGTATACATACCCCTGAAGTATGATAAAACTTTCAGCTGTTTTCATTGTGGACTTTGTCTGTGACAGCCACTAAGGTTAGACGTGTTTTATGAGCTCTGCGATTATCGTTTATAAAAGAAATGGATCAAAGAATTTGTATCAAATTTTGCATAAAAAATGAAATAAAGTGTAACAAAGTGTGTGAAATGTTAACAAAGGCCTATGGTGAGTCGGCTATGAGTAAATCAAGAGTTTATGAGTGGTATAAGCGTTTCCAAGAAGGCCATGAAGACCTTGAAGATGACGAACACCCTGGATGCCCCAGCACATCAACAATCGATGAAAACATGGAAAAATTGAAAGAAGTGGTTATGAACGATCGCCGAATCACAATTAGGGAGGTCGCTGATGATGTTGGCATATCGATTGGATCATGTCATGACTTTTTTTTCCAATTTTTTGGGTGTGAAACGCATGGCAGCAAAATTCATTCCAAAATTGTTGAATTTTGAACAAAAACAGTGGTGAATGGAAGTTGCTCAGCAGTCACTAAATGAAGTAAACGACGATGCAGAATTACTGCAACGTATTATAACAGGTGGCAAAACATGGGTTTATGGATATGACGTTGAAACTAAGGCTCAATCATTCCAGTGGAGGCATTCTGGCTCGCCAAGATCGAAAAAGGCTCGACAAGTGAGGTCGAACGTGAAGGTTATGCTCACTGTGTAATGGCATAGTGCATCATGAATTCCTGCCACCAGGTCAAACGGTCAATAAGAAGTACTACCTACAATTCAACGCCGTTTGCGTGAAGCAATCCGAAAAAAACTCCCGGATCTGTGGAAAAACAATTCATGGGTTTTGCACCAGGATAATGCACCAGCTCACACTTCATTGCTTGTTCGTGAATATTTGGCCAAAAACAATACTGTAACGGTGCCCCAGCCTCCATATCCACCAGATTTGACTCCGTGTGACTTTTGCCTATTTCCAAAAATTAAGAGAACCTTGAAGGGCCGTCGTTTTACAGCCGTAGATGACATTAAAAGTGCATCGCTGAAAGAACTAAAGGCTATCTCAGAGATCGAGTTTGAGAAGTGTTTTGGGGATTGGAACTAGCGCTGGCACAAGTGCATAATCTCCAATGGGGACTACTTTGAAGGTGACAACATCAATGTATAAGAATAAATATTATTGTCCGAAAAATTGAAATTCTCATAATTTTTTTAACACACCTCGTATATCAAAAAAAGGAGTAGCCCAAGGGTTGAATCTAGTAGAGCACCTTTGTAAATTCGGTGTACTTCGGATGAATATTTTCATTTGAATATATAGGCAGTTTGCTGGACTGTTGGTTAAACAGGGAGATCAACACAATCAGATGTATTTTCAAGTCATCATTGATTAATTAAGTATCCCGTATTCATATCACAAGAGTAGCATCTAATGAACTCTTTCAAAAAGATAGTATGCCACCTAATATAATTTACATCATTATAATAACTGCAATATTAATCTTACTAACAGACCGCTTCTTACTCTCATAGAAGAGAGCCTTATTTTTCTCTCAGCTAGAGTAATGAAGGGTGTCCAGTTAGCAGAATATTCAACCTCCCTTGCAATACAATTACCATCGCCACAGTGATATATTTGTTTTTAACACTAGTAGTACTTGCAAAACTCACTGAACACCTACAGGGCCCTTTACGAGATAGCAATCAATGAATAAACCAATATGATTAAAACATCCCTTATTTAAAATTGATAATAACGCCTAGGTAGACTTACCTAAACCCTTCAAAAATCTCAATTTGGTGAAACTTTGGTTCTTTGCTAGGATTGTTTAATTATACAAATCACAACTGGGCTATTTTTTAGCTTTACACTATACTGCTGATATTGAACTAGCTTTTCATAGTGTAAAAGTCAACCTGCTCTACATGCAAAAGGGGCCTCATTCTTTTTTATTAGCATTTACATGAATGTTGGTCGAAATACATACTACAGATCTTATAAATTCATCCATACATAACCTGTTGGAGTAATTATCTTGTTTTTAGTAATAGGAACAGTATTTATAGGTTATGTTATACCGTGGGGGAAAATATCATCTATCAGCAGTACCATATTTAGGCACTACATTAGTACAATGAGTGTGAGGTGGATTGGCACTTGCAACTGCAATCAAAAGGAGTTAAAGGAAAGTTATTTTCTCCTACACTTTTGAATGATACACTGCAGAATGTTTGAGAAATTATATTTAAAGATTTTTTTCTTGAAAAGCAAAGAATCACAAATGTAGCATGCTCAGATGCCAGGTTTCTCTCCACTCTTCCTTTCCCAACCATCCCTAATGGTGCAAATGACCTCCCATAAAAACTGCTACAACTACAATTAGAGCAGAATGAGACTTAACATAAATGTTTTATTTCGTCAAACACTTTCATCGAAATTTAACTTTTTGAATAATGTTCTTTTCCTTAATATAGTTATTGTTACATTTGTACTTGGACTACATTTGAGAAGATTGCTATTGCTGGTAACAACAATTGCAATTAGTTCAATTTTCGGTGACAGAAGCAACCAGCATGTGAATGTCCACAGCTAGTGCAACTTATTGTCACAAGGGACAATCAATGACACACATACTTTGGATTTCAATTGGAAATTTATTCAGAATAAAGGGTATTTGGGAGATCTGGAGCTGTTGCACAATTCCAACTTTGTTTAATAAATTAGGTTTGGTTAAGCTTACGTAGAACCATGGTAGGTGTACTAGAAAATAGTTAAAGGAGAAGTTGGGGAAATGTTATGCTGTTGAGAAAGACAAATGGGAAAAAAATACCTTCATTCTGGTTTACAATAAGATTAAAAGATGAGCAAGTTCACAATACAAAGTGTGATCAAAGAAAGACAGGACTGATTTTATTCTGCACAAACTGTTCAATGGATCAAAATGAGACACAGTGCACCATCTAGTGAAACATTTGATGACTAAAATGAGAGGTGTTGCGTTTGTTTATGTCGATGTACATCACTTAACCTGTTCATTGCCACGTGCAATGAAGGAGCTAGAGGAACAGCATCTGTGTGTGAAATTTTGTTTCAAATTTGGCAAAAGTGCTATGGAGACACTTGGAGTGATTGAGCAAGCCTTTGTTAATAAAGCTATGAGTCAAAGCCAGTGTTTTCAGTGGTACAATTGTTTAAATCGGGCAGAACCTCGACAGATGAAGATTCGCGAACAGGGTGGCCTTCCACTTTGACAGACCCCAACCATGTCAAATTGATGAACGATTTGGTGCGGGCAAATCACTGTTTAACTGTTAAGGAGATAGCTGAGGAAGTGAACATTAGTTTTGGATCCTGTCAGACAATTTAACAGACATTTTGGGCACGACTTGCATCACATCAAAATTCATCCCACGGGTGCTGACTGATGAGCAGAGACAAAAACATGTGGACATTTGTCAGGAACTCCCAGATTGAGCCAATGCCGACCCAGAGTTTCTTAAAACCATCGTAACAGGTGATGAAACCTAGGTTTACGGTTATGATGTGGAGACAAAGGCCCAGTCTTCTCAGTGGAAAGGACCTCATTCTCTGCAACCAAAGAAAGCTCGCATGTCCCGGTCCAATGTGAAGGTCATACTGGTGTGTTTCTTCGATTGGCAAGGGTTGATTAATTATTAATACGTCCCTCAAGGTCAAACCATCAACAAAGATTTCTACTTAAAGGTTATGAAGAGGCTGGGGGACGCAGTGAGCTGAAAGAGGCCGGACATGTGGAGAAACAATGCGTGGCGTTTCCACCACGATAACATGCCGGCCCAAACGGCACTGATTGTGACAGAGTTTTTCACCAGAACTGGAACTTCCATGATCCCACTGCCACCCTACTCTCCAGACTGGCTCCATCAGACTTTTTTTGTTTCCAAAGTTGAAATTAACCTTGAAAGGGCACCAATTCAACCCTATTGCGGTCATTAAAACTAATTGTACGGCGGACCCAAAGAGGATCCCTAAGGTGGCTTACCAGGCAGCGTTCGGGAGATGGAAGAAATGTTGGCAAATGTGTGTCATCAGCCAAGGCATGTACTTTGAGGGCAATAAGTTCGATTAAGCTGTATCCATCAAGATAAATGAGTTATATAATCAGTCCTGTCTTATTTTGATCACACCTTGTAGTTGGTTAAAATTGAATCAGTGGAGCATTGTTGGTTGCCAAAAACCTGGTTATTCTTTAGGTCAAATAGTCTCTTCAGAGACTCAACCTTTCACCAGAAAAATTTTGACTGAAAAAATGAAATATCTAAGTCAAGGAAATTTTGAAAATGATGATGTCAAAATTGACTTTACTGTTTCCTTCACCAAAATAACATTCTCATATGTTTAACAATAAGTAAGAAGATTGTTGGTGACAGATCACCTCTGGGTAGGTTCTCAAATTGATCACTGGAGATAATCTTGTCGGGTGTTGCTTAATTGCTAAACTCCTTGTTAAATGAGTCAACTAGTTTCATTTGCTCTCATATGTAGTGTATCAAAGGTAGACTTAGCTGGAAATTGCTTCAGAGAATAAAATGGCCACACCATCTTTTGACCTTTTAATTGCTTCTCATATTTTGTAGGTTTAGTACAGAATCTTGCTTCCCTTATTACTGGCAACTGCAGTACATGCACTCATGCAATATTTCTTCCAAAGTTTCACTTTCCAGCTATTTATGGAATTCTAACATACATTTACTCTTTTCCCATACCTTTGCACTGCACTGGACTGGACTATGGGCATTACCATGAATACATTATTAAGGCTTATCAGCACGTGGGAATGAACATTTGTGGAAACATAAACAAGGTTTCTCAATAAAAAGAGACGTTTCAGGCGTGATATGGTGGAATAACATGATTAATTAAAATTAGCAATTTTCCACAAAAGTATTATAAGTACTTCTGTGGAAAATTGCTAATTTTAATTAATAAGGTTTCTCAGCTCTTTAATGGACACAGCAAATATTGGAAGAGTCAGAAAAAAAAAATAGCTGGGAGAATACAACAAAATATCACCAAAATTGTACACACTATGGAAATCCCATGACCATTTCTTTTATAAATCTCCGAGCTAACACAGTAATACTATGACCTTTTTGAGTCCAACAATTTCATAATTGATTTTATCAGTTTCAAATTTAGAAACATCTAAAAGAATCCCTGTAAATTTGGAAAGGATTGTTTTCTTTGCTCAAATTGCAACCTTAATCCAAGAATTTTTCTCATTTCCTAACCCATACGTAAAAAGATCAGCAAGTGTTGAGATGCTATCTTTGTCTTTACTCAAATTAACTTTTCAAAACATGGTCATGTGATGAAAGATTGAAATAAGATTATTTGTTGGCTCAGACCGATCATCCAGGAGAGTGGAAATCATCACATTTGGAATCCCAGGGAAGCAATATTTATCAGCTATGGTTACTTGGACAATTTATCAACAGAACTGAAAAAGTCCAAGGCCATTCAATGTATTAGTACCCAGAATGGCCAGGCCAGAGGCAGAGCAAACCAGCGGCCCTCACACAGAGGAGAGGGGATAGCAGATTCGTTTGCTACTCACATGAATACCAGCCATGGTCCACCTACGAGCTAACTCCCCCACAGCTGGTACCAAAGACCTGACCAGTGTAAGGACAGAGCGTGGATGGTGGTGAGTGTCTGGATGGGAGGCCAGGTCACCTAAGGCCTCAAGGGCAGCAGAAGTCACTGGTCCCCAAGGCAAGCGGCAAGCCAGATGGATGAGCTTTGAAGCCACCCCTCCATCCCCAACGGCCTCAGGCAGGGATACACCCAACTGCATCCATGCTCTGGCACATCCAACCCCAACTTCCACCTCATGCTCAGTGCCCCATTCCAGGGCCCACATGAGCACAGAGGACACTGCTTGCACAGGGGCCAAGAAGAGTTCCAATGTTACTCATTTTTCTTACAAAAGAATAATAAGCCTTTAAATACAAGTAAGTTAACTTCACTGCCTGTTAAATGGCAGTGCATACAGCTAGCTCCCACTAATTGAAATTGCCATTTCTGTCATATCACTAATATAAAAAAAACCTTAAACACAGTAATCTATCCATAGGTTGGTTTGGTAAGTGATGATACGGGTTCATCCAGTACTAAGCCATATAAAACGTGTGAAATTCACACATTAGCAAGGTAGGTGGGCCAGTTCCTTTTCTTGTGCCAGCTACGGTTTCCCAGGAAGATCTGGGGCCCAAAACAGAATACAGCTTGGATGGAGTTGAGAGTACCCAGGGAGGCATGGCCAGGAATCAAACCTGGGCCCTCCAGTCAGTAGTCTAATGCTCTACCCCTGGATTATCCCATATCACTAATATGTTAAGTGAAATATCGAGCCATGGATACACTTATTACTTTGTCTTCCCATTGTTCTACATATTTTTTATATAGTAAAGATTCAGCTAGTGTATCAGTTTGACAGAAAAAGGTTTTATTACATCACAAAATTATGCACAATAGGTCAGCAGAGACAGTTCTAGTGATATCACAAAAATGAAAAAAGAACCATCCAACCTGAATCTGGCAGCATAATTGCCATTCTCAGCATGTAAATTTGACAGGCTAATGCTCTCTCTTCTCCATTTACTTGCCTGCACATGTTGCTGCTCTAATGCATAAATACATGTTTACTAAGTCCTGGCAGTCCTTGGATTTTATCCCTTTCATCATGACTCATAATAAGGAAACTTACATATTTAGTTACTTAATATGAATTATTAAAACAGGTACTTTTTCATAATTTTATTTTTCACCCTCTAAAGCTTTTCCATCAACTTTTGACAGCCTAACTTAGCAGCAATTATATTTGAGTTACATAGATGCATACATCTTTCAGAGAATTCTCAATAGGGTTCACAGTAAGTCACATAAACCAGGTTAAAAAATATAGGGCACTCCAGCACCCAGCAAGATGCCTGCATCAAACCAGAAATTGCCACCACAAGCAGTCTAACATAAAACTATGCAGAATAGGTTGGCCACTCAATTTTCCAAATCCCCATTCCAGACTTCTTCACAATAAGCATATTGTCCTTGTCCCTGATTTTTCTTTCAAGTGGTTACAATTTAAGTGAACAATTTAATTTTGGATCTCATTCCTCTTCATTTTACAAGACAATAGTATTACTGAAATCTACTCCACTAACGTTTCATCACTTGCAAGGGCCTGCATAAGTAATAGGCATTCTGCTAACACAAACTGGTCACACAGTTAAAAGAAATGTTAATCTCAATAGGAATTCCCAATGTACATATCACACTCTGATTTGCATTTCAAATGCTGAATATTTTTTATTGATCACCCTTTTTCCTTTCCTCTCCCTCCTATTTTTGAAGACATTGAATAATTGCAGACTTTTCCTGACCTAGTGCCCACCACGGTGTAGGAAAATCGGCATAATTGGTATTACATTTGTCCTACATGTCCATTCCATGTCCTACATTCAAACATTTGCAAGAAATAAATTGAACTTAAGAGTTTCCAAGCTCTTAGTCAATTTGCAAAAGAAACCCAAAACCTGAAAATTCACATATGATATTACATTTTAAGCATAAATTATATACTTTCTCAAAACATCAAATTTTGTTCTAAGGGACTAAATTAGCTGGACTTCAGTGCATGATGATAGTTCAATAATTGAGTTCAACCACTAGTTTCAAGTTAGACAAAAGTTTTAAATCAGAGTTGGGTGACAGATTAACACTACAATAAAATATGAGCTGCTGCTCCCTCAACCAAATATTAAGAGCATTACAAAAATATTCTTCTCATTACAAAAATATAATTCTCTGCGTTAAGAGATGCTATGACATCAAAGGTGAACGCCATTAATAAAATACAAAATTTTGAGAAAAGACAAAACAAGGTATCAGTGGTTTCCAGCACTCACCTTACCAAGGGTGACTGACTGATGTGATGGGAGCAGAGTATTGGTGAATGACAGAGGGATTTATTTGGCGATTGCCAGAATGAATGATAGATTGGTAGACCATTTGATGGTGACACAACATAAAAGTCAGCCTTGATTTTGTGGTTATTCCACAGGGAAAATATGTCTTTTAGGAAACATTTAATAATAATATTTATTTGTTCATGAGTGACTGGACATGGAACATTCCAAATAGCCTGGAGAACACATAACTAAACAGTAAAATAATGTAGATAAATACACAGTAATAATCACATATTACACATTATTATTCACATGAATTCAAGAAAGAGTAAAAGTTTATCACAAAAATATTCGACAGAGTTTCTGGTGTAACATGGTGGAAATCCTGAAAATGTTACACTGTAATGAAACCTAAGTCTTAATAAAAAAAATTCTATGTGAAAAAGCAAAGTGTCTTCTTTCATCATAAAAAAAATCATTTATGCAATCACATACTTTATTGCAAACATTAGATCTTAAATTATTCTTAAAACTCCACAATTGTTTGATTTTTGGTAATTGTTTGGTAATTGGTAATTTGTTTTGGTAATTTGGTAATTTGTTTGGTAATTGTTTGATGTGATGGAGGAGATGATAAGATATTTTTGAAGTGGAATTGAATGAGTCCATAATGGCACTGGCAGAGGGAGTAAGAATTTGAATGGATATTGCTTCCTGTTCAATAATTTGTTACTCAAGGGACAGAGTATATGTTGAGAAATAATTGGGATGCTCATTAACCAATACAGCAGGGTGAAATATGTATAATGATGGGAGTATGAACATTTTTAAAGCTTAAGAAAGAGGTTTGGAAACCTGACAGCCACCAAGAATGTATTTAATTACTTTTAACAGAGAAGATGCTATTAGCAGCCGGGAAATTTACCCAGCAAATATATAATGCGTTAGAATAAGAGGGACAATCTTTACACTCCATACCATAAGAGTCTCTGCAAAGACTAAATGTATAAAGCATTCTATATCCCAGTGGAAAATCTTAATAGTTAAGTTCATATTGTCCGGTTAACCAATATTTTCATTGATTTAAAGACATAAGAATTCAAAAAATTCACTTCAGTGAATGTTACTGACTGTCATTAAAGGTAAGCAAGTCATGTGTGGATACAACATATTAAGACATAATCAAAAGTTTTGCTTAAGCCAAAAAAGGGCCAGAAATAACTGGGTGAAGTGAAGGCCTCATAAATATGGTTTATGTATTCAAGTGTGGAAAGGGTTTTATAATTTAACTAAGACCTGTTTCATTGTATAAATATGCACCCAGGTAGATACCAGCTAGATTATACCATGGCTGAACATAGATTTATGAACCGAACCATCAATGGCTTCCTGAAGGGGAACACAGATTCAGATCACAAGTACATTGTTACAAAATACAATTTTTAAATTGCATTTTGTTACAACCATCTCAAAAAATTATGATAGGGAAGAAAGCGAATAAATAGAATCCAACCAATGAATTTACCAATAAGTCAATGGAAAATGGAATCTACCAAAAAATGACCAGCCAATTATAAAAATTTGTATCATTTGAACTAAAAGGACTACTGATGTATTAAAATTTTTTATTGCAATTGTAATAATTTTGCTACACTTCTGATGACTTCATTTCAAAATTTGAACTAAATGCAAATGATATTGTTTATTTGCATCAACTTAACACTTGTAATTTGACTCGTGTACAACAGCAAAGTAAAACACACTGCTGGTTGCTGCTTCTAAGCATATTCCACAGTTAATAACAAAACATCAACCCTTACCACTTAACTGTTTTATTCTTTTTCCTACCAATCCACACAAAAACAAAAGTTATTGAGTCATTTCCAAGCAAGTGATCATTACAAGGCACCATCCATGCCTACTTTAAAGACAGTAGTTTCATATTTGGTCCTTCTCCAAATAATTACGCTGGAATTAAAGCATCCTTTAACCACAGATACATCCCCACCTACATCAAAATGGCTCTCATTACTCCTATCCATAAAAAAGGTCCCATTTCTAATTGAAACAACTATTACCCTTATCTATAGGGCCCTCACTGATGATATTAAATAAATTTCCTTCTAACATAAAATCAATTACATTCCTGCCAAGCTTCAAGAAAAATTTTAGCAATTTTTGCTTAGAAAAGCATACTACAGCATTTATGAGTTCCTTAAAAACAGCTGTAATTACTTCAGACTTTAAATGTTTAATACAATGAAGTGATATACATTGTCTGTCACTCTGCCATTATTGAACTATTCATTTTAGTGCATTTTTTCCCCCTCATTTACTACCTTGAACAAAAAGTTCCCGGAATAACCACCGTGTGGCACTCCCATCGTTCCGATTTGAGTTCTGTTTTTTTTTTGTTAAATTGGTACATCTGTTGTTGATATTCCCTTTAAATCTTAGTGTCATAACTTGACATTTGCAAAAGTTACGTAGCCAAGAGTACATCTATCTCTGTGTGTGTTGGCGATTTTTTACAATTGCAGAAATGGATTTAAATTTGCAACAACGAACTTGTATTAAATTTTGCGTAAAAAACGGATTTAGTGGCACACGGACATTGGAAATGTTGGAAAAGTGTTTTGGCAACAATTCTCTAAAAAAAACGGTCGTTTACCAGTGGCACGAGCGGTTCAGAAGTGGTCGTGAGTCAATCGAAGATGATGAACGCAGTGGCAGTCCATCGACATCGAAAGTCGGTGAAAAAATTGATAAAGTAAAAGAAATGTTGGTCAATAACCGCAAATTAACCATCAGAGAAATAGCGGAGGACTTGAACATTGCCTATGGATCCGCCCAAGACATTGTGGTTAATGATTTGGGTTTCCGTCGTGTAGCAGCAAAGTTGGTGCCAAAAGACCTCAATTTCATGCAAAAAAGAGACCGTGTTGACGTCGCAAAAGACATGATTTGCGAGGCTGAATCCGATCCCACATTCATCAAAAGGATCATTACTGGAGACGAGACATGGGTTTATGGGTACGACACGCAATCCAGACATCAGGCAAGTGAATGGCGTTCACCAAATGAGCCGAGACCAAAAAAACCAGGTTGTTTTCAGTCAAAAAAGAAGGCAATGCTGACGGTTTTCATGGATTACAACGGTGTAGTGCATCATGAATTTTTGCCAGAAGGCCAGACAGTAAACAAAGAGTATTATTTGGGCGTTATGAGACGTTTGCGTGAAGCAATTCGCCGAAAGAGACCAGAGACCGTCGCACAGTGCTATCATTATTCGTAATTTTTTGACGAAAAATGCAACAAATACCATCCAACAGCCACCGAATTCACCTGATTTGGCTCCCTGTGACTTCTTTCTGTTCAATCGAGTTAAAAAACCATTACGGGGAACGCGTTTTAGCAGCCAAGAGGAAGTAATGGAAAAATCGCAGGAAGCACTGATGGACATACCGAAAACCGAATATAAAAAATGTTTCGAGGATTGGATCAAGCGCTGGCATAAGTGTGTTGCAGTCGATGGGGATTACTTTGAAGGGGACAATATAGATTTAGATGAATAAACTTGTATTTTTAATTTTCTGAATAAATTCCGGGAACTTTTTGATCAAGGTAGTACATGAATGGGTATGCTCATATGTTTGTTCTGTATTCCAAGTGGAATGGTGCTGGCGATAGCTAAGGTGCTGGCTTCCCACCCAGAGGGCCTGGGTCCAAATCCCTGAGGTGGCAAAACTTTTTTAGAGGTATCATGAACCCTACTTGAGGTGCTTTGCAGAGAGAACTTTGAGTGAGTACGCCATCCATCAGATTAGACTGTGCATCCCTTGGCCCCTTTCGTTAAGAGTCGGCTAATGCCAAAACTGGGTTTCCTCTCTACCCATCATCCTTTCCTGTCCATCCCTAATGGCACAAATGACCTCAGCTGTCAGTCGCCTCCCCTAAAATCTACTACTACTCTGTATTTCAATAGCCATTTGATTAATCTGGGCAATTTCTATGTTACCTTGTAATCAATCGAAACAAAAGCTAAAATTATTACAAATCCAGACCCAATTCAGAATGAGAGTTAGATCAGAGAAATCAGGTTTTAAGAGAAGGGCATACCTTGAGGAAAGGACTGCTGCAACTCATTACGCACCAACCCCCTCCTTCCTTGAGGGATGTGCATTGTCTGAAACTTGAACCAAAAAGACCAACATTAATTAATATACAGATGATTTCCCATTGGACATTGAAACTTAAAAATTTATCAATAAAATCATGTAGCATGTTTAGTCTTTCAAAACAATTCTAAAAATCACAATACTAAGTTATATGGTTAAGCAAGACTAAATTCACTTACAGTACAAAAAAGGCATTACATTTTCAACAATTTGAATTTTTTGCATCCATTCCTCAAATCAAAGAGGCTTTTATAACTGTTCCCATCATTCAACTTTCATGAACCATGGTGATTCTTGATCACATCTCCGTACTAACAGGAAATAAACTCAATCTTCATAGGTTGCATGCCAACATTTACATGGTTTGTATAAAAAGTATCGGAAAAATAGATTTATTTTAGTAGATATTGCTCATACAATGCCTCAAAATTCTTCAAAGTACATCCATTGAGCATCGGCAAACTTTGTCCAGCAGCTTTTACATGGCTTGAAGGCTCCTTGGTAGGCGGATTCCAAAAGGTCCTTAAAGGCACATGTGCAAGCTACTATGACAAAACCATGGTGGTGCCCTTGGAGGGAGGGAGGATTCTACTTTTGGATGAATAGGAAATAGTCTACTAGTGCCAAGTAGGGACTGTAAGGGGGTCAGGGAATCTATCTATCTATCTAAAAGGGGAACATCTATGGGAAAACAACCATGAGAGTGATCTCAACCCAGAACTCTTACACCAGATGGACAAAGGGATTAGGATGGAAAAGTGGGAGGAGCTTGATATTAGAAAGAATTAAAAAACGGGTCATTTGGTGAACGAATTATTGTTTGAATACCTCTCCCCAATCGTGGAGGTACCCCTTTCCTTCACCGAAAGACACAACAACTCCCCCCCCCCCCGGGCCCCACTGTTAACCCACCAATCACTGACGCTTAACACCCCTATCCTCCTTCCCATTTACGCCGATCACAAACTGATTTTACCCCTCTTTTTTACCCCCTCTCTCACCCACCCCACTCTCCCTCATAAATGCTATATAAATGAGCCGCAGCTGGTTTTATTTTCGTACCTGATGATGACACCTATGCGTTTGAAACTAGGTGTACGATAATAAAGAACAGTGGATGTATACATTGTGTTCTTAATAAAATAAATATTGAACACGAACTTCCACAAAGTTGAGCTTAAAACAATAGAAAGCATCATTAGGTAAATTTAGGGCAGAGCTTTCACACCACCAAATTTTCAGTGATGATGATGTGCACTGTCCTCTTATCAATGCTAATACGATCTGTGATCTTGTGCACACTTAACTGATGGGCTGAATTCAGCACTTCACGCACACGTCAGGAAAAAATTGTTACCGATACTTTTTATGCAAACCTTGAATAGATTATATAAGTTACTCATATTATCATTCCATGGGGGTACTCACCTTTATGATGTAGCTTTCACAAGCCCATTTTCTATTGTTCACTGATAATACCGCAAAGTCACTAAGTCCTTTGAAAATTCTATACTTGATATACACCCTCACTAACACCTTACTTGAGGCTAAATTTTGGAGCTTACTCAATTGAAAGACTTACATGATTCCACATATTAGTAAGCAATTTAAGGGAAAGTAATGTGTTCCATTCAGTAAATCTTGAAAAAATCTTCACCCAAGGATTTGCTTTTGACATTTAAAGTTTTTATGATAACTTTCCCTTGCCCAAGAGTGATCAATATGGCTCAAAATTTAATTAATTAATATCACACGTTTACTTCAATTCATATAACATTTTGGAATCATGGGATTAAAAGAATGTCCTGTATGTATGACCATGGAGCAATAGAATGGAATTGAATCATTATACTTGGGGAAATGTGTTAATTTACAATTATAAATTGGCCTGATGCACAATTATTACACCACCCACTGTTGAAAAATGTCCCATTTTTATCTAAATATATTGTGGTGAACTGCAAGTGTAACCACTTTTATGAGTACAATTTTAATACATTATTAACTTTATGTTTTTATGTATATAATATGTACATATGCACACACCAACATGAATACTATTTTGTTTCAGGAAGCAGATGGAAGTGGAGGAGCCAAGAGATGAGTTTATTTAGTCATCGCATCATCTACATACACACCATATGCAAGAGTATAGTCAGTTACAAATGCTTTGGCTAATTTGAAGAAAGTAAGCAAATTATCTGTTTTCATGAGAATCCAGCATATCACCACATTCTATAGAATTTTTTTCAATATTATTTTGTGGCGGTTCATTTGTTGATGTAGCAGTTCATTTGTTTGTGCGATTCAGGGGTGTGCCGCGAGGTGTCACCCTAGGCACGACCCACGAGGAGGCATTTTGACCCACGAGGGACGAGTCACGCCTCAACTCCCGCCGAGAGTTCATCCCTCTTGTGCACGTTGCGCCCATGGCAATATATCTTTCCGTGTGGACCTTGGTCTGTTATCCACAGCACTCAGAATAAATCTGCTGTTCATTCAAACGCTTTATATGTGCTTTATTAGTATTTCCTAGCACCGCCTGCGCTAATATAATTTCCAGCACACCCACAAATTGGTGACCCCAACGTGATCGCTAAGGTGACTCAAGTGTTGCGCGCGAAAAGTTTTTATATTTATTGTGTGGAAACGGAAATTTTCAGTGCTCGCAGTTTATCTAAATTTCGAAGTGCTAGCTAATCAAGCATCCTCACTGGAATATGGCCGAAAATACACATGCCGTCAACCACGTGGCCATGCGGGTGCCGCCATTTTGTCCGGAGAAGCCACAGCTATGGTTCGCCCAACTCGAGGGAAATTTTCGCCTCGCGGGCATAACCGAGGACACTGACAAGTTTTGGGTGGTTGTGGCGAATCTCGACACCCGTTACGCACAAGAGGTCGAGGACATAATCGTCAACCCTCCCTTAACGGGCAAGTACAAGCGGTTGCGAGAAGAATTGGTTCGGCGGGTTTCGCCGTCCGAGGAGCAAAGGATCAAGCAACTCCTCGGGAATGAGGACATGGGTGACCACAGACCATTGCAGCTTCTGCGACATCTTCGCTCTTTGGCTGGCGGAGCCGTTCCGGACGACCTTTTATGGACAATTTGGTTGAGCCGCCTGCCGCGTCCTGTCCACGCCATTTTAGTCACCCAGGCGTCTACGAGCTTGACAGATCTCGCCGCCCTGGCAGACAAGGTAGCGGAGGTGACTCATTCGCCGTACGCTGCCGCAGTGGCCCCCAACCTGGTTATTAGTGAACTGATGGAGAAGATAGAAAACCTCTCCCAACAAGTGGCAGCGCTCGCCAACGAGCACGGCCCACACTCGCATCCCCGTTCCCGCAGCCACGGCCGAACCCCACCCCGTCACCAGTCCTCCAGTAATTCCCAGTGAGACCAAGGCATCTGCTGGTACCACCGCCGTTGGGGGAGTAACGCCACTAAGTGTACCCTTCCCTGTTCATACGATGCGGGAAACGAAGCGGGCAGTGCCTGAGGGCGGCAGGTTACTGCTCAAACCTATCCAACTGTCTTTTTGTCGTTGATGCCGCGTCCGGCGTCAAATTCCTTGTAGATACTGGTGCCGATATCTGTCTCTACCCAGTCACGCGGCTCCGTGAGCGTCGAGGGAAGTTGGATCTTCAGCTTTTCGCTGCCAATGACACTCCCATCACCACATACGGATCTGTCACTCTCTCCCTTTCCCTTGGCCTCCGGCGAGAATTTTTGTGGAAGTTTGTTGTCGCCGATGTGCCGCAGCCAATAATAGGGGCCGATTTTCTCCGCCATTTCGGCCTCCTTGTGGACATTGCACGTAAACGTTTGGTGGACAATGTGACGACGCTATCGGTTAAGGGCACCGTCGCCTCTCCCAGCAAAAGTCAAGTGAAAGTTGTCAGTGGTGTTTCCCCATATTCCCGCCTTATTGCCGAATTCCCAGAGATAACAAATCCATCGGGAGCTCCCCGGCGAGTCAAGCACTCCACGGTTCATTTTATAGAGACCACCCCTGGCCCTCCGGTTTCATCTAGGCCCCGCCATCTCGCACCAGACAAGCTTGCCATTGCCAAGAAGGAATTTGAGCTGATGCTTCAGACAGGTACTGCGCGGAGGTCATCTAGCTCTTGGTCCTCTGCCTTACACCTGGTGCCGAAGAAGAGCGCCAAGTGGCGCCCGTGTGGCGACTACCGCTCACTGAATTCCAGAACCGTGCCCGATCGTTACCCGGTACCGCATATCGAGGATTTTGCGCAGGGGTTATGTGGCTGTACCATATTTTCAAAAATTGATTTAGTTCGGGCGTTCCACCAAATACCTGTCAACCCTGCAGATATTCCCAAAACTGCCATAATAATGTCTTTCGGCCTTTTTGAGTTTCCATTCATGACATTTGGCCTTCGAAACGCTGCGCAGACCTTTCAGAGGTTTATAGATGAGGTGTTAAAGGGATTGCCTTACGCGTATGCATATATAGATGATATCCTTGTTGCATCACGTAATCCTATGGAGCATGAGCAGCATCTGCGGACAATATTTGGCCGCTTGAGGGATCACGGCGTGGTTATTAATCCCTCAAAGTGTGTTTTCGGTGTGAATGAGGTACAATTCCTAGGATGCACGGTGTCGGAAGAGGGAACTAAACCACTCACCGAGAAGGTTAACGCCGTGCGTGATTTTCCCCTACCAGCTACCGTACGCCAGCTACGGCAATTTTTAGGTATGGTAAATTACTACCGCCGTTTTATCCCCAATGCCACAAATAGCCAGGCTCCCCTTAGCGACCTTCTGGCGGGCAAGGTAAATGGCAAGGACTCAATCAGCTGGACACCAGCATTAGAGACTTCGTTCCTAGCCTGCAAAGAGACTTTATGCAATAGTGCCGTTTTAGCACATCCGAACGTGTCTTTACCCCTGGCCCTTTTCACAGACGCTTCAGAGTTTTCGGTTGGCGCCGTCCTTCAACAACTCACTTCCAAAGGATATCAGCCTCTTGGTTTCTGGACCAAGAAACTGAGTGATTCTGAAAGGCGTTACAGCGCTTACGACAGAGAACTGTTAGCAGTATATAAGGCAGTGCTCCAGTTCCGGCATATGGTGGAAGGACGAACGTTCACCATCTATACGGACCATAAACCCCTTTCTTTTGCATTTTCCCAGAGGCATGAGAAGTGTTCCCCCCGGCAGTTTAGGCATTTGGACTTAATAAGTCAATTTACCACTGACATCAGATATGTAGCAGGTAAAGATAATATCGTAGCAGACACCATGTCCCGCATTCAGAGTATTTCTGCCTCCATAGATTACTCTGCACTAGCTGCCTCTCAGGAGTCTGATCATGACCTTGTCCATTCTCTTCAGAATTCCTCATTAATTTTGAAGAAAGTTGCTTTTCCTGGTTCATCACACCCTCTGTTATGTGATATGTCCACTTCCTCAGCCAGGCCAGTAGTCACCGAGCCTTTCCGAAAACAGGTATTCCTCAGCATGCATGGATTATCCCACCCTGGCATTCGACAGACAACCCGCCTAGTAGCTGAGCGCTTTGTTTGGCCTTCCATGAGGAAAGACTGCCGTGCGTGGGCACGCTCATGTTTACAATGCCAGAGGAACAAAATCACGAGACATGTTTCGTCCCCCATTGGTGCTTTTCCCATTGCTAGTGCCAAATTTATGCATATTCACATAGATTTTGTTGGGCCTCTTCCATGCAGCCATGGTTTTCGCTATATATTGACATGTGTTGACCGCTTCAGCCGGTGGCCTGAAGCTTTTCCAATTCAAGACATCACTGCAGAAACTGCCGCCAGGACCCTTTTCCAGGAGTGGATTTCACGTTTTGGAACTCCTGTTCGCATCACCACTTACCAGGGGCGGCAATTTCAGAGTAACTTGTTCCGGCAGCTGATGCAGTTGATGGGGGCAAAGCACCTGCAGACATCGGCCTATCACCCTGCAGCCAATGGGATGGTGGAACGCCTTCACCGCCAGTTGAAGGCAGCTATCCGTTGCCATGGTGGTAACCAATGGACTGATGTCCTGCCCGTGGTTCTCATGGGTCTGAGGTCCACATTTAAAGAAGATATTCAGGCAACGCCTGCAGAGGTCATTTACGGCCAAACACTTCGGCTTCCTGGAGAATTCTTTTCCCCTTCCACTAGTGCCATTGCTGCTACTGCAGATTATGTCACCACCCTGAGGCAGAGCCTTTGCCAACTCCAGCCACAGCCAGTCTCTTGACACGGAGCCCGCAACATTTTTATGTTTAAAGATCTGGAAACTGTTTCTCATGTATTTTTGAGAAATGATAGGCTTCATCCGTCGTTGGATCCTCCTTATGATGGGCCATTTCCAGTGATCCAGCGTGGTCCCAAGACATTCAAACTGAAAATCCAGGGTAGAGAGGTATCTGTGGCAATTGACCGCATCAAACCAGCGTATGTTGTCAATGATGACATTTCTTGTGCCCAGTTTGATGAAACTCCTTGGTTAGTGCCACATTGCCCTCCTGCTACCATACCACCTGCTGCCACCAATCCTACCGTTCCTCAGCAGCCTCCCATATTACCACAACCTAGACGATCGCAGAGAAGAGTGCATTTTCCCAAGCATTTAGCTGACTTTGTGACTTAGGGGCGTTTCATTATTATTTTTTTTTCCATCTCCTGTATGTTATCTGATTTTACTTTGTACTTGCTGCTGTGTTATTGTATAACAGTATTTGTTTTTTGTGTGGCATTCTGTACCTGGCATTTGTTAAGTAATTTTTGTGTTTTGTGTGTTTTACAATCACTTAGTGAAGTGCCAGTTACAATTTCTCTCTTTACTAGAGTATGCTCCGCATCTGCCAAGGTGGGTGATGTGGCGGTTCATTTGTTGATGTAGCAGTTCATTTGTTTGTGCGATTCAGGGGTGTGCCGCGAGGTGTCACCCTAGGCACGACCCACAAGGAGGCATTTTGACCCACGAGGGACGAGTCACGCCTCAACTCCCGCCGAGCGTTCATCCCTCTTGTGCACGTTGCGCCCATGGCAATATATCTTTCCGTGTGGACCTTGGTCTGTTATCCACAGCACTCAGAATAAATCTACTGTTCATTCAAACGCTTTATATGTGCTTTATTAGTATTTCCTAGCACCGCCTGCGCTAATATAATTTCCAGCACACCCACATATTTCATTTAATAATTTATTCAATTCAAAATCATTAATTGAGTCTGTTTGGAGATGGTTGAATATCTATGACCTATGTAAACAATACAGAAAATATTGAATTGGGACCTTTCCTTGAGAATGACAAGGACTCCATGAAAGGTAGTCTATCATTCGATTAGTGCTCTTTCTGAATTGGTGTAAGTTATAAGCATCCTCAAAATATAATTTATACTCCTTAGTGGGTAGATTACCAATATTTAAACATCTCTAGATTTTGTTTGGACAGTGCTTAATTTTCAGCTTTTGATGAATTTCATTCATTAATTGTTTAATAATATTACAGAAGGGGCAATTCACAAGATTTTTCTTGAAAAAATAACTATGAAATTAGAGCAAATTGAGCTTTTCGAAGTACAATGTTGTGGTTATTTTTTTGTCCAAAATGGTGAATGAAGACCAGTCTAGGGAAAAACTAAAGAAAAAAAAGGCTTATGCATAAAAGAAGTATAGCATGATACAAGAAAGAATAAATATTAATGATGAGTGTATTTTTTTATGAATGGCTGTGTATGATAACTTGTTAGAATGATGGTTGTTTGTGAAACTGTAGAGATAAGCAAATAATAGTGCAAATTATTAACAATCATTGTTGAGCCGAATTTAAATTAATAAATAATATTCTTGCAAGTTTCATACACATGTACTTTCTTTTCAAAATTACAGTCCTTATGGTTTGTTTCATGCATTTCAGCAATTTTGAAGCATTTGATTCTAATCTATTTATACCACTACAGAATAAGTTTCCCAAATTGAAATATAACCACTCGAAAATCAAATTTAATCAGAGAAAGTTTCCAATGGACAATTCTCTAGCTAATAAATTACTAATAGGGGAGAATTTCGTAACCATTCCAAACCAAATTTCTGTCCAATACACTTAATTCAAATCTAATATGAAGTGCATTTTCTATTTGCTTTCTATGCTGATATTTGTTAATTATAATATTACTGGTAAATTTTGTCCATTGACTTGTAATAAAACACAGTTATTGACTAGATTGAAATAAGAAAATTACATTTGGACAATGTTAAATGTATAGGTAAAACAGTACTGAATAGTAATGGATTCAAGTTCAAGAAAGCATGCTTGCCTTTACCACCCAGTTTGCTTGATTTAAATAAGATTAATGGATAATGACTTGATAAAGAAGAAGTTTTGGTTTTAAATTACTGTAATCCAATGTATTTAGATGGAATTGAAACACCATGATGGAAATAATAATGAAGATTAAGTGATGAAGAAAAATATCATTTGAAAACCGATTATTTTTGCATGAACCAGTGAAATATAGTTTTCTTTTCAAAGGATAGATTCAGCCCATTCCATACCGATACAGACTTAATGTCCAATTTTGGACATTTATACGCCCTCGCACTTTTTAAGGGTTCTATAAAGACATTCATTTCATTCTTTTTCAAAAAATCAAAATGAGCAAAATCAAGGAATGAATATGAAAGGCCAAGGGCAATTAATGTGCACTGACTGCGATATTCAATAATTTTACTCTGTACGTGATCCCCAGGTACTTAAATGAAAAAATTATGAAAAAATTCAATGTGCACATTTTGGCACTTAGACACGACATTGATCACTTGAAAATAAAAGGCAAACTTGTCAGTACAGCTTGAAAACGGATATCCTACGTGCTTATTTTTCCTTCTCGATGTAATTCAAGTTACCTCTTCTGGTATCACCATAAAAAGCTGTAGCAACAGACACCGTAATGTTTCATCTGATACAGAATTGGATGAGTCGGGACACAGTGTTTCTCTCAAAGTGGACAACGGATTTTCCCATCTCTCTGGTGATACTTGAAGAATGAAGGCTGCCATCTATGAAAATAACAACACAATATCCCTTCATGTATCAGATGTTTAATATCCAGGATTAATAAATAATTTTCGGACGTGAAAATTAAAATGTGATTTTCTACATTTTTACATTATTTACAGGGCAGGTTTGAAAAAGCGTTGATTCGGCAGTACTTACCGCAATGCATAACCTGTTAACAATAATTTTAGGTCCATTTCTGTACCTTTTCAAAGTATCAATTAATTTATTTTTGAATGTCACATACTGATCCTCAGGTACTTCGCTCAAGTGCTTTGCAACCTTTGTATGTAAAGTTGTAGCTGCAAAGAACTGCACTTCTGGAGACTGCAAAGAAAGTCTTTTGTTTTAATGAATCGCACCATTATTTTCGATTAACTTTATACAATTTCTTTACCTTTTCGGGAGAAAGAAGCTCCCACACAAAACACCAGGCATCGGGCGATTGCTGTGCCACTGTAAGCCACTGATGAGCAGGTATATGATTTACTGTATCGCTTTGGTAAAACTGAAGAATGATTCTCTCTAAATTGCTTGCTGTCATTTCCATACTTGCGACACATTCGTATTACATCCAAGTTAACAATTTTATTTTTTAATTTTTGATAGACTCATCGAATAATGAGACCGTTTTCTAAATGTTCATTGGAATCGCCAGATATTTCCCCGCCAACATGTGTGATTCCCAGCTTCATTTGTAGCTGCACCTTCTGTTGACAAACAGAAACCCTACGTTAAACCAATGAGATCACGCCGCTACATGCATTTCAACTGAAACAACTTACTGCGCCACCCCGAAATGGTAATTAGAGGTGGGATTTTCAATTCGATGAAATAATTCGTGTGAAATGGTTCTTGCCAATGACGCAATCATTCAATTCGGTCACAGTGAACCAATTCTATTATGGACTTCATTTAGTTCATTGTCAAGCAAGCGTATGCTCAAATAGCTCAAATACATGTTCACCCGATGTCCTTAAAAATTCCGATGTAGGTCTATAATTTTAATACATCTACAAATGTGTACGTATATGAGTATACCATTATACTCGCTTGTTAGGCCTCATTTCGCATATGCTGCTAGTCTATGGGATCCTCACGAAGTTGGATCAATTTCCGAATTGATACGCGTGCAACTTAGAGGAGCTAGATTTGTAAAACGTTATGATGAACTTAGTAGCATATCCAAAATATTATAGTAGCTAGGCTGGGAATCACTCACTGAGCGAAGGCTGACTTGCAGATTTTAAGTTCTTGCATAAATTTGAGGTCATCTGTTTAGCAGTAATGTCGTTCAAAATGTATGATTATCCCCATCGTACTTCGGTAGGAGGTCATGCAAATAAAATCAAGAGATTAAATGTAGAACATACATTTAACATCTATTTTTTCCATGAAAGATAAGGGATTATAATAACATTGTCTGCCCGCGGTATGGTCATACTCGGGTAAAAATTATTCTGGTATTTTTTCACCCCCTGCTACACACCCAAGCGGTGGCTTGAAGGGTACTTGAATATATTTAAAAAATAGAAAAAGGCGATCTTTTCGTAATGAGTTGCTTCATTTTATTTTACTAAAAACAAATATTATTACATTATTTCGCCAAAATACTTTATTTTACAGCAGATATTAATTTCCAAATTAAAATCAATCACCTTGACAGGACTTGAACCCCGATGAAACGATTTCTGCCCGAGTACCTAATCAACATAATCTAATTAAGCGTCTTCTTGTTCGGTTAATTTTCATTTGGCCAAATAATGATACTCTCGAGAATGATTGGCAATAAGAGCAGGTTGAGATTGCTTCATCCTATTTTCAATGAGATGAAAAAAGATTCTTCGATGATAGAGATAAATGCTGTTGACAGAAGCTTCTATTCTGGGCCCAAGAACTAATTCAGTGAGGGGAGGTATGACACATGGGTGGGTGAGATACCAATTGTAAATCGTAGAATGGTTTCCAAGTTTTAACCTTTAACTCTGGCACTAAATCTGGAAAACTACTAATAGCTCCAGAAACGAGCAAGGAAGCAGTCTCAAATTCAGATTAATGATTCATCAGGAATTTTTATATCGGACTTTTCCAATCTTGCCCATAACTTTGCAGATCACTTTCAACCTTTTTTTTATTGCTAAGCACAGTAAATATCCTAATTTAGAAGCAATTGCTGCTTCCCACTCTAAGTCCCTATTTCTTTATCCCCTCACAAAATCTGAACTAAAAAATATAGTGAAGAATCTAGGTACAAAAACGAAGCTCTGGTTTTGATGACATTCTGAGTCACATTATTAAGCAATCTATTGACTTCATTATGCAGCCTCTTAATTTTCTAACACACGAGTCTCCGATTAGGAGTGTTTTCATCCCCTCTGAAGGTGTCAAAAGTCATTCCACTTTATAAAAACAAGGGTGATGGACATGATATTAACTCTTACCATCCAATTTCTCTGCTGAACCAATTCAGCAAAATATTTAAGAAGGCATTCCATGTTAAGTTAATTTCTTACCTTGAGGTTTCCAAACTCCTTTCACCAACTCAGAATGGTTTTAGGGAGCATAAGTCTACATATTTTGCTAACTATTAGTTAATAACCCAGACTTGAAACGCTCTGGATAAAAAAATGGAAGTTGCTGCAATATTTTCAATTTTTCGAAAGCTTTCGACTGTGTTGACTCCTAATTACTTCTCAAGAAACTCCGCAGGATGTGTATTCATGGCATACCTAATGCTTGGATTAAATCCTACCTATTTGATAGAACACAACATGTGGTTGTTTCTAAAAATGGTGCATCTTTTGTTTCCCCAAGGAAGGTCTTTAATCAAGGTGTTCCTCCAAGCTCTGTTCTTGGGTCTTTCTTATATAAATGAATTTGTAGATATTTTTCAACACATAAATGGTGCCACCCTCATGTTATATGCTGATGACACCAACATTATTCTTGTATTGCCTACTTTTGATGAATTGTCAGTTAAGTGTAAACTGGTTAGTCACACCTTACTTTCCTGGCGTCATAATAATTTCCTAGATTTGAATGTAGAAAAGTCTCACCTAATATACTTTGCAAATAAAAATAAAGCAAGCAAAGCACTTTCTATTGAAGTTGATGGGAAGGTGATCCCACAGGTACAAAATTTCTCGGTTTCCACATCAATTCTCAAATCACTTGGGATGAACACATCAATATTTTAACAAGAAGTTAAACTCGGCCTGCTTCTTAATAAGGTCTATTCAGTCCACTGTTTCAGTAGCTGTTCTCTGTGCACTACACCACGGAGAATTTTATTCTCATAAAGCCCATTGTATCCTTCGCTGGGGTTCATCATCTAAGACCTTGGCCATTTTCAGGGTCCAAAAAAGAGCCACGCCATATTATTATCCCCATCGTACTTCGGTAGGAGAGATCTTGCAAATAAAATCAGAGAGATTAAATGTAAAACAGAAAGATTTAAGACATCATTTTTTCCACAAATGATAGGGGATCATAATAACATTGTTCAATCACAGTATAACCATGTTCGGGTAAAATTATTCTGGTTTGTATTCACCCCCTGCCACACACCCTAATGGTGGCTTACAGGGGATATATAAATAAATAAAATATAAACTAAGCATTTTCCTTTGGGATTAAGGACATTAGTATCTCTTTCATTTATACATACATAAATGTAAAAGAATCTCAGCACCAATATTCATCATAAAAGAAAACAAGACTTTCAGTTCCCTCTTCTTTTTACAAACAAAGTTTCTACCTACCAGCTAGCCAAGGAATAAAGGCAATAGATAAAATGATGCATTTTAAATTACTTTACCAAGCTCCAATCATACTGTCCTGAATATTACCATCCTTGAAAGCTTAATATGCAGTTCTTAACTCCTTTTCTTGATGAAAACTTGATTTCCTTTCAAATCCATATGGTTTATAAACCCATCAAAGTATCCTACCAAAGAGTAAAAGGATTGTTTTACATTTTCAGAAAATGACTACCCTCCACTTCAATTACCATTCGGTTTCACCAAGTTCACACTATTACATAAATTGGAAAAGAATTTAATTATCATCAAAATTACGATGGAATGCAAACACCTAGTTCACTTTTGAAAACAAAAATGAATACAAATCAACATAGGTATGAATTTCACTTGGGATGAGCATCAATATACTTTTCTCTCAGACCTCATACTCACAAAAGGGTAAACGCAATACAAAATTTTTACCAATATAAAATTACAAAAAAATGATACTCTGCATAAACAAATATTATCTTCAACTTTATTTACATCTATTTGCATAGAAATTTATACAGGAAAGGTATCCCACATTACCAACATAAAAATGATACTTTTAATTCATCCTAATTACTCAACAGACACAATAGTTTTACTATAGTCCCTCTATAGGCAGGCAGAGAGAACTCATTCCATGGCTTTATTCTTTGCTTCAATCCTCTTCTTCCTCTGTAGTAGCCTGCGTTCCCTCTCATACTCTTTCATACGAATTACATAGCTGCAAAAAAAATATCAGTCAGCCAGATAAAACTTCTCTGGACAAATAAATGAATGTCATTTTAAAGACTTACTCTTCAAATTCGCAAGTAAGATATTCATGCTTCTCATGAGCACATTTGTATGCAAAAGGCCAAACATCTGCTCGACACGATTGGTATTTCAGAAGTATGTGGGCACAATAATCTCGACTATCTAATGGCAGTTTTGCAGAGTCCATTTCTTCCTGCGTAGCAATCATTACTGTAAAAGATTAGCAAATAAATGCTTTAGATTCATTATCATTTCACTGACAAAGAGAATTTTTAATTCAACGTTTTACACTTTTATTCATTGTGATTCAATAATGAATTCCCTTTTTTTTTACATCAAATGATCTTTTTAAACTCCTTAAAAATAGATACTAGAAAATACAAAAGCAGGAGAAAATAGTTTTAACTTGCATGAGTGATACTTGATAATATTCCTATAAAGACAGTTGCACTACTTCTACCAATCAAACAACATACCCTCAAAAGCAATTTTTTACGTACTCAAAAGAACTAAATAACAAATAGGTTGGCTCTATAACATTTTGCGTCTCTTAACCTGAATAGGCATTTTCATCACAAGACATCTATTTCAGCATAACAATGAAAATTGTGATAGCTGACTAAAACTCTACAGAAAAGGACAAAATACACTGACATGGATTTGAAACAAAAGAAACCACAGCCAGTAATGCTCTTAGGATTCCATGGCATTAATCAGTAGAACTCCTCTCAACTTTTAAAGTTTTCATTGCGTAATTGCTGTTGTTGACAACATCCGAGATGAAAACCCAAAAAATTAAAAGGATTTCAAATAATATCCAGATTAATGTAAGATCTGATAGGTCTCATTGCCACTTGTCAACTAACATGTCAACACAAAAGTACATTCTCCTAAGTAAGGGTGCATTGGGAATTCCTCAATTTCTCTAACTTCACTGCAGCATTACATGTTATTTTCTAATACTTTTATTTACTTTTAATATTAACCAAAACATCATGATTTCCCTCTACTTCATAACATCTCATCAGCAAAAAGAAGTGTTTGTTATTTTCATGGAACTACTATTTGGATACACAAAAACCATGTCATACAACCACTCTTCAAACCCTTGGTTCCTTTCACTGTTTTTTTTTAAGTATTAGGCCCAATGGTACGTTAAATTCACACCTCAATCAGGGTAGGAGGGGCAGATCCTTTTCCTTTGCCACATATGATTTCCCAGGAAGTTCTGATGCCCGAAAAATCACACAGCATGGGTGAAGCTGAGGGTCCCCAGAGGAGTCTTCGAGAATCAAACCCACCCCCTCCGATCAACAGTAGTGGTTTCTTAGAGGAGTTGACCGACAGCTAAGGTCATTTGTGCCATTAGGGTTTAATGAGAAAGGAAGGGTGGAGAGTAACCCGGCGTCGGTATTAGACTACTCTTATCGAAAGGCGCCAAGGGTTACATAGTTTAACGTCCCATCCGACGGACAGCGTACTCACTCGAAGAGCTCTTCACGAATCACCTCAAGTAGAGATCGGGATACCAGTGAAAATATCTGCAGTCTCCAGGATTCGAACCCGGGCACTCTGACGGTAGTCAGTGCGCTAGCCTTCGCACCAACTCGATCTCCTCAGGCCACTAGTTCAACGCTCTTACACCCTGGTCTACCACATCATAAGAAGATCCATGTACTACAATAATAATCATATAAATAATCATTGGGTATAAAGTACATAGCTCATTGATAGCCAGTCAGAGAGATGTGTGGAAGAGAACGAATGTCTCCTTTGAAAAATTGCATATTTTTAATAAACAGGAATGTGTGAAGATTTGAAAGAAGAAATTACCACGTATTCCCCGAAGAAATGTGATCTAAATTGTTTTTTGTATTCCCAGAAATCATTTCTACGGATTTCTCTCACCTACTCATTCACTGAAAACCACACCAACCTATAAAATAGAACTATGATTTTACAAATAGTTGTACCCTTTACTAATGGGAATTCATATTCTCAATCTATATACACTTTGACTCATGCAGAAAAAACATAGCTGAACGTAGTTCCTTCGCTTGTAGTGAAGGCCGGTAAATAAAAACATATAATGAGCACATTGAAATTATTTTAAGGTTTCACATGAAGAAATGAGTGTACCATAGCACAGTGACTTTTACCGATGGCTAAAATAAGCAGAAAATTACCCATTTCCTTCATTATTCTACCTTTTGTTTATTATATTATCATCGGTGTACGTATCCTTGAACACCCTTTTTTATTTAAATATTTGTCCAAATATAAACTTAAGAATTGTCATGCAAAATATCGTGTTTGCCTATGCAGCTTTAACACACATAAATTAGGAAAATGTGGTAAACTTATGGCAGCCTGCACAATGGTAAATTGACATGACATATTCTCCAGCGAAGCCAATATTCCAACACATAATCGCAACATATCAGCAAACATTTCAGTTGCATTTTAATGTAAATATCTCGTCACAAAACCTCTCAAAAATAAAACAAATATTTTGAAATTCCTAAAAATCTGAATATTAGGCACCATATTATCGCTGTTAACATTAGTAATATTGAAAATCACGGCATGTTTTACGTAACTTACTAACCTCTTTCTTTGCGTCCGTTGGGAAAACCATACAGTGGATCAAAGGCTGACTCCTTTAGAGGAGAAGGGGTTCCTTCGGGATCACTTACATAGAGAGCCCAAGCATTACCCATTGCATTCGTTTTTGCACTTAACAATTACTACTTTTAGCAGACGGTGGGAGAAATTGTTCTATATTAACTGCTAAACATTCGAAAAATGTCTAGCCTCGAAGTAAAAAATACTATGGAGTACGTCTATTCCTTTGCTATTATCATTAAGTTTCTTTCAGTTACCCTCATATCATGAAAGAGGACAAAAACGGATCCCTACGGACCAAAATGAAACAAGGGATAGGGAATTAAAGGGAAGATACGAAATTCGTACGTTTCTAAATAAGCTCCTAGCACTAGCGCCAAACTTTATGATGGAAGTTACTTTAAAAAATTGAAGAAACTTAAAATCGCTAAGGGTTACTGTTATTAAAATTACCTTTCTGGTTAAATTTTATTTATAAAAAACATTGATGGGGAATGAAATGTATAAGCTAGTAAAGTTACCGATATATTTCTGGGGGACCTCAGGTCACTTTTTAACTTTTCTATTTGATGAGGTAGCTTTGACGTACGGTACACAGTGTCCAGCAGCGCCACCACCACCCGCAAATGTTTTTCGTTTGTTTCGGCGTGCTGAATCGTGTGTTATTTTTGTTATTCTTTATGAAGTACGTGAAGTACATTATTGGCTTACGGTGGCTTAGTGATATTTCATCTTAGCGTTCTCAAAATAAGGGTTAACGTTTTTAGAAATGGCTCCGCTGGCTTATTCTTCAAACCTAAGCGAAGCAGATTCCGATGGTAAGTGGAAGTGCACGTCTCCGGTAATGTTCAATTTGAATTTAAGCATGGCATGACTGTTGTTGAAGATGATGCCAGCCGAAGGTTGAAATAATTCATAACCACAGAATCTTGTATTTAAATTATAGAAGCTGCGAGGTAGAAGAATATGGGTCCAATATTTTGTTATCAATAAATCTTGTGTTTACTAAGATTTATGTTCTCAGATTGACTGAGATTCCTTTTATTTTTTCCCCAGAAAATGAATCCGGTAGTTCTGGTGACAGTGACTCTGACCAAGACTATGAGCAAGATGGTAACGACTCCCCCGGACCTCCAGGTTCCCAGGATGATTCAGCTAGCGATGCTAATCCTCAAAGTCCTGCCGCTGCAAGTGTGGAGTCTGGAGGGTCTGGTTCGCCTCGCCATTCGGCTAGTCCTCGCTCCCCAGCCAGCTCTGGAGGTAGTGGCCACTCAGGGCGATCTCCACGGCAGCAGCAGCGTCGTCGTTCGAGTGCAGGGTCGGAATCCGGTCGCAGCCAGAATTCGCATTCCCGGTCACCTAGTAGCAGTCCTGCTAGATCCGTAGGTAGTCAACAAGCCAGTTCCCCTAGATCTGCTGCTTCGCGGTCAAGGAGCCCTTCTCCTAGCAGTGCGGCTTCTGGATCTGGTGGAGCTTCACCACCGGCGTCACCAAGGGAGGGGTCGCCCTCTCCTAGGGGTTCCCCGAGGACAGGAGGATCCCGGTCACCTTCGCCCGTCTCTCAGGTTTGAGCAAAGTCATACACCGTGACAGTTCAAGGTTATATGTATTATTGGCATATGTAGGGAAACATAAGAAGTAAAAAGGGAAGATCTGTGCTAACAGAGATAAGTCGGGTAAGATAATAGCTGAAATGGAAATAATCCAAGAAAGATGGAAGGAATATATAGAAGAAATCCGTGGTAAAAAACGAAGGCCAACATGCTCAAAGTAGTAGGGACCTAAGGAGAAGAATTGCACTAGACAATGAGGCTTTCACAAGGAGGAGGGAGTTGATGACGGGGACGTTGTGTAGGGAGGTTAAGAAAAGACTCGTAAAAACCTTGGTATGGAGCGTAGTTATGTACGCCACGGAAACATGGTCACTGAAGCAGGAGGATAGAAGTAAATAGAAGGCTTTTGAAATGTGGGTATGGAGAAGGTGAAATGGATCGGAAGTGCAGGGTATGGTGAAAGGGGAGGAGAGGGGATAGTTGGGAGAAATCATAAGGAGGCAGGAAAAATGGATGAAAAGCTCATTGAGCGGCAGTGGGATGTTGAAGACTGTAATTAACAAATAATAAACCATATTTTATAGCGATAACACATGAATAAATCAATGGGACTTATTAAATTAGGGAAGTTAGAGAGAAACAAAGAAAATATGTATGGTAAAGCCACTATACCAATGGTAAAACCACAGGCAGGAGGAGGATTATTACATAAATCATTTTTTAATTACGTATTTTTACCACTGATTATTTGACTGGAACAAAATAAAAAAAATTTGCATTGCTTAAATGTTTTTAAAGAAGAAATAATTGTGTGAATGTAATTTATTTCATATAAATATTTCATATATAAATATTTCATAAAAACCGTCAACATTATTCATTACAGTTTTCAATGAATATCAGTGGAAATTTCAAATTGTAAAGAATATTGGCGAAGAAAAGTACAGACTCTCACTTATTAATCTTGCAGTATTTTGGGGTGATTTGACCTTAAAGTTTTCATTTTAATATTTTTTGCCTACCGGTGGCATCATAGTGCATAGTCTAGAACCGCTCACCTATCTCATGTCCTATGTTATGATTGCACTGTGATACTTTCTCATGTGTAACATATGGTGACAACAACACCGATATGTTGTATCATATGTTCATTACCATGGCGCCTTGTTTCCAGGCGTCAGGATCGCCGGCGGGTTCGCGCTCCGTCTCTCCAGCTGGCTCGAGGTCACCCTCGCCTGCCGCCTCGGGCCCCGCCAGGTCCCCAGAAGGATCCGGCCCCAGGTCGCCCGCCACTTCCCCCCCGCCCTCACCTGTGAGGTCCACTTCCAAGGCGGGGTCCCACTCAGGCTCCCAAGCATCCGCTTCCCCTCCCCCTGGGTCTCGCTCGGCATCGCACTCCCCCGCTGGTTCCCGATCGGCGTCCCCGGGAGCCTCGGGCCAGGACTCTGCCCCCGAGTCTCCAGCCCCCCAAGCTGGAGGCTCCTCACCGCATTCCCCCTCCGGGTCCCCTCCCGGGTCGGACCAGGGCTCTCCGGTGCAGGCACCGAGGCGCCGTCGACGTGCAACTCGGAGTCGATCCGCGAGCAGCGAGGGCAGCAGACAGCGAGGCAGCAGTGCCGGCGAGGGATCCCCAGGGATGGCAGAAAGGGGCAATTCGGAGGGCGAGGGGGAGCCCAGGTGAGGAGGCAGCATTTGTAACTAATGCCTGTTCTACATTCTATCTATTGCTGGTTTTAGAAAAAAATGTCGATTTGCATGACCCATATCCATCAATATCTTCACTTAATGCATAAATGAAAATGGAAGGCCAAAATATGAGCCTGCAGCCTTTGCGATGTCATTTACATAGTCTGTATTTTAGGGAGGAAAATTACACAGCAACTCACTTGGGCATCCTAAGGGAACTGAAAGACACTATGAGGTGTCCATCAACGGTGGTAAGAGATGCAAGAGCGAGTCTGACTGGACATGATATCAAAGGGCAAAGATGAGTGTACAAGCAGGAACGGAAAGGGGGATTGGGATGCTGTGATGGCTACCATCCTGGCTTCCTACCTAGTGGCTTAGGAAATAAAGCTGAGGGATCTACGGCATAAAGAGCGGTGGAATGTCTTTTGCTGTAATAATAATGTATGCCATAAATGAAACAAATACCAGGAATGGTTGCAGTCTCTTTTTATGCACATTAGATGCAATTTCTTGCTGTGATTAGACAGGCAAGTTGAATGGAATAAGAAGTATTGTTTCACACAGTGAAGGTTACTAAAACTTTTTTACAGTTTTTCTAACTCATAAAATTGTTGAGCAGTTCTTAGTTTTGTGTTCCAATTGCACTAATGGCTTATGTGTCCTTGTACCCAAAGTGTGGCTATATGTATAACAGGACCATTACATCAATGTCCTCCTGGCAAATGGTTCTAACACCACTTTGAAGATAACCTTTTAAGACACCCATTCGTCTTGCAGCTGTGCTAATTGGTAAGAAGCTCTCCATTGAGCCACACTCTTAGGCAAACTCTGGGGACTTAATTTTTATTTCAATTCTTGTGTTTGGTGTATGGTATTATGAAGTTTTGGTAATGTTTAGCAGTGGAATTCTACCCCCAACTGAGTGATTGAGAATGTAACCTTTACATATACCAAGGTTCTCTTGGTCATAAATTTTTCACATGTATTCTTTTACTCTTAATGATTCAAGATTCCCTAATGATCTTTTATGCCGATTTTTCTGAAACAGGGAAGGTGATGATGATTCACCCAAAGCTGTAGGTAAGAGTCAAAAGAGGCGTAGGCGGTTGAGCAGTGATGGGTCAGATGCCAGTGGCCAAGCCAGCAGCCATGGCGATGCACAGGAGGGAACTGGTGAGCTTTAGGATTGATTTATGTTTCATGAGTTAACAACTGTTTCTGTTACATTGTAGCATTTAAATGTGAATCTATCTAGTAGCATGCATCCGCTGGCCGTCATATTAGCCTAGTTAGGAGAGGAGTCAACCTGTAAATGGGAGGGACAGAGGACTAATAAAGATAATGCCTCAAATTGACAATCTCAATCGAATTACAACTGGAATGGAATATATTGCCAATAAAAAATATCACATTGTGACTATCTGCATTCCATGCAAAAATTTACACTCAAGAGTTTTAGAAACTGTTTTTAGTGGAAGAACTGTTTACTTCAGTAAAATATATCTATGCAATTAATATATTGCTATTGTAAGGAGCCTGTTAAGCAAGGTCCCACTGTATTGATTTTCCACAGTGACCTCGGTCATACAAACTTGCACGCCATATGTCAGCTGAGAAATCATGAGTAGACATGCATTGCAGATTTCCCTAATGTATAGGTAATATAATATCTACTGACAATACTAGCACAAAGGTTGAGTTCAAGATTGCTATTTCTCTGCTCAGAGGAGGGGTGCTTGGATAAGTGGTGGTTGAGTGCCTAGCTTTTACTGGGGAAAGTTCCACTTCAACCTTTGTGAACCCCATTCATTGGAGCAATTACTGCTCAGCCAATCAGGTGGAAGGCTGGGTCCACTGCTTTTTGGACTTGTATTGAAATACAGATATTAGGGTAATGAGAGAAGCAAAACATAATGTACACATTGCCAAGGTTCTCACCAATATGAAGGGTTGAATGTCAATGCTCTTGAAGATAGATTAACTTTTGTCTTCCTTCAAAAGTATCCAACTTTCAACCTTGGAATTTGAATGTTTTCACTTCACGTGAACTGTTATAAATACAGTTAGAAACATTCCATATCCACTGAGTCATGTCCCAAATGTCTGAGTGTGGTTGTAGTGGGCAATGCCAGGAATCAAGTATTGATCAAACAAAGCAAGCAGATTGTGATTTTAGAATGCAACAATTTCAAAGTGTAAAAATCATTCACCCTGGCCAGAATTCGAACCCGGTCAAGGCAAATGATTTTTACATTTTGAGATTGTTTGCAGTGTTATATGCATTGTCGGGGTGACTCTTAAAAGTTAATCTTGCGACATGCCCTACAGTTTCTATAAATTTGAAAAAATGCTAAATTTATGCAGTAAAGGAGAAATTCCCCTACATCAGTTAAAATGATGCTATTTTGTGATTAAAATACCCATCAATGCATTGGGCCTGTACATATTGTTGGTATTGTAGTTTTTTGTGCTAATCAAGTGCAATCACCATCATAGACTAAGTTCTTGATCTGAGCTTGCATGGTGTTTGATCCAAGTGCTTATCATATTCAGTCTGCTCTATCTCTCTTTTTAGTCTTACTCTACCATTGCTCTCAATTCCTCTGTCCATAAATTCTGTAAGTGCAGATGCTACCAGGACAATGCCTTGTGGGATTCTCAAGAACATGAGTTTTGAGTGAGGCACAAGCCCCTTACACTTGCTTAACTTGATGGTTAAATGTTCCACTATGGAATCTGTTGATTTCCAATTTTGGTTGATTCTGTCTTGATTTACAGCCACTGCGGAGGCTCTCTTTGGAGATGCTGATGACATAAGTTCGGAGGAAGAGGGTGAGAAGGAAGAGGGAAAGGCTGAGGATGGAGGGCTGGGGAGTGATTCGGATGAGCGAATGGAGGTGGATGGTGAGGCAGTGGCAGATGGCGCTTCTTCGGATGGCGAGGGCAAGGAACAGAGGCCACTGATTGATGACAATGTATGTGTCTCGTGGACAATTCTTTGTCCTTCCAGAATTATTTTATCTTTGTTTGTATATTTTGAAATTTTACTCGGAAATCCTGGTAAAGTCATGGAATGGAGAACCTTTTATCCACTGGACATCAATCATGGACTTGCAACTATGATTTGGTTCATTGATTGATTGGTCATTTGCATTTATTCAGAGTTTTGACTGAATCCCCTGAGACTAAAGCATCATGTGCAGTAATGTTGCATTATTTTCATTTCAAGAGATTCATTTTATCCAGAGAATTGTGTCTATGTTTTGAATTCTAGAAGGTTATAGAAAATGCAAGTCAGAATAAACACCCTTACTCTTGACATTTACCCCTATTTTTCATAAGCAGAATTCATTAGTACAGAAGCATGGAAACATGATAGAAAACGTGTATTCCAATGTATATTTAAGGTATTGTTATTGTCATATTGTTCAAAGGTGTGTTTATTTTGATCTTCTCAGGATGAAGAGGAAGGGGGGGCTGCTCCCAGTGGTGTTGTGGCAGATGTGGATGAAGATGATGTCCGCAGAGGAGATGACGATGAAGACCAAGAGGAGCAACCCCCCGAAGCACCAGAGACGCGGATAGATGTGGAGATACCCAAGATCAGCACCGATTTAGGGCGCTTGGGTGAGATCCACTTTGTCAAACTTCCCAACTTCCTCTCTGTGGAGACGCGGCCGTTTGATCCTGCCACCTATGAAGACGAGATAGACGAAGAGGAGACACTGGACGAGGAAGGAAGGGCACGGTAAGTTGCCGCCGCCAATCGTTACTCTTGTACCATGACATAAACTGAAGTTGATAACTGGCGATGTCTTCCCTAGTATGACACTTATTGTACATTCACTTGGGAGGGTTGCTTGCTAACCCAATATTGAGAGCATTGGGCACCCGACTCAAAAGTCTTGGCTTCTCATGTGGTCAGCAGTCCCTCTGGCCTCTCCCAGCTGAGCCATTACCTGCCCTTGGCTGCCTCTGGTGTGCAGCTGTGGAAGGGATGGACCCCAAACCACAAAATAGAATCACTTTGGTCATCATCCATTATTGTTTTTACTAAAGATGAGCCTTGGATGAAATTTTTAAATTTCTTGACATCTTTTTTAAAAATGAATCCTTTATTATTTACTGTTGTAAATTCAAGTTTTTAATATTAATGGAAGCTATTAAAATGATATAATTAATGTCATATCTCATCTGGTAATTCACACATTCAAATTTTTTACTGGGTTTAGGGTTTTTCCTTTGTATATTGCAAATTTCATGTTTTATTGTGAAATCAAAATCATTAGAAGTAATTGATGTCATCGAAAACTATACTCTCATTTAATTGGAAATCATAAGGATATTTCTTTCTAATTTTTTTCTCTTTGTGGCCAAAGAGGTTTTTGAAGGTGATAGTATACATAGTGGTGTAGAAAATATTCTTAATGAGTAGAAATATATTTTAAGAATTAAAAACAAAATCATTATTGTCTGCAAATTATAGTTTTGTGGATGCACTGCAGCAAACTCATGCATGCAACTCATTGAACTATAAAGTTTCCATTTTGGTGGAAGTAGACACGAGACAAGAGTTTAATTCATGGTGCAATATGGAGAATTTTTTTTATGCAATCCATGGATTGAAAGCATTTCATTGGCAATTGGGCACTAATAATGTAAGAGTGTATTTTATTCCCAGTTGATGATTTTTTTCCTAGACTGAAGTTGAAGGTGGAAAACACAATGAGGTGGAGGGAAGCGTTTGATAAAGATGGCAGTGTGATCAAGGAGAGTAATGCAAGGCTCGTCAAGTGGTCGGATGGATCAATGTCGTTACATCTTGGATCAGAAATATTTGATGTATATCGGCAACCATTACAGGTTAGTTTTGCCTCTGCTTGGCTTCAGTTAGTTTTTTTCTTGGCAAATTTTGCACATCACGTGGTTATGTGAAGAGGCATCTTTTTGCCAATATTAAAATAACCCCTGCACTTTGTTAAATGAAAACTTCAGTTTAGTGTTTCATGCAACTGAATTATTCTTTTTATAAGTATTGATTAGTATGAGAAGGTCTATTGAGATTTGAGTTTTGTGATTGGTGGACATATATAATGTCTGAAAATTAAATTATGTACTCTTAGGAGCTGCTGATTATCTATGAAGCTGCAGAGTAGTATGTAGATGTTGTAAACTGTATTATTTAATGTTTGGCTTACTTTAAAAAAAATATTTTTACCCACTTCACTCTCCCTGAATCAATGGTTTGCCTGCTGGAATGAACTTGTTGTAAGTATACCATTACTCAGCAACCATGTTAATATTAAATCCAAAACTCTTAGTTCAGGACATCAAGTGTAAGTTAACATTTTATATTTTGATTGCCAACTTTTTCAACAGGAAGCAATCAGGTATATTAGATTAATTAAATGTTCCGAACAAAGTATAGAAAATATTTTTGAATATTTGTGACATTAAGGAGGGTACTTACCTATGAATAAAAAAGTAGGGTAATGTAAAATTAAAAAGCATAGCTTATAATATAAATTAAATGTTTAATTTACTATCAGTTTTAATGCATTCTTCCTCTCTTTATCTTTGCTTATTTTGGTCATCTAGGGGGATCACAATCATCTCTTCATTCGTCAAGGAACTGGTCTCCAAGGCCAAGCCGTCTTCCGTACAAAGCTGACCTTCCGTCCACACTCAACAGAGTCCTTCACCCACCGAAAGATGACCCTATCCCTTGCAGATCGTTCCCAGAAAACGTCAGGTATCAAGGTCCTATCTCAAGTTGGAGCAGATCCAGAAGCACATCGTGGGGAGATGATCAAGGTATATCCAATATGAGGCCCATGGAAGCAAACACCTCACGTTGAAATAGACTTTTTCCACCCTAGATTTACTGCCACCAAAGCCTCCTTATCTAGCTTTCTCAGTGTTATCATTTTTTGCGTAGTTATTGTGAAAAAAATACCTAATTTCAGTGTTGGAAGTTAACTAAAGCCCATAACGTCCTCATCATCAATGAAAACGTGATTGAAAAAGAAATTGTGCACAAAAGTCATCAATAAGTGTCGCAAGAAGGGTAATGTCAGAGAGGCAGTGGGAGAAAATTAATGGGAATCTCTTGCCTCTGCTAAGGCACATAGTGTAAGAATCAGCTAGAATTTTTACAACTGTGGGCTTATAATTACAATGCGAGGATATTATGAAAAACAAGGGTCAGGTGAAAAGTACTCGGGCTGACAATGAAAGACTGCTTTTTTTCAGTTAAAAAATGGTTTAAATTTTCTTCATTATCTCCCTTGACTTCAACACACTTATAAAAAGAGACGTTTCAGGCGTGATATGGTGGAATAACATGATTGAATAAAATTGGCAATTTTCCACAAAAAAAATAAAAAATTTATTAATACGACCGGTTTCGATGCAACTACATCATCATCTGGTAACAGTCATATTCTCGTTGTCTGCTATAAATGCTGGAACGCAAGTAAGGGGGGGGTAGTGGAAAAAGGGGGGAAACAGAGAGGGAAGGGAGAAGGAAAGTGGGCAACGTGGGTGTCAATGGGGGTGGAGAAAGGTTTCTGGTGAGGAGAAAGGGTGAAAAATTAACCCCGTCCGGGAGACCTCACAGCTGGCTGGAAGGGTTGTCTCATTGAGGGTGGACACTCAGTGCAGCGCCAAACTCCTAGGACCGTGGAGAAAGAGGGGACCGGGGTTCCCCCTCCCCCGGCCGCGAAGATATCCATGTACAAAGAAGTGTGCGAAGAGGAGTAAAGGTTGAGGTCACTGTATATATGGTTCCAATGGGGGGGGGGGCACAGGGAGGCGTGAAGGAGAGCCCTAGCGAGTGATTCAGGGTTGGAGTGGGAGGAAGGAAGGGGGAGAAAGGAGTGGGGACACAAAGCTTCATGCCTTCGGAATTTCCCCCCCCCCATCCCCCCGGTGCACCCTCTGACCATGTTACCCCGAAGAAGGCGTGAAGCTTTGTGTCCCCACTCCTTTCTCCCCCTTCCTTCCTCCCACCCCAACCCTGAATCCCTCGCTAGGGCTCTCCTTCACGCCTCCCTGCGCCCCCCCCCCCCCATTGGAACCATATAGACAGTGACCTCAACCTTTACTCCTCTTCGCACACTTCTTTGTGCATGGATATCTTCGCGGCCGGGGGAGGGGGAACCCCGGTCCCCCCTTTCTCCACGGTCCTAGGAGTTTGGCGCTGCACTGAGTGTCCACCCTCAATGAGACGAGACAACCCTTCCAGCCAGCTGTGAGGTCTCCCGGACGGGGTTAATTTTTCACCCTTTCTCCTCACCAGAAACCTTTCTCCACCCCCATTGACACCCACGTTGCCCACTTTCCTTCTCCCTTCCCTCTCTTTTTCCCCCCTTTTTCCACTACCCCCCTTTACTTGCATTCCAGCATATATAGCAGACAACGAGAATATGACTGTTACCAGATGATGATGTAGTTGCATCGAAACCGGTCGTATTAATAAATTTTTAATTTTTTTGTGGAAAATTGCCAATTTTATTCAATTCAACACACTTGATTTCTCCAACATCAGTATTCCTTCCCAGAAGTGAAAATCTGGAAGGCTGTGAAAATATCCATCTACAGCCCTCTCAACTTCTTCAATGGATTGGAAGCGCTTCCTAGAAACAAACTTCTTCAAGTTTGGGAACAGATGGAAGTTGTAGGGTGCTAAATGAGGAGAATAGGGGGATGTCCGAGCAAGTTGTACCTCAAATCCCATAGTTTTCCCATTGCTAATGCACCTTTGCGATATCCAGGTAAGAGATAATTTTTTTCTTCTTCAAGCCAGGCTTCTTCTCGTGAATTTTGGCATCTGCATGGTCAAGAAGGTCAAATAATATTCTAATAACTGGAGCCCTCAAGAAAGAATTTCATTATCATCTTTGCTGTTTCACATCTAAGTGGATCATTCAGATCATCAATATTTTCCTTGTCCTCGGCCCGTTTGATGCTTTGCTTAGAAAGACAAATCAACTCAAGCCTGGAGTATTCTTCCACTTTGATGATACATCAGCTGAGGCTCAAATACATTTGATAAATGCTCTTCATAGGCGACAGCATCATGAAGAGATTTAGTTTATCTGTACTACGGATTTGAGCCCTCAACTTCCTTTGAATTTCTAAGCACTTGGAAGTTAATAGTGTTGTTTGTCCATCAGTGTATTCTGATGCCGTTTGGCTTCATTAGCTGTTCCAAGTTTGAACAGTATGAGTAACACATTTTATGACTTAGATATTTTGGTCATTTAGATATAGACGAATTAAGAAATTATTAATTTAATAATTTATATAATATAATAAAAGTAGCTATCGCCTAAAAAATATTCCATCTTACTACAACCTAATCATTTGACATAATCTCCATAGTTGTGATTAATTCATCATAAACCTGGATGGAGCATTATATTGAAACACATAGCATGTACATTCAAAGAACTATATTTAACCAATCAATCTACCAAGACATCCTAATGGTTTCATATGCAGAAATAAGATCATGTTCAGTTTATGGTTAGACGAAATGTATGTCATGGACCTTCAATATTTGGAGTATGGTGATCTTTGTATACATGTGCATGAAAAATACTACATCTGATAACCCATTCAAGGTGTACTTAAATCAAACTTCATGTTAAAATGCTGTGAATACTTTGTTGTATATTTCATTTCACAGGGGAGAGAGGTCACTTCAACCATAATTATTTTTCAAGTGAACTCCAAACCTGTGATTTGGTAACATTGGAATATTAGTCTGAAGAATAATAATAGCACTTGAAAAAATGATTTTTTGCTTGAGTATTGCATCATCACTTCTCTCATCTTCTCTCGCTCCAATCTGTTCTTTTTTAATCTAAAGAGAATTGTAAATATGCACTAGACTACACATTGAAAGTTCCTTTGCTCCCCGAGGTCACTGATTTGACTTATCCTTGGGCTGTAAGTGCGTATGTGCTGCCTTGAGAGTGGCTCGGTCCCCATTTGCTAATTACTTTTTAATCTGATGACAGAAAGAGGAGGAAAAGCTGCGAGCCACTCTGAGGAGGGAGTCGAAGCAGAAGCGGGTGAGGGAGAGGGTTGGAGGGAGTGCGGGTGGTGCAAGTGGTCGTGGAAGTGGTGCTGGGCTGAGCGCTGCATATCTGGAAGATCATTATCGAGATGAAGATGGGTCGGAAGATGAGGGTGCTATTTCTCTGACAGCAATCAAGAGCAAGTACAAAAAAGGCAATTTATCAGGAAAAGGTACTTGGAAATCCACATTTCTTTTGTTTTCTTATTTTTTTCATGGTCTCTCAAATCCAAGGAAGACTTAATTGAATATTACAATTTGAATTTGGTATTCATTAGAAAGGCTGCAAGGCATAAGATCACTCCACAAATGTATGATTAAAAAGTTTACATCTTCTTCATTTTCTTGAACAATTATCCAGGAAACATAATTTCACATCTGGTGTGGATATTGACTGACATTTGAATATTGATTGACATCCCAACATTTCTTTCACTTATTTAATTATAGATCTAATGAATTCTCAATAGAATGGAATTGAAACCTATTAAGTAAAAATCGAGCAAAATTGATTGTCCTTAATTTAGGGTTAATCAAATTGAATGGTGCTTTAAAAAAATTACATTCACTATCAGTGAATAAATCATGCAATAAATAAGGAATTCATTTTTATTTTGTGTATGATTTTTGATCATTGACGTCAGCCTTCATAAAGTTCTTGTTAATGTGCTAACTGATATTGGGGTGTGTCCTTTTGTTTGTGCCATTTAAGTGCATTTAGCAGAGAAAGTTATTAAGTGTAATCAAATAAGAAATGCTCTAGCTACTTCTCAATTTTCTATTGTCATTGATTTGCTCAAAGCATAATAAGAAATAAATATCTTTTATCCTACTTCATTGATAATGTTCTCAAACTACATCGCTAATTCTCTTTTCCCTTAGTTCAATTTGCCTAAGAATAGTTTTACCATCATTTCCTTCACTTGCATTCACTTTCTTTTTGGTGCCTCTCAATACTTTCATAGTTTTTTTTTATTCCTCTGAATTTTCCCAATGCACATCACCTATTCGTAATTCTTATTTGACACTTCTTGTATTCTGTCGAAGTTGATTGGTGTCCTTATGTGGACATTTCTCCCTATTCCTCATTCTTTTCATTCGGCTTCAGAGGGCTGATAAATCTTCTTAAATATATCTCTATTAAACCATATTATAAAAATGTATTGTATGCCTACCTTGTAGGATTTCTTCGTTGGTGGAATGGTTGTTCATGCATGGAAACTGAAGAGCTTAATTATGGAAAAATTTTGTATTTCAATTACCTGTGTCTTATTCGAATGGTATTTGTTACAGAAAACAGAGCATCAATTTATTCATCAGATGAAGAAGGGTCTGACATTGAGACCCGCAGGGCAAGGAAACTGGACAAAGCCAAGGCCCTCAAGGACTATGACGAAGACGAGAGTGAAGAGGAGGAGGATGAGAGGGGAGGAGGGGGTGGTAGAGGGAACAGCAGTGGGGATGAGAGTAACAATGGGGACGAGGGGGGTGGGGGTGGTGGTGATGATGATGACGACGACGATGAAGATGACGACTGATGACTGTGATGGGTGGCACTCCTACTGGTGCTGTGGTGTTAGAGATTTATTCATCCCCGCACCCTCCCATCCTTTTGCATGGGAGGAGCGATCAAACGGAACAGAATCCTATTTATTGTGCATCGTAATCCACCTCCCAGTTGACGATAGACATTTGTGAATGTTTAGATTGTCACTCAAACTGACTTCAATGATCTTAAAATGCAACTGTGTGACGTTGAGTGACATGATATTCATTTCTTGTGAAGGCTTCTGCAGTGTGCAAATATTGAAGATCTCATTCTTATGGGATTTACTTTGGCTTTACACAGTTTTGCTGGTATTGCAATCGGTGTCGTCAGAAGTGGACCAACACAGAGTACATCTCGGAAGACTTAGGTCTTTATTGCCTGATTTTATGTCTCCAAACCTTATTTCTCATGCAAAATACATGTGGTGCAGGCTGGAAAAATGCAGCGTGATATGGTGTTGAAGTGAATTTCATTCGGTTTTCAACTTCTTGCAGGATGTTTATTCTTGTTGCCCCTTTGATGTGGAATGCTCAGAACCTGTTCTAGTTATGTTGGTTAATTCCATTGAGGGGACACAGCTATAGGATCTGTCTTTGGTATTGCTGCATTAATAAATACACTTCAGTGGTCTTCCTCATTGATCCTCATGTGCAGGATTTCTATAGAGGTGATTTATGAAAAATTTTCACTGGAGGAAGATATATTATTTTATTCCATGATTAATGTGAAATAGTTCCTGTAAATATTGATTTCCTCGTAATTAATAGTTTTATCATTGAAGTTATGATTCTGAATGAAATATTTGTTCTGGTAATTACAGCAGATTTTTTATTGAATTTGTATTTATTTAGTTTTCACAAAAGAACAGTTTTGAATTCATGAATTTATATGAAACATTTTCTTAATGTGACATAGCTTTTTATCTAATTGTGCTCATTGGACCTTCTTCAAACATCACATTGTGATGCATATTTACTGTCACAGCCTGTTAATTAGTGGGAAGAAGCTCAAGAGATGATCTTATCCTTCCTTTGCCAGATAGGCATGGAGGTGATGCTAGACTGTCATTATTTAGCTCTCGTTTCAAATTCTCACTTCTATAAGTTTTCATTTTATCAAAGTTTTTTTACTTCATTTTTTTAAATTCCTCAGCTTCATCATTGAATTGTAGTTCATGAATTAATGTTTAAATGCTATTTAAAAGACAATTTTCTCCCTTAACTTTGCATGAAGTTATTATCATTCATATTTTTCATAGGATGCTTGGTTTCTCTTATCGTTTTGATATTATTGAATTTTGTATTATAAGCAACTATTTTCTATGCCCTTGTGACACTCCTACACTAATTAGGAGTCTGTAAACTCAAGAGTTTATAGGGCAAGATACAAGGTGTGTATTAGCAGAGGGGTAGCGTCCCCATTTGTCCAAAGCATAGAAGTTGTGCAGCAGAATCACTTTTGAGATGTCACTAAACGGGCTACATCATATACTTTTATGTTTATTTTGGAATTGGGACAGTTGACCAGATGTTGTGAGATTACATCCTTCATGGGAACTTAACCCTTTCGCGTTGCACTTTTATTGTTAAGTATTATTTAGTCTGGTAAAGGCTAGATTGTCAGTGAATCTGACCACCCTTCAGCTGCAGCAGCATGATTGTTTTCTTGCCCAAGGAAGAAAGATGATGGGCCATATCCCTCTCTTATATGGGTTCAGACAAGGCAGACACATGACCGATATAATTCCCCACATACTTTTTCTTTCCTTATAAGGGATGACCACTGATGAGTGCACCACAATACTCACCAGTTCATTTTTTAAATTTGCTTGATACACATGAATTTTCCTGGAGATAATCTAATCATTTAATACCAAACTGCAATTAAGCCCATAGACTTTCAGCCTCCTAATGCATACTTACTGACAGTGGTAATGGTTTGAAAGAATGTTCATAAAGAACCCTAAGAAGTGATGAAGGAATCAGTTTGTGGGAGGCGGGAGTTGTATTCCCTAGTATAAAGAGGAGAAAAGGGCCATAAAGATAAAGGGTCTGGGAGTGAGTCAACATGTACAAGAACATTTTTTCCCACAGTTGTGCATTCTTTTGTACGAGTAAGTTTACTGTAGCAAGGGTGAACTCGCCTCATCTTACATTCATTTGAACCTTAAACTCTTTCCCATGCACCTCGTTACATTTATTATGGTAGGTGTAAAAGTATAAGAAATATGGGGCTTTTTGTCCCTGCCAAGGTTGGAGGGAATGGGTATATTGCTGAAGGCAATGGCCCATAAAATATATACTATTATCACTCCCCATTTATATACTATCTTTGTGATAATGAAAACATCTCACTTAATGTGACATAGCTTACATTTATAAGCAAGTCTTCATGGCATAAAAATGAAGTAGGTATGCTTTAATGTGTTTCACTAACATTGTTTATATTTTTCCACTGGTACTCTACAACAATACATTTCAATAATCTGAAAATTTACAACGAAAATGACTCTTGGCTAAGTTTTGGATTACAGCAATTCCTCTCGAGTGGAACCAATGGACTCAATGATTCAGTTATGGAAATGTCGAACGAACGAGGTTAAAGCCAATACAAACTAATTGTATACGAAATGTAACTGCTTTCTAAGTCAATACGCTACTTTTGGAAACAGACTCACAGTTCCAAATTTTTGCATTGAGTTCCCCAAAGAACCTAATGCATCGACATCAAGAGGAAAACGGGAAGAACCGCCAATAACTACGTGTTTATAAAGATGGTTGAGCCACCGGTTCAGTTTTAAGTTTGAAGCAGGGTCAAAAAAATAGAAAGATCTTTATATTTCCAATCATGGCAAGCGCCGGCCACAAAAGACGGCATTGGGCCCACGATCAGTCATTTTTCAAACGGAAAAATTCTGTTTTCGTTTGCCGCCGCAATGATCGCAACTGTGGAGGCGTCAAGTTGACTCTCAAGTGAGATTATTACGGCTAGGATATTATAACGAAAATTTTTAACGAATTCTAAATAGTACCATTTAGACGTATTCTTTCTTTGACAATAAAAGAAGCGTTTATTTACGTTACGAAAACACAAACAGTTTCATGAAACTATCCTAAAGCTAACGTAAAGTATTAGTGACGTTGGTGACACTGTAGTGACCGATGGCGGCGAAATGAAATAACGTTATTCATTTGTTGGCTATTGTGGCAGTGCTGCTGAAGTTGCATTAGGTGGAATTAAACACTTAACAAGTTTGTTTTCCCCCCTAATTTTGATGCATTCTTCACTATCGTGAATATAAGTGATTATTTACGACTGTGCAAAGAAATAAACTTAAAATGGTGAAGCTTACTCCCGAATTAATACAACAGTCCATGCAGTATATGAATCCAGTGAAAGACCGAGAATTGGATTTAAGAGGCATGTCGTGCAAAATGGTATTATGATAAATTTTGATAGTTGTCTTTGAATTAATTTTTCTTTCATATTTCTCCAGGGTATAAAATCCCAGTAATCGAGAATCTTGGCGCTACGTTGGTTAGTATTATACGTTGGAGTATGTTAATTGCAATATGTTTTCAATAGATTCCTTGCGTCTTTATTTTATCACGTCTTGTCGTTATAGGACCAGTTTGATACTATAGATTTTTCTGACAATGACATAAGGAAATTGGACGGCTTTCCGCTCCTGAAAAGGTTGAAATGTTTGCTACTCAACAACAATAGGATAGTGTGAGTATGGTTTTATCGTTTATCAGCTAACTTTCGTTAAGTTCGTGATGAAGTTTCAAGATGCAGATATTTTGTACATTTAATGTATATTTAATCACCCAATTAATTTCTGGTTTTGCGTGCTATAAATGAGTAGAAGAAAGAATTTCATGTTTTCTTCAGATATTGAGCAACAAAAATGATTCGCCTACTATTGAACTATTACCATTCAACAAAAGTATTGTTATCAAATATTAAATTCCCGAACATTTGATTAGTGCAATAGTTTTTATAGGATTCATAATTCATGGAATATAGCAAGGAACCTATCTGGCGGGCATTTCATGAAAATGTCACAAAATTGCCAGTAATCGAATTAGGAGTAAAATATCCGTTTATATTTATGAGGATGAAAGAACCCACATTTGAGAACATTACAAAAAAAGGAGATGTTAAGATTACCGCATTCCCATTTGGTTAAAACTTGACTAAGAATCAACCATATTATTCTCCAACATATGTTGACAAAAGACAATTCCAGTGTGGCTTGTGAAAGTAGTAAAAAAAGATGGTAAAAGTAGTTGATAGATATAAAATGTTTAGTGCATGAAAGTCTCAATTTTTTTATAATGTATTGTTGCAAAGAACAAGGTTACCTTGTAATGGAAAGAATCTGTACTAATTATTTACAGCGAAACAAAATTTACAGATACAATTATAATTCAATTTGGAAACAACTGCTTCATTAATAATACAAAGGAATTTGACCATATCAAACAAAACTATAGCACCTGGTAGAAAACGAAATACCCTGTGAATGTTAATGTATGCATCAGACATCATCGTAAAAATACCAGCATTATTATAGATACAGGAAAGAAACAAAAACTAAAAATAAATCTAGGAATGAAACTAGGGTATTGCCTACCCCAATTCCATTTAATATATATGAGGGTAGGCTGGAAACTAATACACACTTGCATATTCATTTCTACCTCATTTTTCATAAACCTCTGCATTAAGCCAAAGCAAATCATTACCAGACTTCACAACAGTGGTGCTGGTTCAGTTGAAATCTCTAGGAAAGCTCTCCACTATTGCATTGTTTTCACAAAGGCACCCACCACTATTGTATCTGATTAATGAATCACTCCTGCAATGTAATTTCCCCTCTCCCTTAAAAGTATCTAAAATTACAATGCAAAAATTTCAAAGTGTAAAAATCTTTTGCTATGATTGGTATTGAATGATTTTCATACTTTAAAATTGTTGCACTTTAATGCACAATTAGTGGATGACTGTTAAACTTTATTGTTGCGGCATCTCCTGCAGTTTCTGAGAATCTTAAAATTATACCAATTTACAAAAACAGTGACAGTTCTGATGACTTAATCAACTTTAGGTTTATATTACAAAATACTTTTTCAAAGAAATTTGAAAAGGTAATGTAAGCCCAAATAATGCTACATCTTAAGAAAATCAGTTCACACTTAATGCCTCCTGGATGCCAAGTTTGACACTGCCACAGTGATTCTATAGTATTCCACCACTTCCACGTAACATCCACGTACCTCCTGTACAATGGATAATACTTCAAGCAAGCAGATGGTGTGGCAATGATATCTCCGCTTTCTCTTGCCATAGGCAAGTTTTTCATGGAAGACTTTAAAGAAAAGGCACTCAAATTAGCACCGCTCCACCCGTAACATTTTTTATGTTGTGTGCACCACCTTTGTGGTTTGGCCACATGGGAAGGATGCCTTCCTGTTGCGCATGAAATGCCAGAACCCTAATATTTCCATGGAATTGGAAATAGACAGCAAACTCCCTTTCTTCGATATCCTGAGTCGTCGGAAGAGTAATGGCACACTTGGGTATGGGGTGTATCGGAAGCTGACGCACACTGGTCTGTACCTTAATGGAAAGAGCCACCACCACCCAGCCTAGCAACGAGCAGTGCTGAACACACTTCCAACGAGCCAGGGTCATCATCTAGAAAAACAATTTGCTGGAGGAGATTAGCTACCTCAAGACAACCTCCCTCCAAAATGGGAATAGCGGACACTACATCTCTTTGGCCCCAAAAAGGTCCTTCAACCTGAAAGTGCAAACAACGCAGGAGGAAAAAGAGAAGCCTATAGCCAGGGTCCACTTGCTGTATGTCTCCTCGATTTCTGGGAAAATATCCAGGATACCGGCAAGGCACAAAATGAAGGCGGTCCACAAACCACTAGGAAAAATTAGAAACTTTTTTGTTCGGGCTGTCTCATGTACCTAGGAAAAATGTCTACATTGGAGAGACGGACCATTGAGACCAGGTTAAAAGAACGCCAAAGACGCCTATGGCTGGGGCAGTTGGAGAAATCTGCCATCGATGAACACAACATAGGGATTCCATTAACTTTGATGGGACAAAGTTACTTGCCTGTGCCAGTGGTTACTGGGACAAAATAATTAAAGAAGCAATGGAAATAATAATGGTGAGACGTAATTTCAACAGGGACTCGAGCTTTTCTCTCTGTCACTCATGGAAAGCAGTGCTGATGAAGGAACACGACACAATTCTATGGTGACGAACTGGGAGGCTCCTCCACCACAAACCAATCATGAGTCACTTGACTCATGTATATAAGATGGTCAAATGCAGAGTGGCACTCATCTACCCTGAGGATGATGTGCAAGCCAAGCATCAAAACATTGGCCAATATGGAATACCCCTGACCCAGTGGAAGACCCGAGAAAAAATAAAAAAAAATAATTCGATGTTTTCTTAAAGCTAAACATGGGTTTAAGAAAGGGAATTCCACCTTCTCTGTAATGTATGAAGTAATGACATAATTCTTAATTCTTTGGGTAACAAGCAGGAGACATTAGGTCTCTTCTTTTGACTTTTCCAAAGAATTTGAACATTTTAATCATTTTAAATATACAAGGAACGTAGCTACGGTGGTGAATCAAAGTAAACAAAAAATACCGGGACTTATACTTTACTATATTATAATATACTTTACATCCTTTTATAATTTTCGTTTATTTGTGTGATTGACGGGTCACTGACACAGGAGGGATCCTTGCAAACCCTGAGTGTGTGTGTGTGAATGTGATTCACAAGAGTGAAAGTTATTTCGTAACACACCCTAGTGATCGATTAGTTGTTTGTTTTATTATTTTTTATTAATTTTATTATTTTTATTTTATTATTATTATTTGTTTTGATTTTGTGTGTGGTTATTATTTTTTCCCTTATTATTTAGTGTCATTCAAGTTTACGGTCCTGGTATTTTTTGTTTACATTTTAATCATGCTTGCCTCCTGGCAAAAATGGAACAAATTGGAAGGAGTCCCTCTGGGATGGTTCAACTCGTAATCTAACAGCAATGTCAAGTAGTCATGCATGTTGTGGATGGGAGATCAAATCCACCTCCAACTTATGATGTGGTATACCTTTAGGGTCCCTCTAAGGACTAGTTCTTTCTCTGATGTACATAAATAACCTGCCGGTACCTGTGACCAGTATCCCTGGAGTGCAACCAATCCTATATGCAAGTGATACAAGCATCCTCATGTCTTCAAATTCATTACATAAACTGGTTCAGGTATTGGCACAGGCAATTGTATTAGGCACAGAGAGTTGGCTGTGTAATGACATCAATGACCAAGAAATTTTCCCAATAAACTTTACAGTTTACCGACATGATAGAGGTACAAGACCCGGAGGTGGAGTTTTCGTGGCTGTGAAAAGTAATCTTGAAAGCAGACAACTTGCATTTGAAAATAATAATATAGAAAGTGTTTGGTGCACCATACTGCGATCCAATCAACCCAACATTAATTTATGCTCTTTCTATAGACCCCCAGACTCAGATTTTCAAACACTTAATACCCTCATTGAACAAATAAATAAATTTACACGCAAAAATAATAAATGCATCAATATAATTGGTGGTGACTTTAACCTCCCTGGTATCGACTGGGACAGCAATAGCGTTAAATCTCGGACCCGTGATCGCGAATCTTGCAATTTCTTACTAAAATTGGTTCAAAGAAACTCGCTCCATCAAGCAGAACACACTCCCACCCGTGGAAAGAACATATTGGACTTATTTCTTACGAACACACCGGAACGCATTAATAGTGTATCAACCGACGAGGGTATGAGTGACCATAAATCAGTTATTATCAACTTGAACGTAGAAATAAAAAAGAATGTTAAGCCAAAAAGAAAAATTTATAATTATCACAAAGCAGATTTTGAAACTTCTGCCAGCCATTTAAACTCTTCACTACACGATTTCAAAACGCGCTTAAGTCTTGCCACCGTGGAAGAAACTTGGACACAGTTTGTCCAAATTATGCAAAAAGGAATAGCAGATTTCATCCCTGTAAAATACGTTAAAGCAAATCGCGACCCCAGGTGGTACAACAAAGGCGTTAAAAAAGCCCTTTGAAAGCAGAGAATGTTACACTCTAGGGTAAAGAAAGCATGTCTGAACTCATCACCCTTGGACAATAAACAGCTTTTGGACAAGTATAGATCCTCTAAAATTGAAACTAAAACACAATTACGTAGCGCTTTGCAAGACTTTAAGCGTAAAGTACTCTGCGAGTATTTGAACACTGACCCCAAAGCTTTCTGGTCATATGTTAGGGAAGTAAATGGGGGTCAACAAACCGTGGCTTGCTTAAGGGACTGCAACAATATCATTCATACTGACAGTGAGGGTAAAGCCAACATTCTAAACGAATTCTTCCAGAGCGTCTTCACGAACGATGTAGCCACCACGTATCTTCAAGAAACAATATATACTGAACCCATGGCAAAAATAACAGCGGACGAGCAAGGAATTACCAAATTGCTCAAAGACATTAAACCAGACAAATCCCCGGGTCCCGAAAACATACCAGCTAGGATGCTAAAACACTAAGCTCCTAACATCGCCCCGTATCTCGAATTTATATTTAACAAATCACTGACTGAGTGCAAAGTCACTAAGAACTGGAAAACCGCGCAAATAACGCCTATTTTTAAAAGTGGTGACAGGGAGGACCCCAGCAATTACAGACCCATTTCTCTCACTTCTATATGTTGCAAAATTTTAGAGCACATAATTGTCAGTTCCATAATGAGACATCTTGATAACATTAACTTTTTAAGTGACAATCAACATGGATTCAGGAAAACCCGCTCATGCGAGACCCAATTAGGATTCTTCACACATGACTTACTTTTATCGGGTGAAAGTGGTAGGCAAGTGGATGCGATCTTTTTAGACTTTCAAAAGGCATTTGATAAGGTTCCGCATGGTAAACTCATCCATAAATTAAAGGGCGCAGGTATACACAAGGGGGCAATAAATTGGGTTGAAGACTTCCTTTCAGACCGGGAACAGAGGGTAGTCCTTGACGGCGCTAGTTCTACCAGCGTAAGAGTCACCTCGGGGGTTCCTCAGGGAAGTGTTATCGGACCGTTACTATTCTTGATTTTTGTTAACGATCTGAACCGCAAAGTGAAAAGTAAGATAAGGATGTTCGCGGATGACACAGTGATTTATCGGGAGATATCTGGGGATGAGGATCGTTTAACTCTAGCACGTGATTTAAATAGAATTAATGAATGGTGTTCAAAATGGGGATTGCCTTTAAATCTTAATAAATGTTCGGTGGTAAATTTCTTTAAAAGATCCACGGGATTAGTTTACAAATCTGAAAGCTGGAGTTGACCTTGAAGTAGTTGATACGGTGAAATACCTAGGTGTTACATTCACTAAAGACTTAACTTGGGGGACCCATATACGTAAAGTCTGCGGGCAAGCATATAAAAAATTAGGATTTATTAGACGCATTGTCGGCAGAAGTGACTCCAAGGTCAAGGAACGTTGTTATCATGCTCTTGTAAGGCCCCATTTAGAATATGCATGTAGCGAATGGGATCCGTGTGAAAAAGGCCTCATTCTGGAAATTGAGAAGGTCCAACGCCGGGCAGCTCGTTTCGTGGAAAACTGTTACGATAAAACGAAAAGCGTCACTGAAATGCTTATGGAGTTGGGATGGGAATCATTGGAAGAAAGACGACTCAATGCTAGGTTAAACTTACTAAATAAATTCAGATCCGCATGTTTCAGCACCGAGGTCTTGAAAATTATTCGCGCTCCAACATACATTGGTCGCTTGGATCATGGGTACAAAATTCGGGAAATAGATGCCAGGACTAGCAGACTCAAGGACTCCTTCTTCCCACGGACAATACGGGATAACAACTGTAGGGTCACACTCGGAGATAACAAAAATGCCACTTGCCACCCTCGGCGTCTAGGTAACAATTAGTTAAACTCAATTGCATGCACTTTCACTAACCTCCTGTGTGTTGTGTCAAAACCCTTCCCGCATGCCATTAAGTAATGTATTGCTGTTTACAGTAATGTGGTATTTCTTTTTTCCTTTTTTGGGTGGTGACCTAACACTCCCCGCCACACGCCCTTGCGGCGGCTTGCGGGGTATTATGTAGATGTTCTACAGTCAAGAATGGAATTAGATTACATAAACAGATGGTGCAGTGATAATCTCATAAACCTCAATATGCAAACATATTAAAATGATACACTTTTCCCAGAAAAAGATTGATAAAAGTTTGCTAGTGAATGCTAATGGTAAATCTATGGAGCAAGTCTCTATAATAAAACTCATAGGTTTCCAAGAAACTCAAAGATTAAAAAGGCTTTTGACTCAGTTGATCATGTAGTGTTACTGATGAAACTGAGAAAGATGAAATTTCTGGGATAGCCAACCAATGGTTAAAATTATTTTTAGCAGGAAGATCACAAGTAATTAAATTGTAATCAGCTGAATTGAAATCATTCATAAACTCAATTCCCTGGATGATTGAGAGAGGATCCATATTGGGTCCCTTACTTTTCCTTACATGTATAAACAACCTCTAATTATTTCGTCAATACATATGTGTGCATGCAGATGATACAACTCACCTAACCTCCTCCAAGAACTTAAACCATGCCATAGTGCAGAGAAACATTGACTCAATGAGTAAATGGTGTGAAGACAGTTTGGTTTTTATTAACAATGAGAAAACATTCAATATAATTTCCACCGAAGAAAAAATGGGCCATCTATTAAGGGTTCTACTGTAACAAAAGTTTTAGGGATATATATTAATGAGTCCTGGGAAGTTCACGCTGATCAACCTTTGCCCTCAAGTTGCCACAGGATGCTACCTCCTGAGAAAAATCGTGACCCTGGTTGACACTGCTACTGCTCTCTCAGTCAGTAATTATGCATTTATTCACAGGAGACTGAAATATGACATTGCTGTGTGGGAGCACTGCTATCATTTCATGCACCTTTTTAAGCTACAGAAACAGGCAGTAGGAATCCTAGGAAAAGTTCCAAGGTCAAGCTGTAGACTTTACTTCAACTTAAAGATTCAACATTCCAACTCTTTCCTGTTTGTATATATTCCATACTATTATCTTTGTGCCGAAAAACAAAGCCATGTTCACTCTGAAAATCACTCCTGATGTGCATAGTTCAGACATGCCAACTCTCCCGATTTAAGCGGGAGACTCCCGATTTTTCCTTCTTACGTTCTTGATGAACTGTTCAAATTGTGTACTTAGCTTAACATGTTAATAAAGTGTGACATTCATTAAAAATTGGCAAAGTGTCATAAAGGGATTAAGGTGCCATGCAAATATTGTGGTAATTAAAAGTGATTACTTCGTGATACACTTCTAAAAATCTCCCGATTTTTCATTTTTGAAATTGGCATGTCCTCCCGATTTTTCATTTTTGAAAGTTGGCATGTCTGATAGTTATGGCACAAGAGGTTGTAAAGACGTAATAACTTCCCACAATTCATCCATGTTTTCTAAGAACCCCAGATGTGGCTGCGTAGATTTTCGCGGTGGTGGCTTGAAGAATTCTGCATATTCGGGTTTTCACCGCGTTGTTTTTTGAAGCCGACAACAGTTTTGCCGAAGTTGCATCCGGTGTCTTCAGGTCGAAGATGAGGGACTCGGATTTTGGCCGTCCTTATATAGGTGGTCCCGTCCAGGTGCTGCTCTCTGATTGGTCCTTTTTCGGAGGACTCTCTTCCACGCGTTGTGGAGATGGTAGCCTTCATCTCTATTGAAATTCGCCGGGTTTTTGGCTATCTCAATAGCTTCTCTGATTAGGCGTGGGTAATATCTACTTTCTTTACTTATGATTGTAGCTTCATGGAATAGAATATCATGGCCGGATTCACTCCATTTATGCTCGGAGATGGCCGAGAGGTGAAACTGTTTGTTCGTAGTAGTCCGGAGGTGTTCTTTCATCCGAACTTTCATAGCTCGGCATGTTTCCCCGATGTAGGCTTTCCCATATGAACATGGTACTTGATAGACCCCTTCGTATAGGTCTTTCGAGATTTTGTCCTTCGGTCCAGGGAGTGCGTCCGCTATTTTCTTGGTGCAGTTGAACCTTGTCACCACGTCGTGCTTTTTAAGGATTCTGGCTATCTTCTCGGATGTTCCCGATACCAAGGGGATAGTTGCGTATGCCTTTGGGTCCGGTTCCGTCTGCTTGATTGACTTGTCAGAATCTCGTCTTCGCCTTTCTTCCCTGGCGGTCCTTTTTAGGACCATATCGTTCCGATAGCCATTTTGTTGTAGTGCTTTCAGGAGATGTTACTTTTCCATCGACAAAGAATCGGCGTCAGAGATTTCATACGCTCTGTGAACTAGTGTGTCCACCAAAGATGTCTTCTGGAGCGGATGGTGGTGAGAGGTTGCGTTTAGATAACGATCGGTGTGCGTCTTCTTTCTGTAGACGGCATGTCCCAGCTTCCCACAACTCTTCTTTTTGACTAAGACGTCCAGGAGAGGTAGTTGGTTGTCCTTTTCTACTTCCATCGTAAATTTGATGGAATGATTACATTACAATGATTATTCTACATTGTACATATATTCTAAGCGTAGTTATCTTTGTCAAAAGTAATGTGAACTGCTTCACACTAAACAGTGATGTGCATAGTCATAACACAAAAGATGTATTAATTATATACTTTACATGTGTGTAATAAATAAAGCTTTAAATGGTGGGTTTCAAGAAACTGTGGGAGATGCCGCAACAGTAACTTTTAACGGAGTCATCTGTTAATATGCATTTCAATGCAACAATTTGAGAGTGTAAGGAGAATGATTTTTACACTCTGAAATTGTTGCATTTAAATGGTGGACTCAAGAAAATTGACGTACAATTATTCAATAATTTGCCTCGATCATTGAAAGAAATTGAGTGTGTTGGTAATTTTAAACTTGAACTTTGAGAATACTTGCAAAAGGAGATGTTCTCTTCTTAGAAAGAGTACTTAAGTACTCAGTGGTATGTTGTACATCTTAACATTTCTGTGTAGTTTTTGTAATTTTTTTCTTATTTCTATGTAGTTTGTGATTCATTATATATTAACTAACCTGCCTAATATCATGTGCAATTGACCTCTTGTTGTATTGTATCCTGATCGCCTGTTGAGGATAAATAATAATAACCATGCAAGAAACAGACAAGACCATATAAAGATCAATTTTCCAACTTTCATAAGGGTAAAATGTAAGGTCTTTGTAGAATGGATGAAAGAAAGCAAATTTTCAAGAGAAGCTCTTTAATACAAACAAATTGGTAAAAGAAATCTGGTAAGACCTCTAAAAAAGGTGGAAGTTCCAATATTTTGATGCCAGTACTGGTTCAGAGCCTAATCCACGATAGATGATGATGGTGACAATATATTGTAAAGCTTTATCATTGGATATTTTGAGTTTGAGAGATCTTCTTCTGATCTTAGTGTCTTCTTATTGTGTGTTTAATTTATCTCTTCCTTGCAGTAGAATAGCCGAGTCCCTGGAGACCTCATTACCCAACCTTGAGTCATTAATCCTCACTGGTAATTCCATTCAGGAACTTGCCGACATTGATCCACTTGCATCTCTCAAGAAACTTACAACACTCAGCTTGCTTCACAATCCTGTTACAACACAGCCACACTATCGCTTGTATGTTGCCTTCAAGCTGCCAAATTTGTTATTACTTGACTTCCGTAAGATCAAAATGAAGGTGAGAATACCAGAATGTGTCAATTTTTGTAAAATTAATTGTTGGTCATGTAAATGGAAGAATAGCTTGTATTCCTGATGAAGAGGGTTTTTAGTTAGTCCAAATAAATGCTGTTATTGAATTATGATATTAAGATCTTCACTCCTGAAGAGACTTCAGTAGTGGAGGGGAAATTTTAGGTCTTTAATCAATAGTGACACAATTTGGATGTGGGCTGCAAAGGTTTTTACCACTTAACCTGTTTAAATAAAAGTTTTTGGCGTTACTTGGTGGAAAATCGTCATACTGACATTTATATAAATCAAACCACTTTACTTTTCCACATAGACTTTTTAATTTTCACGACCCATGTTTCGTTATAGCATAAGATCATCAGGTTGACCTGATGATGTTATGCTATAACGAAACCTGGGTTGTGAAAATTAAAAAGTTTATGTGGAAAAGTAAAGTGGTTTGATTTATAAAAACGTCAAATAACCTTTTGTTTTGGTTGTAAACCTTTACTTTGAGTGAGGGAATTTTTTTAATCACCTATTCTTTTAATTCATTGAGCTTGAATATTTCTACTAACCTAGGAGAGAGAAGAAGCAAATACACTTTTTAAGAGCAAGAGAGGAAAAGAAATGCAGAGGGAAATGGCCAAGAAAGCAAAGACTTTTGTCCCTGGTGCTGGGCTGGATGCACCAAAACCGTCAGGTAGGTATTGTCAAAGCTGTCCTTAATCTCTTTATTCTCAATCAGATTGGAAGGTGTGCAGACTATAATGAAAGCTGTGACCTCCAATGTGTCCATTAAAAAAATTGTCATTTTTATGGTAAAAAGTGGCTTGGTTGGCATTCCAGTTGAGGGAGAAATAAGATTGTGTGTGTGTGCAAAAATATACAATTGTTTGCCTTGCCTCCCTGGTTAACAGTTGAGAACTGACTCCTGCACATTTCTATGCTTCACACGCTCTCCACTAAAACAATAAGATTTTTTGTGAAATTGAAAATTGTTAAAAGTTCTATGTATTTTGTGGGTCTTTTTATGTCAAGTGTTGTTAAATATTTTTTCCCCATAGGTCCAGCTCAGGAGGATGTGAGAAAGATACGCGAGGCAATAGCGAGGGCGAGTTCCCTGGAGGAGGTGGAGAGACTCAATCGTCTGCTCAAGGCAGGTCTGGTGCCTGGCCGAGGGGGCCAGCCACGCTCCATGAGGGTTAGCCCTTTGGAAAGTGCCCGGAAAGGAGAAGGTGAATGCTTTGCCCTCACCGGAGATCATTGCCACGCAGGACTTGCCAAGTTTGAAGTTGCATTGCCCTTATCAAATAAATACTTAAATCCTTGGCTCAAGTTGTTAGTTGAAAATGAGGAAGAAGCAAAAGTTACTTTCATGAACTACTATGCCAGTGAATTGGTACCAATTCTTAGGAAATTCAATACAGAGATGTATTTAAAAAATTAAATGGTTGTATGAATGATATTATAATTTTCCCCGATCTTGTGTATAGAAAGCCCTGTGGCCATTTGCATTTTGGATCATGTTAATCCCAGTTTATCATTATCCCCAATCAATATTGGCAAATAAGAATAACTAAATTTTGGGCTTAAATTTATAATAATTTTTTGGTGCATTCATTTAGATGTAGGCCTTATGACATCTGGTGCAGGATCGTTTGAGAAACTTGAAACTTATTGTGCAGTTCACATGTTTGATAGTTAACTTGTTCTTTCCTATTTATAGATTTTGGACGGATGGAAGAGGATGATGAAAGTGCAGACATTGCTGATTCAGGAGGCAGAAATGGAGATTAACAAGGATGTTGATGATATTGAAAAATGTGACCATGTTACACTTATTTGTCACTCCATGGGCTAAATGCCATGAGAAGTATTTATTCTCTGAAATCCATGCAAAAGAAGCAAATAAGTAAAAAGTGTTTAACAAGGCATTGCATGAAATGGTAAGCATTGTTCTCTTAGAATAATGAAATAAATGTCATTAAGTGTCCCATGCCAGATACTGATAAGAAATGGATACAATACGGTCTTTTGTAAAATATTTTCAAATAAACTACTGGAAATTATTTCTTTATGAGTCTTTGAAGTTTGATTGGTGCTTGAGGTTGAGAAGCGAATTGCTGTTATTTAACTTTAACCTTGACATCTTGTTTATACTTTTTAACTATGTGCAATTGTTTTCCAGCTGAAAGTGTGATGCTGTGAAAAAGGTCCTCATGTACCTTATCTCCCCAGTTAGCTCATGCGGCTGTCCCTATAGCCACTGGATGATCTCATTTTTCCTCTTGCAGATGCAGTGTAAAGAGCTTGAAGCCTCGACAACTTGCGGCATGCATCATTTTCTTTTACCCAGTGTCTTTCATTTTTCCTTTACTATGTTTCCACATGTGTTCAGGGTGGAGTATTGCATGAATTTCTCTCGGGTTTTCCACCAGTTTATGGTTTCCATCTCCACCAACGATTCAATAGCAGACTTGCTCATCATCTTCAGGGCTACTGAATTTGATTCAATTATTCAATCTGGGGAGGCAACAAATCTCTGATTAAGATGGTTGAATATGATGTTATTTTTCTAAGTCATAAAATATCACCAAATTTCCCCACAATTACTACGTTTTAAGATGGATATTCCACTTCCTCTTTTGTTATTTTCTTGCTGCTAATATCTTACAGTTAATCTGGTGCACTTTTTTTCCCGCTACTTTGATTTTCCTGACAATTTCCAACTCAAGATATCATTACAAAATTGACTGGGATAATATTTAATATTGAACATACTAGAAAATACTATTTGGACCACTGTTAGCCTCCAAAGGTGTAAGTATTTATTTAGGGATAAGCAGAAATATATATAAGCAGGTGTAATGTTGCTCACCATAAATAAAGTTTTCCGTGGTGCTCAAATGCTACAAAAATTATTACTAAAACAAAAAAAATCCAGTAATGGAAATGGCAAATGGAAATTTGAGAATCCAGCTGTTTTCACTCGAGTGATTTTTTTGCTTTTTTAGTTCATGGTAATATGGCACAGCATATTCAGTTTAACCCAGCTGTGCATAGAATCTCACATTCTTTTTTGTCGGTGTAGATTAAATCGGGTAGTGCTGCAGAAAATTTAATATTTTCAAAGTGCGATCTATTATTTTAAAATGGAATGGTACAAGTACGGGAGTTTCCATCGTTGCTAAATTCATTGAAACCGAGGGATGGTTTGTTAGTCAAATCTCTTGTGTATGCAGCGTACATATCCAAATTGTGGCATTTTATCCCACATCACGAGAAACATGTACGTTGCCTAGCACTTCCTTCATTTTCCTTTTGAGTCCTCTTCACCATTTATAGTTGTTTGTAGTTACTGTTGGTCACTAGCACATTAGGTGGCATTTTAGGGGCCATGGTATGTAAGGTCACCTCTTCTGGTTGGTACAAATTGATTTGCTGGCTGCAGACATGCCAACTCTCCCGATTTAAGCGGGAGACTCCCGATTTTTTCTTCTTACGTTCTTGATGAACTGTTCAAATTGTGTACTTAGCTTAACATGTTAATAAAGTGTGACATTCATTAAAAATTGGCAAAGTGTCATAAAGGGATTAAGGTGCCATGCAAATATTGTGGTAATTAAAAGTGATTACTTCGTGATACACTTCTAAAAATCTCCCGATTTTTCATTTTTGAAAGTTGGCATGTCCTCCCGATTTTTCATTTTTGAAAGTTGGCATGTCTGTGGCTGGTATTGGCTATTGGTCTCCGAGTAACCCAACCTATCTAAGTGAACGTGCTCCACATCCGGTTGAACTTAAATGCCAAATGTTGGTGTTTACCATTTGAACAAAGTATTTTGCTTTCATGATTACCATTGAAGTTTCCTAATAAATTTCTTGTGCCCAATATAGGAGAAGTGGTAGTCGAAGCAGTAAATAGTTGGGCTTTGAGTGGAGGCCCAGGTTTGATTCCATGTGATGTCTCTGGGCACCCTCACCTTCACTCGAGCTGAATTAGAAGCTGTCAGTCTCTCCTTTTGAAAATTTATTGCCACTACTACTGTGTTGATATATTTCCAGGCATTTTATGAAATTTTATATCTGATGCATCAAAACTGGCGGTAGTGCAATAAAGTTTTTGTGAAAAAATACGAAGTTTACTTATTCCCTCAAACTGTTTAATTCTGTTTGGGTGGATCAGAGAAAGGAAATGATGCTCATTACATGTTAACCTGCTAACGTGTGAATTTCACATGCCATTGAGCTTAGGACTAGGGAGCCCTTCCTCGCCTATCAAACCAACCTACACTTTGATAACTTTGGTTTTTATTCCTAATACAAATAGTAACTTGGCCTGGACATTTTCTATCCATGACACCAAAAGTATGCCTAGATATGTAATATTTTTTCTCTCCAACTAGCTTGGTCAAGCCTAAATGTTGCTCATAATTTTTTCTTGCCTGTGTATTTATAATATTTTAATGATTGTTTAGGCCTAAAATTTATGTTAGTGTAGACAACCTATGTTCTCAATTTTTTTAATGCCTCTACAATCTACATTAACACCAAAAGTACTTTTATTTTTAGTTTTTTAAGGTTATGTATTATAATGTCTCTTCAATAAATTAAAGTTGTTTGAATGCCTATTATATTTAGCCTACAACCATGTTTGAGAGCCTAGATTTATGGGTAGTCTTAGACTCCTTAATTTCAGACACAGTTTAAATAATTAGCGATGAAAACACTTGCTGTTTCATTAGGCCTACAACGTTGACTCAGTGAATAAAATTACGTTATGCTTGGTCCATGACCCCTTCTAAACATGAGTATAGCCTCTCCCCCAAGAGAAAACTGTATTAGCTGTCTTTTATTTCGTAGACTGTGCTGAGGTAGCATTACGTAGATTTCTTCAACTTATCTTGAATATCTTCCCAGGAAAATTGGATTTGCATAGAATTTTAAATAAATATACAAATATTTTATTATAAGCCATAGGAAAAGTGCAATCTCACAGTAAAACCCATCAGTTGTTGATCCTAAATCATAGATACCTACCTGATGTTTTGAAAACAACATTTTTGCCATATTTCAGGAGAGGAAGTATACTCAGACAAGAAACCAAAATGAATCAATCTAATAACTTTGGAGGGGTGTCGCATGGATTTACTACCTAATAAACACTTTATCTGGGAAGCATCATTGGGTAAAGAGAAATACACGGCTTGCTGTAAAAGTAACGTGCATTCTGAGAAAAATGTATTTATTGATTATACCTGTACAAATGCTTAAAACTCTTCAAAATACTCTCCCCCATTGTCACTCCAAGCATCAATACACTTGCGGATACGTGATTGCAACACCTTGTCCAAATGTCTTCCTTTCAGCTCTTTCTTCTATCTGGGAAACAAAAGTCGCACGGAACCAAGTCGGGACTGTTTGGGGGCTGGGGGATCACTGGGGTGGTGCTGCAGGCCAGGAACTTAGTAACAACAACAAAGGACATGTGACTGGAGGCATGTGCTTGCTATGATTGAGTGAGTGCTCCACTGCACCTATTGCATAGTCAAAAACACTTAATGCAGAGGCACGTCTTTCTACTTGGACTGCTCGGAGCCAACTCTCGACCAGATGCGTTGGAAGAGCAGACCTCCCACCAAATTTCCCAAAGGGTTTTACCGTGCTGCCATGGATAGTCACTTCACAATAAAATCATGTGCATTACTTTCATAATGTCCCATGTAGGCACCATTCTCTCAGTGCCAGTACATAAGGTGCAAATTATGGGTACTGGTACCCCGAGCTAGAATGATAGATATAAGTACATCTGCTTCAATGACCATATTTCCACATCGCACATAACTACGCTCCATATCCAAGTTTTAATGAGCCTTTTCTTAACATCCTTATCTGTCATCAATCACTCCTTGTAAATGCTTCATTGCCTAAAACAATTCCGTTAATATCTTTAATAACAGCAGGGGGAGAAATAACAGCAGTAGGACCGAAGACGCAGAATAAGACGAAAGTAGTTAGAATAGGAACATGGAATGTCAGGACAATGTTGAGGACAGGCAAATTAGAAAATATTAAGCGAGAGATGGAAAGAGGTAATATAGATGTTTTAGGTCTCTGCGAGGTGAGATGGAAGGATAGCAGGGATTACTGGAGTGATAATTATAGAATAATATACAGCGGTGGGGACGAGAGCCAACGAGGGGTTGCCGTAATATTAAATAAAGGGGTAGGAAGAAGTGTAGTCAACATAGAGCAAGCAACTGATAGAATATTACTAATAGAGATTAAAGCAGAACCGACGAACTTGGTCATTGTTCAGGTATACATGCCACCGAGCAACCACAAGGAGGGAGAAGTAGATAGGATGTACGATGAGTTAGAGGATGTAATAGCGTGTGTTCCTGCAGGGAAATATTTGGTAGTGATGGGGGATTGGAATGCGAAGAAAGAGAGGGTGGTGAGGTGGGGGACCATGGGTTAGGCACGAGGAAAGAACGCAGGGAGAAAGCAATTGAATTCTGCAGGAGACAGGGGTTATTCATCAACAACAAATGGTTTAGACACCACAAAAGGAATAGGTATACATGGAAAATGCCAGGTGACTCAGAAAGGTATCAGTTAGATTATATTATGGTTAGGCACAGGTTTAGGAACAGTGTGATAAATTCGCACAGGTTCACAGGAGCGGATGCGGCGTCTGACCACAATTTAGTTGTTATGAAATGTAACGTCCGTTTCAAGAAGATAAGGCAAGGGCGGTGGGTTAGGAAATGAAATATAGAAGCACTAATGTATTAACACGGAAGAAGTATCAGCAGGCTGTAGGGAAAATGATGGATGACGACGGTAAAGAACTGAGTACTATCGAAGAAAAATGGGAATGTATCAAGCAAGGGATATCGGAAGCCGCAAAAGGCACTATAGGAACAGTTAATGGGAAAAGGATAAGGAAACCATGGGTAACGGATGAGATGATTGCAAAGATGGATGAGAGAAGAATATGGAAAATTGTAAACACCGAGTTAGGCAAAATGAAGTACAAAGAGTTAAACAATAAATTGAGAAGGGCCACAAATAAAGCAAAGGAAGAATGGTGGAAAACGCAATGCGAGGATATGGAAAGTTTACAGAAGAAGGGTGAAATTGGTGCTCTATACAGCAAGGTTAAGTTATTATCGGGAAGTAAGAAGGCAAGATCTGGAGAGATGGAAGGAATATATAGAAACACTGTATGGTAAAGAACTTAGGCTGACAAGGTTAGACATAGAAAAGGAACATGACGTAGAAGAAGATAGCTTAGGGCCAGGCATACTCAACGATGAAATAGAAAGGGCATTAAAGGAGATGAAAGCAAATAAGGCCGTGGGGGTGGACAACATCCCTGTAGAACTGTTGAAATGTTTAGGAAAATGTGGGAAGAAGACTATATGGACTGATTCGTAGTATCTAGAAGGAAGGAATCTGGCCGGAAGATTTTGTGAGATCAGTGTTAGTTCCTATTCCAAAAAAGGCAAAGGCTACATCATATGAGGATTACAGAACAATAAGTTTGATATCCCACACAGCTAAAGTTATCCTAAGGATCATCAACAAAAGGATAGAGAGTAAGGCAAATGATTACTTAGGGGATGATCAGTTTGGATTTAGGAAAGGAAGAGGTACGCGTGATGCCATTGCAGTAATGAGATCACTAATCGAGAGGAATATAGAAGTAATGGTTTCAGGCGTAACTTTGTGGAATTGCTTCATGGTAAAAAATTTGAAACACTGTAGACATCCACATATATATAGTCTATATGTGGAAGTCTACAGTGTTTCAAATTTTTTACCAGGAATATAGAATACAATCAGGATGTATTTGCCTGTTTTGTAGATTTCGAAAAAGCGTTTGATAGAGTGAATTGGGAAAAATTAATGCGTGTATTGCAGAGAATAGGAATGGGTTGGAGGGACAGGAGACTGATCCGCAACCTCTACATGTCTCAGACTGCTAAGGTGCGAGTGGGGAACGGAGAGTCTGGATGGGCAGTGTTAGGAAGAGGTGTAAGGCAGGGTTGCCCATTGTCACCGGTGCTGTTCAACGTATACTATATGTGGAGGAAATGATTAAAGAGGCACGGGAAGAACTGGAGGTAGGAATGAAAGTCGGAGGGGAATCCGTAAAATCTGTTAGGTTTGCTTATATCTAAGCTTTAGTTTGTCTATCAGTCAAGAGGTCGCAAGCATTGCTGAGTGAATTGGAGGTTCAGTGCGATAAATATGGAATGAGAATAAATATTAATAAAACAAAGGTTATGCGATTTTCCAGAAAGAAAAAGGCTAAGCTAAGTATTAAAATAGAGCAGGTAGAGCAGAGTACAATCTTGGAAGTGTTTTGGACCAATACAGTCAAAGTGCTACGGACGTAAGGAGAAGAATTGCGCGAGGCATGGAGGCTTTCTCAAGGAGAAGGGAGTTGAAGACGGGGACGTTGAGTAGGGATGTAAAGACAAGACTCGTAAAAACTCTGATATGGAGCGTAGCTATGTACGGCGCGGAAACGTGGTCACTGAAGAAGGAGGATAGACGTAGATTGGAGGCTTTTGAAATGTGGGTATGGAGAAGAATGGAGAAGGTGAAATGGACCGAAAGGAAAAAAAATGAAGAAGTGCTGGAGATGGTGGGTGAGGAGAGGGGTTTGTTGAGAGAAATCCTCTGGAGGCAGGAAAAATGGATGAAAGGCATATTGAGCGGTAGTGGAATGTTGAAGAAGGTAATAGAGGGGAGAATGTTGGGCAAGCGAGGAAAGGGCAGGAACAGGATAGGGATGTTGGGCGGGATGAAGGGAGGAAAGAAGTACACAGAGATGAAGAGGGACCTGATGTAGATGAGGTTGCTGGATTGGGTTTTGTTTGGAGTTACAAAATGTTTATTTGATAGTTATGTCCATCCAAAAACCTACCTTAACCGGTAGATAACCTAATAATAATAATATCTTTACTGTTGTGATCATTTTAGCCAGAATCTTTGAGATAAGGTCATCTCTTCCACCTGCTCCAACCTACGAACTTTTATCTTAATATTTAACTTGGCTAATCCCTTCCTTAAAATCAGCATAAACTTTATTTTACTCAAATTTATCCTAATCCCATACCTGTCACACTGACTTCCCAATTCACTCAGCAATGTTGCAACTCCTTGTCTGACTGACTATCCAGAGCTTAACTATCTTATTTAATCAATTTTCCACCAACTTTCATTCTTATCTCCAGTTCTTCCAATGCCTCATTAACCATTTCCTCCACATGCACATTGAAAAGCACTGGTGGTAATGGACAACCTTGCCTTACTCCTCTTCCTAACATTGTCCATCTGGAATCTCTATCTGTCACTCTCCCCTGAACAGTCTTGTGACAGAAGGGAGAATAAAGAGTTGAATAATTAATTTAGATGGGCAACAAATAGGACAAAAGAAGTGTGTTGGAAGATAGTGTGAGAATATGAAATGGTTAAAGAGGAAGGGTAAAATTGGTGCAGTTTACAGGAATGTTAAAACACTGTTGGAAGCAAGATGGAATAATCTTAGTTAAAACTCAGAGCAGTAGGAAAAAATCTGTCAGAACAGAAAAGATTCACAAGAGATGAAAGAAATATATAGAACTGTATGGTAAAGAAATTGGGCCAGCAAAGTCAGACGTAGAAAGAGAATGATGTAGATGAAGATAGCTTAGGCCCAGGGTTACTTGATTGTGAGATAGAAAGGGCATTAAGGGAGATGAAATCAATAAGGCAGTGCAGGTGGACAACATTCCTGCGGAACTACTTGAAGGTTTAGGAAAATGTAGAGGACTTTATGGGCTAATTGGTATCATGAGAGTAAAAAAGAAACTTTGCACTACCACATAAAGATTTAATACTTCATGACCATGGTTTCGATGATGCACATCATTATCAGGTGATCACCTGATGATACGCAGCATCGAAACCATGATCGTGAAGTATTAAATCTTTATGTGGAAGTGCAGTTTCTTTTTTACCATTAAAAAAACCATAAACACAGTAATCAACCCGAAGGTCGGTTTAGTAGGTGATGGTAGAGCTCACCCATGTACCAAGCCCGACGGCGTGTGAATATTCACACATCAGGGTAGGGGGGCCAGTTCCTTTCCCTGTGCCGGTTATGGTTTCCCAGGAAGACCTGGTACCCCGAAAAATCAACTAGCTTGGGTGGAGCTGCAGGTGCCCAAAGTGCCTTGCCCGGGAATCGAACCCGGGACCCTCCGGTCAGTAGTCCAACGCTCTACCCACTAGACCACCGCGACCCGCTTTTTACCATTATCATGAAGGAATTCCACAAAGTAACCTGAAACTATAATGCAACAATTTCAGAGAGTAAAAATCATTCGCCTTGACCGGGATTCGAACCCGGATCCCTCGATATCCGGCCGAGTGCTTTAACCAATTAAGCTACCGAGACGTCCTCTTACACTCTGAAATTTTGGGGGCTTTAAAGGAACAAGATGTTGTGACAAAATACCGTACATACAATGCCACAGGCATTCGTAGTCGTGCGCGAGGCGCCACAGTCCACGAAGTTAAAGCCAATTTCAAACACTTAGGCTGTTGTTAGCTACTGTTGCGGCATCTCCCGCAGTTTCTTGAAAGAACAGCCTAAGTGTTTAAAATTGGCTTTAACCTTGTGGACTGTGGCACCTCGCGCATGACTACGAATGCCTGTGACATTGTATGTACGGTATTTCATCACAACATCTTGTTCCTTTAAAGCCCCCAAAATTTCAGAGTGTAAGAGGACGTCTCGGTAGCTTAATTGGTTAAAGCACTCGGCCGGATATCGAGGGATCCGGGTTCGAATCCCGGTCAAGGCGAATGATTTTTACTCTCTGAAATTGTTGCATTATAATGCACACATAGCGGATGACTCTGTTAAAAGTTACTGTTGCGGTATCTCCCGCAGTTTCTTGAAAGAATAACCTGAAACTGTTATGTTCTAATTTTTATCATTTATGAGGGATGTTTTTAATCGGAAGGCTTCATCAGACGTGTTAGTTCCTATTCCAAAATAGGTTGCATAATGTGAGCATTAAAGAATAACAAGTTTGATTTTGCATACAGTTAGTGATTCTAAGGACCATTAACAAGAGAATGAAGAGCAGGGAAAATGATTTCTTGGGGATTAATTTCTTAAAGGAATTTTTAGTCATAATGGTGTGCACTGTGATCTTATCAATACTAATACGATGTGCAATCATGCGCACACGTGACTAATGGTCTGAATTCAGGGTTTGATGCACACGTCAGGAAAAAATTGTTACCGATACTTTTTATTCGAACCTTGTAATTCTATTAAATACACATAAAAATACTGCATGGGGATAAGCCAGAGGGCACCACCTATTTATTTATAAAATGCATTATTATTGGTATTCTACCAATTAAGGTGGGATTTTGATGGGCACAGTCTATACAAGTTGGGCAAGCGAGGAAAGGGCAGAAACAGGATAGGGATGTTGGACGGGATGAGGGAGGGACGGGAAGGGAGGAAAGAAGTACACAGAGATGAAGAGGGACCTGATGTAGATTAAGTTGCTGGATTGGGTTTTGTTTGGATTACAAAATATTTATTTTGACAGTTGTGTCCATCCAAAAACCTACCTTAACCGGTAGATTACCTAATAATAATAATCTATACAGTTGCACAATGTGTTTACTTGCCTCTCCTACTAAAAAACACTACCATGACATGGACTACCACAGTAATTCCCTCGTCAATTTCACATACTTGTTTCCTCCCTTGATACTGTCCAATATCCCTATCCTATTCCTGCCCCTTCCTTATTTTCCTAGCATTCTCCCTTCTATCACATTTTCAACACCCCATTATCAAAATGCTATGAATCCATCTTTCCTGGCTCCTATGTGCCATACTTTCGTTAAATACAAGGCCCAAGCAAAGACTTCTTAATTTAAAATACAACAATATGGACATTTAAAGCTTCACAAAAGTGAAAGTGGTTTTCCATCATGACCCTGGCATCATTCTGTGCTATAAAAAAATAGGAAAATGAAGAAATTTTAAAACATCTTGTACATCAAGTAGAATTCCAAGGAGTTGACATGGCAAGTGGTCATCCCAATACATGGAAAACCTTCGTATGCATAGCCTTATTCACACTTTATTCAGACAAAAAAGTTTGGAATAGCTCATCAAAAAAGAAAATGTTTCACATATGTGTGATATGGGTATTATTGCAGTATCATATAATAATGGTTTCCAAGTAAATTCCAGATACCTACATTTAAACACACAAACTGTAGTTTAAGAATACCAAACTAAAAATATGCACAAGGTAAAATTAAAATAGTCCTGTTGATATATAATGAAGTTTATTATGAACTTCAGTCTTATTTTTAATTCCAAAAACAAAAATTTCCTTAAACATGTCATCTAGTTACAAAAAAATCACAGCATATATAAAATATAACTTACAATATCCTCTCACAAAACAATTGGGGACTTCATCACTGACATGATTCACTGTAAACCACTTCTACTTTTAGGAAGGCTTATGATAATAATCTGACATGCTTGGTGCATACTCACATACACACAACCAATGAAACAAACCTTGGTGAAACAAATATTAATTTTCACTCTCTAGATAATGAACTCTCTAAGAAATTTATATGATAGGGAAGGCCACGAATTAGTGACGAGAAATAAATGTCATCAGGGAGCATGAAGTATAGAAATGCAATCCCAACGTGAATGAAGTTCGTAGTGAATGACTACAGCATTTGTATTGAACTGCATCCTATGGAACTTGAACTTCTACCATTATGAAATTCATGTGTTGTATCACAGCAATATAATAATATTAGCATTTATATAAGATGATGCAATGAATCATTAACTGTGAGGTAGAAGCACAAATGTATTCCTCTCAAAATGTTGAAGAGCTTTTTTATCACATAGTGACCAACAAACTCAGAATTTCAATGGAGTGAGCAAACTAAAAAAAAACACTGTGAAAAACATTTCAATATCCAAAAAAGGTCCGAACTATGTGGCTTCATACAAGAGCAACCGCGATTAGGGATAAACATGAACAAAACACTACAAATTTCAGTGTAATTGTCCAATTGTGGCACTACTTTTTGAGACCATGTCTTTCTTTATTAAACTGAAAGCAAACTAGAATCAGTTAACCTACCACCAATGCCTGTGACGTTCATGTGAAGATTCACGAAGTCTGCTGGGATGAGGTCTCCTGTGATACCTCCCACTACTCATCTTAGGCATGTCGCTGGGTCTCTTTGTGCATGAATGTGACCCACTACTTTCATAATCTAATAGTATGCCTCTTTCACGGCTAAGTTTGTTGTCAAGATTAGCAAGCTGACGCAGGAAGCCTCCATTTGGTCGTACGTTGCGTCGCCGGCGCACAGCCACAACGGCTTCTCCTGCTCTAAGCCCACGGCGCAGCATGAGGAAACCCAGGACAACGGCGCATGATCTTGACATTCCCATTACACAATTGACCATGACTCGACCTTAAAAGGAATAAATAAACACTGACTTTTACAAGGAGTTTACAAGGAAATGCTCAATATGCAATGATTATCTCCCAAAAAACCCATGTCGGCAAATACCTTTGACTTAAACACTTTACTCCTCTCATACTGTTCCATGTCCCTAACGTGGACAAAATTTGGAAATTATTTGAAATGGACAATATTAATTCAAAGTTTGGTCAAAATAACTATCATTTGTTTATTGCATTTTAGTTTATGATAGACTGATAGTGAAATAATAATGAAAGACTCCAGGGAAAACAGTAACACCCAAAATTTCCTAAATAGCATCAAGTGTACTGTTGACAATAAATGAATACTGTAACACATAGTTACAGGGAGTCGCACACACAAAATGAAGGAGAGGCATAATGAGCAGGATTTGCATTTTACGCTGTCTTGGGTATGTAAAATTATTATAATTCATCCCATGTCAGCCCCAAGAGGGAACTAAATTTGCTGATCTTAAGTTGGTAACTCTTGTTTTGAGAAAGGTGGTCATGTTTCATTGAAAGAGAGACATGTAACAGGTACAAAATATAATTAACACCTATTATTTTATGAAACCCTCAAACAAGACTTGAAAGCATCATAACTTGAAAAAGGACGTGGATCTCTCATCAGAAAATGCATTTTTCTTCTGCTACGACAGGGAGATGATGATTAACTGGTCTTAAACATAAAAGACTTGATTTTACTATCATCGGAGATTATGCCATCAACTTATAGACACAAGTTGCCAAGGATGCTGAGAGTAATTCTATGTTAAATGTATGAATTTCGTACCTCCGGAAAGCAGAGCATGGTCAATGAACTCGGAAGTTGCCCCAAGATGGCATTCCAAGTCAGCAGATGAGCTGTCTTGCAAAGAGAGCCCAAAGTAAGACATTCCTGCATCCTTGTAGAACTCTTCCCCCGTATCAACTTCCCCTCGCCCCTCCGCACAGTTGACAACATGGGAAACTTCAAGGCGACGCAAGTACGCTTTATTCCGAGCAGCTCCCCTGCAGGAAGGCATGCAAAACACTTGTAAGATGCCTCGGAGAAGAGCACATAATAGCAGTCGTTCACATTCAAGCAGAGTTACAACACAACACATTTGACATTGAGGCTTGTGTTATTTGCACCTCCATGGGAGTAAATAAACTTGTAATAAAAGAGTTAATGTTCAGAAATCTTGGAAGACAGAAGCAAACACAATTTGTCAAGATTTGTGCTCTTCCATATAATGCCAAATGCAACTCAAGCAGAGGTGAAATTTCAGGATTGCATTTATTTTTATTTGACAGGAGTCATGCATTCACTTAAATTACTGAGTTTTACTCTGGTTGCAACAATAAAATCAATATGCAACCCCACTTACCCTTTCTTGGTAGTCTATAAATTGTTTGCACAATTATTACAGCCCTAGCACAGCTGTTCAGTTCATGTAGACAACTACCATGATCCAGTGTTGTACATGTGATAACATAATAATTATCACATAAACCTAAATTAGTTGAGTGATATGCTATGGTCCATTTTGTATGCAATAATATTCTCAATTAGCTGTTCCAAATACAGTTGTGTGTATTTAATTATTTCAATCTTTTTACAAACATTTGGAATAGAGAGAGAGAAATGATATTCTTTTCCTCTACATGGACATACAGGGTGGCAAAAAATTAAGGTAGGATCGGACTGGCTTCATCAATACCAGCTACACACAATGGAAATCAGGAATGGTTCATAGATGTGCGCTACAAATGTACATTTTGAACCTTGCTTTTCCACCCTCTAACTTGAAAAACTTCAAATTTCTTCAAAATATACCACAAAAACCCTGGTGCTATTAAATAATAATATTTATATTGTCCACTGACCACACATATCATGTAGGTATAGAAGTCTTCAGACACAAAGAAAAGTACAAAATACAGGTACATTTCAACACTATGAAAATGCTTAATAAAGAGCATATACATTAACCATAAACACAGTAATCAACCCGAAAGTCAGTTTGGTAGGTGATGGTAGAGTTCACCCACTACTAAGCCTGACGGCATGTAAAATTCACAAATTAGCAGGGTTGGAGGGCCAGTGCCTTTCCCTGTGCTGGTTATGGTTTCCCAGGAAGATCTGCTACCCAAAAAGTCACACAGCCTGGGTGGAGCTGAGGGTGCCCACAGAGGCATGGCCGGGAATTGAACCCACACCCTCAGATCAGTCGATCAACGCTCTATCCCTGGACTAAGGCGTCCCCATTTACATTTAAGTATGCAATAAAAACAATGCATTAAGCTTGTCATGTAAAAATTTATCAAAAAATTAATGATAAAGTTTCAATCGAAGAAGTATCTTGAGTTTCAATTTGGAATTACCGAATTTGTCACTCGTTTTCATGGAGTGTGGTAATGTGTTATATTTTCTTACACGCACTTCCATGAGATTTTCATTTGAAATTGCTGATTTATGGTAACTTGTGAAGATATTGTGATGATTTCTAGTATTTAGTCTAGTATGAATCCTGAACAATTTCCTAAGAAAAACTGTCAAACATATTGATGCAAAAATTATTTGCTTGTCATTAACGATGTTTGTAAAATGACTCAATGAAGCACAGCTGGTCTCAATGAAGATTGGTATTTCCTATGATAAAGCTTAACCTTTGGTTTTATCTTTGCTTTTAAACCCACCAGTATTAATGTTTCCACAAATTTGTTTTGTTGAATATTTGTTTCTCACTTGACAAATTCAATTTAAATATATATTTAACAGATGAAGATTATCTTATTTAGGTCTCTTGGTGCAATTCTTCAAAGTAAGATTGCTCCGGATTATGTTGGGGATTAGTGGACCATGTAACCTGGGTTCTACCATATAAATTCATATACAAAAGGGGATTCCTCACTTTTATACTAACACAAAAAGATATAAGAATGATGACCAAAAATTACCCAATAACGTTCTAACGATAATATTGTGGCCATCAAGTGAATAACGATGTTAGACATTTCTCTTATGGATAAGATATGGTAATTTTAAGCCACATTTTGGATTGGATGTGGACTCAACCTATACTCCATGAATCCCAACTCAGACGCACGATATTTGGTTGCATTATGCATAACACTCAAATTACACTCATTCCACCGCTCATTCCACAATGATTATTGGGATCAGCAACAAATTTATGTTTACCATAAGTCACATAATTTTAAACATAAAAACACTAACTTCAAAAATATTTTAAGCATAAACCATTCAGTACATGCTGGTAAAGTGTTTCTGTACTTACGAATTTCCTATAAAGATATTCGGGTAGACTTCATCACAGTCGACACCAGCTTTTATACGATGCATTACGTCTACAGTTGTGTAACCATAACCTGGAAGAGGCTGAAAGTCTGTTTTCGTGTGTAGCATAATATTATGTAACATCCTGCCAGTAGTCCCACTTTTATGGCCACAATTTGTCCGACTGTCTGTACTGCGCCCAGAGGATCTCCTACTAGTAGAATGTGCGTAATCAGCTGTAGATCCCGCACTGGACGAAGAGCTTGCCTGTTCAAAGAATAATAACTATATAATTAATTAAATTCAAATAGAAAAGCATCGTATTTACTTTCCAAAATTGAAGGACTTCATCTAATTCGTTAAATTTCCGTTAAAACTGAACCCTTCAGAAACTGGGGGTTGCAGTCTAACTGCAAAGGTAAACCGAATTTACATGGGAGGCTACTTTCTCACTTAGCCTCTTTTGCAAGTTATTGGCATGATTTTAAGAGTAGCTTCCAGCATTTTTTTGTTTGATGAACATTTTTACCTTTATTTCAACTTCAGATGCAGGTATCTGGTCCATACTGTAGTAGCTAGTTTCTTACTTTAAGACAACTCAGGAACTGGCACATTAACTTGAATTATCGTGGGTTACCCCAAATAATAGTAACTATAGTGACGCTCCCGATTCTGTTATGTTTATTTAATGTTGTCCGCCGCTGGGAAGAGACTGGTAGAGTCATGTGGTATAGTGCGCTTTCAAAACTGATGTCGGGAGGCTAACTTTCAACTCAAATCGAAAAAGACATCTTCCTAAATGATTATCAAATACTTTGCAAACAAGTATACTTATCATACACTCGTTCTTTGTAAATCCGTGCATGTGACGAAAATAATTTACTGACTGAATGAAACAAAATGTACTAGACGAAGAGATTAATAAACAACCTATGACCATTCCATGTTTTGTTCCTCAGTTTTTTTTAATATCGCAATCGATGTCAAGAGCGATACCAACGAACACCCAGTGAATTTAATTATTATGCTGGAATAAAATAATTTTGAATTCATAGTACTTTGAGTATGTGTTTGAATGGAAAAATGAAGAGATTGAGAGTTGAAATCACAAACGAAGACAGCAGTCATGGAATTCTCTGTATTGATGGTAACGTAACATACTGGAAAATTAGTTTTATTCTTCACAACCGGTGTGCTTACAATTCTTGAGTGAATATTTAGGCATGGTGGCCACACTGACATTGTTTTGCTTAAAATGTACTTGTAATGTAGGTCAACGCGTGTTTCTGATCGAGATTAAATAAATTATCTGTTTTGTGTTTTTATTATCATTTGGTCTCTCAGTATGACTTCTTTATTTACGGGAATAAACCTCTTACATAGAGAAAGGCCAAAACATGTATTAGTTCCACAATTATTAAAAACACAACCAGCATCTTTCTCACCTTTTTCAAATGGTGCATCCAAACCACAGTTTCAAGATACACTATTTTTCCGTTATAACTCCCCAATTACCATCAACACTTCCGAATTATCTACTACCTACCGTATGTATTTAGCATTTCTAACGATTCAGGTATATGCATCCAAAAATTAATGCTAGGAATATTTTAACACATTACCAGCTTTGCTTTTTCTTTATTTTTTATGTATTACACGAACTTTTAACTTTTCTGTAGGTATTCACTTGCCTTTTTAGCTCTCCACAATTATAGGCAAACATCATACCAAGGTGGGTCGCAGTAGTCCAGGGGTTGAGCGTTGGTCTACCGACTAGAGGACCCAGGTACCATTCCCGGGCAAGTCTCTCTGGGCACCTGCAGCTGGTCCAAGCTAAGTGATTTTTCGGGTGCCAGATCTTGGGAAACAGCCGGCACAGGGATAGGAACTGATCCCTCTACCCTGATTTTTTAATTTTACATGCTGTCGGTATTAGTACTGGGTGACCTCTACCAAACCGAATCACGGATTGATTACTGTGTTATGGTTTTTTTTTTACTAAGATGTACTAAATTATTCACTTGCTCAATTTTCTGTATGCAATGACAATCATTCCTTCCATTTGCCCTATTAATTATATCCAATTTCATTTTGGATGTATTTACTCTCAAGTCCAGTCATAAATAATAATATTACCTTGTTGAAGCTCTTTAGGGACCTGTCATTTTGTGGTCTCCCATTCATCAATCCTTCGTGTTTGACTCAATATATATATATATATATATAAACACACACGCGCACAACCCTGTCCAATAAATACGCGAACTGAGGCCATAAAAACTTGATTTTGCAAAATTTAGTCTACATCAATTGTATCCCCCTTCAAAGTACTCTCCATTTGTTGCGATGTACTTATTCCTTCTTCTTTTCCACCGTTTAAAGCACCCTTGGAAGTCTTCGGCAGTTAGGCTATTTAGTTTTCTCATTGTTTCGTGCTTTATTGTGTCCACATCTTTCCAATGATGTCCTCTCAGCCAATTTTTGCATTTTGAGAATAGGAAAAAGTCTCAGGGGGCGAGATCTGGCGATTGAGGAGGATAATCAAGGATGGAGATTGAATTTTTTGCCAGAAACTGGCGAGAAATCAATGCTGAATGTGCAGGTGCATTGTCATGGTGAAGGGTTCATCCATAATCTTCCGTTAAAATAGTGTGCACTGTTGTTTTTCCTAAATTCAGTTCATCTACTACCATTTAGACAGTTTTTAGAAGATCAGTAAGGACAAGGGACCGCACATGATCAATGTTGTCATCAACACAGGTAGTTGAAGGTCCTCTCGGCCTTGCATCATTCGTGACGTCTTGTCGTGCTTCACCAAAAACTTGATGCCGCTGATTCGTTGCTCCCTGATTTCATCAATTTCCATTTTCGACAAATGATAAAACCAAGGACAACAGAAGCTAGCATAACTGGCACCATACGCACAGCTCGACGTTCCGCCAAGTACAGACGGCTCATTGGGTCTCAGGCAACTAGTGCCGCTAGTGGGCGCTATAGTCTATGTCATGGCCGCCAGATTGCATCAGTTCGCACATTTTTTGCACAGGACACGTGTATATATATATATACATTCAAACACAAAATCCCGCCATACGGCAAATAAATATTCATTCACATAGAAATACAGATATGTGAATGAATATATACATGTATATATACGCGGCACGTGGCCGTCCAGTGGTAGGGCATTGGACTACTGACTGGAGGGCCGAGTTTGATTCCTGGGCATGCCTCACTGGGCACCGTTAGTGCCACCCAAGCTCTGTGATTTTTCAGTCACCAGATTTTCCTGGCTAGCCGACCATAGCTGGCACAGGGTAAGGATCTGGCCCCACATACCCTACTGTATACACATGCTATCCAGTGGTTTGTTCATTATTCAAGTCGGGAGCCACATTCATCAATACCATGTAACAAGGAAGTGTTTCGAAACTACTAAAAAACCAGTTATCAATTTCAGTGGTTGGTTTGACAGATGAGCGTAGAGCTTACCTAGTACTAAGAATAAGGGTATGTGAAATTCACACATCAGGGTAGGAATGATATTACCAAAAAGTTCTGGTGTCCTAGAAAGCACACAGGCTCTGGTGAAGCTGCGGGTGCCCAGAGGTATTCCTGGGAATCAAACTGCAGTCAGTAGTCCAATCCTCTACCCCAGGACTACAAAAATCCCCTTCAAAACCATGCATTTACTGATTAGAAGTTTTACCATTTAGCAATTAGAACAGAAGTTTAGATTGGTTAAATACGAGAAACATATACTGATTTACTTGAAAACGAATCCATAGAAAAATACTGCATGTTTATAAATCTTAATCTTGCCCATAAATTATTACATTTTAAGGTAAACCTTTATTTTAATCACATTTTAAGAATTAATAGTTGTGGCTGGAGTAAAAGGCACATCAAAAGTTATATTGCACCTGTATGAAATAACTGAATCATCAAAGCATGCATTTCACATTTCATTTATTGATGTGGCTTATGAAAATAATAAACTTAAATATATTTCACTTGATACAATTCAAACATTTTAAAATTATTAAGATATACTGCACAAGCAAAATTAAGTAGATATAAATTTATTTATAAACCAGAATAGCATAGAGTGAAATATATAACAAAAGAAAAGTTACACTTTTATAGATGGGAATCACAGAAAAAGAAATCCCCAACAATACACCATAGATACAAACAAGTCCAATTGATTTTTGAAAATTTTCTTGCATTTTCAAATCTGGAAATATTCAGAAAAATGCACCAAAAATATACTCTTGAAATTCTTGGACACTTCCTTAGGATTATTTCTTCAATACTGGAATGAGAATACTCTGCATCCTGCATTGTTGTATGTTACATAGCTAACGTTTGAATTATTCATCCATATCATCCTCTTATTCAAATCAAAACAAATAACAGTAAATCGTCCAGGCGAAACCCATGCTATCTTCCTCTTGATGCCTGAAATTATATGTTGTAAATTTTCATAGCTTTAATAAAAAACATTAACAAAAGGAAAGAAAATGGAATCATTCAAGTATTGACTCACTTGCATATTTCTTTAGAGAAGAGCCCTATCGTAATTCCACGGCTATGATTGTTATAATAATAGCCAGTGTAACTAACAATGCAATCAGGAGGAAAAGTTTCTTCTTTCGCACTTTTGACTGTATTTGAGGAAAAAATATTTAGAAAAAGATATGAGACCATGAACTAACAATGAATTTTTTCCCACATTCGTAATAACATGAAATTTTTACCTGAAGTGTACTGGCTTGTCGTAGCTCTCCTGTTCCTTCAGAAACAAACACTTCTGTTTTCTCCACATTGGCTTCAATACTGTCCACAATTTCTCCTTGCTCATGAACCATTGCTCCCAGGTCTTTGAATATCTGATTGACATCACTAATATCACTCTGGAACAGCAATGACAGAACATGATGAAATTATAAAGACAGAAATAAGGAATTTTAAAGTTTCTCTTTTCATTATGTTAAGTCGATTCCATGAAGTCACGCCCGAGACAACAAATTATAGCAATGACAGAGTTAATTTACAGTGGGAGTTCTTCAACAACACTTCATTTCATAAGCGGGCTGGCTGCACACATCTTCTGAATTTCAATATCTGACTTAAAATCTTTTAAAACTCTAGTGTTAGGTTTATATTTAAATTGTAAAAATAGCAAAAACAAAGTTTTCCAAAAGCCACTGTCAAGAATGTTGCACCCATAAATACTTCCATCAATCCCATCTCCATCTACTTGTATCATGTCACTCACTCAAGCCTATGATCATTTTGGTTTATGCCATTGTTTGCACACATTACTTAGTGAGCCTCAATCGCTTTCAAAAGAAATAAATAGAACACATTTCTCATTTGGAATTCAAACATTGTAGATAACATTTCAACTTTTTAAGAAACTAGGGTCTTTTCTTCCTGAGTTTTCAAAGTAATTGTAGATTACCCAAATAGGTTACTGTATTTATCAGCATATTAAATGAATGGACATAAAATGCATATTAATTTGACAATGCTAACTTAATTAACAATAAATACTTTCCTTATTAATCAAGTTTAAATGAAGATTATTTAATAAAATTTAAATGAAATATATTTAATTAAGTTAAAATAAAAAAGTAGCACCCAAATTGTAGCATGATGCTTTGCAACGCACAGCTGTTCTAGCAGATGATGGCCAAATCACCCATTGGTGCTGCCTCCCTTGGGAATGCTGGAAAAGCTTAAAAGAGAGGGCTGACCAGGGAAATGATAGCGAAAGATTCCCGGACAGTTTAGCCATGGATCACCCTGGCATAAGTATTTTTTTTTAAATTGAATTTTCAGAATGGCCCCATAGTTTTAAAGCTGACTTTTATCTGAGCCACATTTGTTTTCTCGTTTTGGGCACCTGTTTTCTTCTTCCTTCCCATTATTTTGACAGGCACAATAACACACTTAAAGAGTTACAAACCTCCAACTGCATTATGGCTTCTTCCTGTTCCTCCAAAGCTTGCAAATCCAACTCCTCCTGAAGCTGGGCTTGTCTTTCACGGGGTTCCGTGAGCTCTATCAGCTGCCTTCCCCTCCACCTTGCACCTGGAATGTAAAAACATGTGCTGAAAACGTAATCACAGTGGGAGAAGCCAGGCTGGACCAGCAAAACCAACACATCAAAGAGAGCCCAATAATTTCCTGCGTCACCACAAATGTGTTAACTCAAGGCAACGTAGACATCGATGGCCAGTGTAAATCATGGCCATGTACAATAGCACAACTTTCATAGAACATTCAACAGAACCCAACATTACACCAGAAAATACTACTAGGCACTGGAAGTGGGTCACAAGATGCATTTTCAAAAATTGTGCCAGGAAGGGAAATTGCATAACAGAAAGTTTGCATTGACATTCATTGGTCATAAAGATTGAGTTATATAATTGGATAAAACTTAAACAGTACATGATATACAGGCATAGAAATGGTGGATATCAAAAGATTTACATAATAGGTGACCTTGAGACCAGTATGACACTCTAAATTTTGCCTTCATATCCCTCATTTGAATGGAAAATACCTTTTTTGAAAAAGGTGATTGGCCCCAACAGATAAATGATCACATACTCTAAGGGACTCTCCACTTGTGCAAAATACGACATTTTCAAAACATCTTGAATGATAATTTCGTGGAGATGATTAAGTATGAAAACACAAGTAGACATTTTCTTTGTGTTACCATCTACCTACAATGTTTCCAAACCAGATCCTCACATAGTGGTAGACGAAGGAACTTAGCAGTCTGTGCCCTTCCAATGTTCAAATCTTCTACCTTTATTAGGGTATTAAGCAATGGTGTAGATTACTTTAAGTAAAGTTGAAGGCATGATGTTTTATTTCAAATTAACAATGAACTATCAGAAGAACTCCAATTAGCTTTCAACGGAGGTTCTGATCTCTCAGGTTCATTGATTCTCTCTCAAATAGGGAATTTGCTAGATGTGACGTTATTCAAGAATAGCATAGGCTCTCTCCTTGATAGATAGCCGGGGAGGTTATTCATGAAAACTGAATGGTAGGGGTCCAAGAATTCAACCCTATCACAGACCTTTACTTGTTTGATTTGGAAGCACTGACCCAAGTGACTATTTCACGAGAATCTCACTTGATGTATTACTGTCCCTCCAAAAGAAAGGATTTCACCCAATCTAGAGGTTTCCCCATGGAGCTAGCCTCTTCAAGATTTTGAATGAGTGATGTACGAGAGGGTACCCAAAAATAACCAGAATAGTGCTGTGGTTAGCAGAGTTTACATTGCACGCATTTCTTCTACTAGGTGAGCCTAGTGTAAATCGTTCTAAGTTCTGTACAGGCATTACTGTCATCTCGGAAGGTTGTGTTCAATCACAACAATTTGTTTTCTATAATCAGCTTTGCTTGCTCCTCGTTTTTTGTCATGGCAGATGTAAGTGAACAACGTGTGGCTGTGAAATTTTGCTTCCTGCTTGAGAAAAACACTGCAGAAGCTGCTGTTATGTTAAAAACAGCTCACAAGGACTGTCCTATGGGAAAAACTCAATTTGACCAATGGTTTTCTTGTTTCAAAGAAGGTGAGAAGTCACTTTGGTGACAAAGCTTGTTCAGGATTTCTGTCAACAACAATCAAGCCAGTGGAAAACTTCATTGTCACCTTGCCCAAAAAAAGCTCATCGAGTGAAATCAAACCTCAAGATGATGCTCATTTATTTTTTTTATGTGAGAGGTGTAGTGCATTCTGAATTCGTCCCACCAGGTCAGACTGCTAATCAGGCTTCACTTTTGGAGGTTTCAAAAGGATTGTGTGACAGTGTGCGACAAATAAGGCCCAATTTGTGGGAAATGAAGGACTGGTTTTCCACCAAGACAATGCACCAGCTCACGCAGCCATTTCAGCACAGCAATTTTTAGCCAAAAACAACATTACTCCCTTGCCCCATACCCCTTATTCACCTGACCTCGCTCCTTGTGATTTCTTCTTGTTTCCTTGAATGAAGAGGAACATGAAAGGACAATGTTTTGATGATGTGGAAGCAGTAGAGAAAAAAACAAGGCAGCAGCAGTCGGGCATCAAAATGGATGAGTTTGAAAAATGTTTCCAGGAATGGTATGGAAGATTGGACAAATGCATTAAGTGTAATGAAGAAATACTTTGAAGGTGATGAGGTTGTTTTGTAATAAAAGTAAATACATTGCTTTAAAAAAAATACCAGCTAGGTTTGGGTACCTGCTTGTATTGCTTATGCTGTCAAAAACCTTTGACAAGCCTAGACACCAGTAGATATATAAATCTGTCCAACCATAATGTAATTTTCCTAATGTATGCGGGCATTTTCCATACGTACCTACACCTATCATGGTGTACTAACCAGTGGTTGACCATCACTTTTTCCCCCACACTCATTCCAGATTCCTAAACAGTGGGCTCCCATTTCACCCAAATGCCAACACCATATTTCAAGCCCCTCTCATTATCAAATGTTGCCTTTATAGTTGATTGTATGCATTGTCTCCTTCCTGCTCCCTATGATTGCTTTTCAGCATACACACTCTGAAAAACCAGTTTGTTGAAAATTTTACTTTTACTAATTATATTCCATCACTCTTCTGCTTTAAGCCCACTGCCCTTCTCAATCAACAAAATCAAACATTAAAACCATAGTCCATGGGGTGGGTCTAGTATATTGTGCTACACAAGAAATATATGTTAATTTTCTTTTTATTCATGAAATACAGGTAAAACTAACATGCTGTACATATTTTTTATGCTAAAAGATGTGCCCATTGGGACAATGCTAAGATTATGAAAATAACTTACAACTACTCCTTAAGTCAAAATATATGCTTGCTTTTCTGTAGCTTTCTCTTTACAATTCACTTGGAGGTATTGTATAATTATGCAACATAGTTACAAAAATGTATTTATGTAAAAAGGGAACTAGCAGATTCATGTAGCTATAAAAGCCAGTCATACTCAATGTTTTTCAATTTTGGTATTGGATTTTATCATAAAAATTTCATTATAATTTATTTGGTAATACATAAAATATTAACCAATAAATATTATACAGACTACATAACTTCAAGAAAAATTACTAGATATGAACAATTAAGAATACGCCTAGGAAATGGCAAAAAATGGTTGCATCAGAAAATTTACTTTGATTGCTATGAAGAACCAACATGAAAACAAATCATTCTATTCTGAAACGGGCACAAATAATGGGTTAAAGGAAACACGCAATGGATATACATCTTGGAGAGGCAAGCTATAGAAAAAGGTGATGGAATAAAAAAAGGCATCAAAATAAACTTTAGGGAAAGAAATGATATATATAATTTAAGATAATAATATTGAACATAAATAAAATACTTACTAGCAAAAGGGTCATCAATGCCAGAATTGGATCGAACTCTCTGCACCTCCTCCCTTTCCTTCTGAGCTTCCTGTCGCTGGGTTTTTTGGAATGAATTCAAAGCTGTCATAAACTCATCTGTTAAACGCTCCTTCAACATCTTCCTTTGTCTCTGTAATATACAAGGCACATGTCTTTAATTTTTTCTTATTATGACAATCATAATCTCACTTTGCACACATACACTTTTTGGCTTTTGAAATTATATTTTATTTTAAAAGACTACAAAACTCAATTAGTAATTCCAACACATCCATTTTAGAGCACTTATGACAGAAACTGCATTTTATTTGTGTTTACAAATGTCCTCTTAAATGATGGAGCCAGCTATTTTCTTCATCCAAATTCGACTTGAAATGACTTTCAATTGCTCAGATTTTGCATTTGCCACAAGAAGCTAGCATAAACAGTTACAAAAACATACGGTCAATCTCACCTCATCAGACGGGGAAGAGGATATTGTGATCGCCGCTAGTTCTTTAAGGTTTGCACTAGTATCCTTTGCAAGCATATTCGTGTAGTGCTCAATTTCATGCCTAAAATAAATGTTTTTAAATGGCAATTACCCGTGAAAATGCACTGCATTACAAAACAGAAGCTCATTCATGAAATACTCACAATTTTACTTTATGCTGCTGTGAATCTTGAGGTGTACCAAGCTGATTCACCATTTTCTGCATGGATACAACTATTCACAAACATTATGAGACAACAAATTTCAAATATTTAATATTTAAATGCACATTACTGTCGTTGCCATTACTTGGTTACTAACATAATGAGAACAAACTCTTTGAGAGCGAGCGATTGAGATCCTTCAGAAGTTCGTTTCAGTGGATATTATGAAGATTTTTGATCAAAAGCTAGTCAAGAACACTCACCATTTTGTGATATTTTCTGTATGTTGGTGCATATTGTTTGGGAGAGAGCATGGAACTCTCTCTCCCGTCCTGGTCCTCCATTATGGTAAGAAGAAAAACCGTAACTACTTTCCATGGCTGCTTAGTTCAACTTTGATAAAAATATGTTTATAAGTTTCTGAGGGGCATTATATAACAGCTTCAACTGACTTGACAGCCTGTACCTATGGAATCGAAACTAGTATTAATTTCGAATCAGTATTATAAATGATTACTAGGGGAAGCACTACCGATCTCATTTCAACTCTGCAACAATTTGAATAAATTGGAGAATTTAATGACGTTTAACGTCTTCTGAAGTAAACACGATGGAGACAACATACCTAAGCAGTTAAAACGTGAGATTGTTAATTTAAGAAAATAATAAACAAACATTATAGCAAAATTGCACATAGCCCTGTGAATTCGTTAATTCAAATATATGAAACTAATATCGAAATGTCATGATTATCTAGCCTACTAAGTGGGAGGGGGACGATTCGCTAAAAATACTGCACTTACCATTTAATAGTTGATTAATCAAGCATATGGGTGGGTCAAACGTTACAACGTGTCATGTCCATCTTCGAACAAACAAATATCACCTGACGAGCTAGTTTATTAGTACAAATCCTAATATTGATCACCAAACCTTCTGTTCCTTCTAACGGTGTTGCCACCTATAATGAAACTGAAGAAACGGATGAAACCATACAATCGCAGGGATCGCAAGCGCTGGATGACGTAGATGAGGTATCACATTTGTGTTTGTGGGAGTGGTCATTTTTTTTATAATCTATCCAACTTGTAATCATCCCTTTATCAGAAATTGAATCATCTTTCATTAGATTAATGTATTTAACCATTGCTATTATTAATTCTGTTTGAGGTAATGGTATATATATTTCCGAAAAATAAGCAATAAACCTTCAGAGCAAATATTTGATTTAAGGCTTCCCAAACTCGAGTAATCACATTTATATTGCCATACAATATGCCATGTTTACGTGAAGCACTTCAGTTTTCATCTATATCCTTAATGAAGGTAATCTGGGGCCTTTGATGGTAACCCTTAAGAAATTTCTCGGCATTAAAATTTTTATTATTCCTCCAAAGATAAAAATTTTCCCTTCATTAAATTATAACCCATTGGTGTAATTTTCATTTCTTGCATTGGAAACATTAAAAATGCGTATTTGAGTGGGTTAATTTCCATGAAGATGTAAAGCTAATTTAGTAACAAGGTTCAAAAGTGTCAGCAGGGCCACAGGCCTCCTCCGAACAGAAATAGAGTCTTTCTGCAGACATCCATGGATGTGTTAATGAAGTGCAATGCTACTATGGACCAAACCTCCATATCCTCGCAATACAGATTACTGGGACAATCAATTCCAATTCTGCCATTTTAAAGTACACTTGGTCTGCCCCCAGACTCGTAATAAATCTTTAGGAAAGTAATATTGGAAAAAAAAGAAATTCCTCCTTAAATGGAAGGAACCATCTGAGCCATCTTCAAATCACTGTGAAAGCCTTTGCAGTTCCTATTGTATTTTAGATGTATTGTTGTCCATTCTTTTCTTGCTCGCCATCTTGCAATATCAATGTGTTGATTGATGACATCCACATAGCATGGATTAATAAAGATTAATATTATCATTGCCAGCTTATAGTGCATTGCTGGCCTTCCTCTGTACTGTACACCTTATATAGAGTATTTCCTCTATAATAGGAAGAGAGAAGCCTATGAAGAGCATTTCATCAATATATTATTTTATTCTATAAATCCATTATTTTTCACCATTATTTTGTAGCACCATGTTTCCATTGTTTTCAACTCGCATTTTTTCCTGCTGCTTCCATTGTCCTCATCTCACTGTCTTAGAACAGTAAGCTCACAACTTTTCACTAATTGCTTCCTTATGTGTGTACAAGTACATACTATTAGGTGTATATTATTTATGATAGAGACTGCATCCATTCATGTTTCATGTACTGTATTCCTAATGATGTTGCTTTAGAGTTGAGTTAGAAGCCCCCATAGTGAGTCAAATACCAGTAGTAACACTAAAAGATCAACCTTTTTAAGATAAATGGTAACCATGGTAATATTGTTTTGTAAAGTGAAGAATTACCATTTTGTAATTTCCCTTTGGAAAAGGATATTATTTCTGTCTTTTATGAAGACACAATTTGGCCTAAATACTTGGTAGTGAACTAGAAAAAGCACTCCAGGAAATGAAATTGAGTTAGCTTAGATAGTAATCCTGTTGAATTACTTAAAAATGTGTGTACATAGAGAAGACATGAAGGATGCCAGGTGCCTTTCAGAAAAGAGGATTTCATGTTAATGATGAGAATCACTCATGGGGTTGGGAAAAAATTGAGGGAAGATTTTTAAGGGTTCATTCAAGGTTTTCGAGAGGAAGGAAAGTTCAAGAAGGTACCTAATGTGATTCTCAAGTTATTGAAATCCTAAGACTAAAATAAAAATTGGAAGTCATACACTAGTTTACTCTATAAAATACCTTATCAAAATATGAAAAACAGGAAAATATATCCTGATTGTATTCCTTTCTGTTAATGTGACCTCATTACTGATATAGCATCGTGGATGCTTCCCTTCCTGATTCAAAACTGTTCATCTCCTCCGTATTCATTTTCCCAGCTCTCCATCCTTATATTGATAATTCTGAGAACCACTTCGGCTATGTACGTAATCAAGATGTTTTCTATCCCTCACATATGGCTGCCTTTCCATTTTTTTGAAATTGGAACTATAACTGATCTGACAAAGTCCTATGGCCAACTTCCTTCCTCATAAATACTACAAATTAGTCCATAAAAACTCTTTCACTCGAATTTCCCTGAACCTTTAAGTACTCCCATGGTCTTATTTGATTCCAATTCCATTAATGGCCTTTCTATCTCATCACCAAATAAGCCTGGACCTAAGCTGTACTCATTTCTCTTTCAATGCATAATCTTGCTGGCCAAATGTCTTTACCATACAGGCCATCTTTATCTTCCATCTCTCTTGAATCTTCTCTGATTCCACTAATATTTCCCCTGAATTATCCTTGCACAGGTTTTCTCTTCTTACTTCCTGACAGTTTATACCTTCTTCTGTGTGGCCTTTATGATGCACTAATTGCACCCTTCCTCTGTAAACTTCACATATCCTCACAGTGTCTTCCACTTTATTTTTTTTCCTATTCTAACTTATTTCCTGTCTCAGTTTATTATCTAACTCTTTATACTTCCGTTTAACCAGCTCTCTTTATATCCTTCCATTTCCTTCTCCTATCTTTCAAATCATCTCATCTGTAATCTTAGATTTCCTTGTCCTTTTCCAATAGTTTTTTTGGTGGTTTTGAATATCTCTTTTTGGATATATTTCCATTGTTCCTCCATATTACCCAGCTGCCTTTCCTTATTCTTGATTTCCTGTACAGCCTCCTAATATTCCTTTCTTGTTGTTACTGTTAATACTTCAACATTCCACTTCCTAAACCATTTTGTCTACATATTTGAATCATACGCTATAGTGTGTTACTGCTAAATTATGGTCTGCATCCTCCCGTGGTAAACTGCAAATTAATCATGCTGTTCCTAAATCTGTGCCTTAACATAAAATGTTCTCCCAGATATTCCTGAATCCCCAGGCATTTTCCACGTATACCTACACCTTTAGTGGTATTTAAACTAGTTGTTCATTATGATTAACCCGTCTCCTGCAGACCCCAATTGCTTTCTTCCCGTGGTCATTCCTTGTTCCTAAACCACAGTCCCTTACGTCACAACCGTCTCTTTCTTTGCCTACCATCGTGTTCAATACCCCATCACTATCAAATGTTTTCCAGTGGGAATATCTGCGATGATGTCCTCGAACTGAGAGTATACCTTGTTGATTTCTTAGCAGCATTTATACATGAATGATGACCAAATTCATTGGTTCAGCTTTTACTTCTACTAATAATATTCTATTAGTCACTTGCTCTTTATTTACTTTGTTTTTCCCAATCTTTTTGCTCAATATTATTGCCCCCCATTACTGGCTCTCTCCCCCTCTACTCTTTATTACCTTATAACTATCACTCCAATAAATCCTGTTGTTATCCTTCCATCTCAACTCCCATAGCCCTTATCTATACTTTCTCTCGGTGTGAAATATGGACAGAAAAAGCTATCCCTTAATATTTTCTAATTTCCCTGTCTTTAGGACATCATCCTAATATTCCAAGTTCCTTTCATTCCTACTTCGGTCCTGTAGCTTTTCAAGGATTTTGTGAGATGACAACCGTAGAAACCCTTCCACTCCCATTGTGGAATGACACTGGCTGAATAAACTTTTCCAGGACTCATTTCCTCTATAGAGCTCATCATGAATCATGTAAGAGGTGGTTTTCTGTTGCCTTCCTCAACATTGTTTTCAAAATGACAGTCACTGCAATGGCCAACCCATGCCTTTCCTGTCGCCTCACCAAGGAACAGACACTGCATAGACTACTTTTCGTATATATTTACATACAAAGGTTAGTAGCTACATAGCTACTAACCTTTGACCTATTTGGGTGACCCTCTTACTTACCTGTAGAAGCAATGACCACCAGTTAAGTTGTAGAGGAAGATGAAGCAATAGGTATGGTAGGAGAAGAAGTTGGTGATGGAGATACTAAGTGGGATGTTGAAGTCTTAATCTATAAAATGACACAATTTTCAGGGTCCATCCAAACCTATGATCGCTATAATGTACCTATATAAATGCAGCTCCACGCCATTGCCTTTCAGTCCTGAATTTAGCTCCCCTCCCATATTAAAATAATAGGTTCTAATGAAAAAAATCACTCAATAGCAGCATTTATTTTTTCACAATGACAAAATCTCAAAAATTTGCAACAAATGCATGCATTTAGTTGTGGTAAACCATGAAATGAGGAAAGATCAGATTGGTTTCAAATATTGCTGGAAAAATATCGACTATTTTAAATGTTACTGTAATATAACCATTGCTATTTTCCTTCGCTAAAGAATCTCTTACTGGCCATTCCTATTAATAGACCATACCTCCCATTAAATATTTTTATTCTGGACCAATATTTATTTTTATATGCTACACATATTTAACAATCCTGTTCAAAGACAACGCCTCTCTTCACCCTGACCACTGGTCTGATGGGAAATTACCTCTACTCTGAAGACAAACACATCCATAAACAATTTTTCCAACTCCTGGGAATCATTCCATCTGTATTTATGACATCAGTCTTCTGAATACATCTTCACCCCTGAGAATTTAATTCTTCAATGGAATAACATGGTGTCCAGGGGCTTAAATCCTCCACAGAGATTTTACTGTCCTAAGGTATTTTCTGAAATGTCCACCGCAATTGCTCCATATCCCTCACTCACATATGGGGAATTAATTAGCATACACTTACAATGGGCACATTTAAATTTTGCAGTGTATATCACCGCATAAAAACGATAATGAACCAATCACGATTTATTTATACTCGTTATTCATTAAATCACGAACTAGTTGGTTGTCCAATTTTTCGATTCAAAGTCCACTGAATTGTCATTATAATTGTTGACATTATCTATCCATGCACCTAGTCCCTAGTAAGCAACCACTCCCTCTCCAAGGTAAATTATCAATATACCTCAGGACAGGTTGCACTTCAGTGCATTATATTTAAAAAAAAATATTTCCCACCAGTTTGATAATTAAGTTATATAAAGATAAAAAATGAACTTTCTCGAGTCCGCTATTGCCTATCTCACCAAATACAATTATAACGCTTATAAATTTCAAGCCTATTCCAGCTTTTCACCTTGATACGCTGCCGAAATCGTTAGTCCCATGTAGATGTAGTAAACTTTTAAAAATGTTAATTGAAGTATGACTCAAGTCAGTCAGGATTAAGCTAGTCTATAACATTATGATGATTCCCGATCGGGCAAAGCCCCGCCCCTGCAATGAGCCAGATGGCTTAATCTCCATTACAGATGTGGTTTGGATATAACACCGGTGTACGTTTAAATATTATTTGCAAAACATATTATGTATGAATTAAAATAAAACGATCGCGTGAAAATTATTTTTTGGATAACCTTGCGAAAAATTCGATCACATCTTGTTTCCAAAAATCATGTTTGTTTCTCGAAAGTAGCTACTCTTCAAAAAATAAAATTCCACACCAACTACGAATGATCGATTTCAAGGTAAATACTGAAGCAAATTCGTTGTGCTATAGTCTACAGACGCCGCTCAAATTACTTTTTAAATAATACCATGAACACAGTCAACTTTCCTGAGATTACGAATATTTGGAAACAAAATTCTGAAACTATTCTTAAATAAATGATTATTTTGAAAATTAAATTTTGGCCGCTCAAATGAAAGCGTATGCGTTTATTCCCAATTGCTTAATTACCATTTTGATTACTTAAGATCGATTAGTTTTGCCTTTCAAATAACGGATTTTATGATTTGTAATCATTAAAAAAAATAAATTGCCACAGAAGAAAAAATGTATACAGGAATGTAGTTTTGCCTTTTAACACATATAGTTACTAATAACTCTTCGCATCTTAAACGTAAAATTGGCATCCTTCATTTGTAAAGACACCATCCCAAACGCTGACGAAGTGATAAGGAAGCTTCAACCAACGGCATTTCCTGGAAACATAAGATAGTGCGCGTCTCTATAGTTATCTAGTGATTAGTGCAATTCTTTAATCTGCTAGAATTATATTTTTGTGAAAATATGAAAATATTGATATGGTATTCATGCGTGTATACCCTAAAGAAACCGAAATGAACGAGTCTTTTCAAATAAGTAACAAGGGACGCTAACATGAATAAGTAGCCATCGTTGGGTTGTAAGTTGTACACGATAGCTGCATTTTTGTTGGGTAGAATTTGAGCAATAGAGTCCTCAAGAGAAAACTGTTATTTCATATTTTCAAATCATTCGATGTACAAAAGATAATGAAATCACACTCACGGTGGAAGTAATTTATTAATGCGTTCAAAGTGATACAACATTCTTACCAATGGACTTGCCCGGACGAGTGTTGCCGAAGGTCCGTGGAACGTAGGCTTTCCAAACAAGTGCCTTGTGATGGTAAAAGACCTTAAATTTAGTGGTTATAATCTCAGGTTTGACTCGGTTAAGTGATATTAGCTAGTCAATATGTCTGTTGGAGAAGACGATGCGGAGCAGTTTTCGCTACGGTGGAACAACTTCCATAATAACTTAACTCTTGGATTCCATGAGTTGCTAGAAGAAGAGGACTTGGTGGATGTGACTCTTGCATGTGACGGAAAATATGTTCAAGCTCACAAAATTGTGTTATCTGTCTGTAGCCCCTACTTCAAGTCATTATTCAAAGTAAGTAACCGCAAATATTATATTTTGCAGATTTATATTGTGTGTAGACTATGAACTTTTTAATTTAAGTGTCTGAAAAGTTAATGACCTTTGGTTAGTAATTATGTATTTAGCTTGTTTTCTGCTGGAGTAGCTTCGTAATTTCTAGTACCCCAGTATGAAAGATAATGCCGGAAAAGTTTAAAAGTATGAGTAATCCTCACTACTTCACTGCCGCAGACTTACCTGATATTTGTTATGATATCCTTTGTGGGTTCGTGGAATAATCTGCTTACTTTGGAATCTTCGATTACGTACCAGTGTTGTCAAAACTTAACAATAGTTTAATTGAAGCACAAATCCATGTTGGCAATCAGACGCGGAAAAATATACTAATGATGTGATTGTTGTGGTCGCCTGGTGATGCTAGGAAATTGTCGTTGTTTTAACCAATCATCCAGATTTATAATAGTTGGGTGTGTAATAGCCACCCGAATTTCTGTCTGTAATGCTATACCGCAGATTACTACATATTTCACTCAACAAACATATTTAAATAAATATCTCTCTTTAATGCTGTGATTCCTATAGAATAATGGAAGAAATTTCTTGGCTTCGCACTCTTGTGTACAAATGAAAAAATCACTCAATTACTTGGCTACTTCAACTGAGTCCGTTACCGTGCGTCGGAGTGTGAACCAATTTATAAAATTTCGTTTTTATTTTCTTGGTGTTTTGGAATTCCTATTGACTTTTGTTTGCCCGAGCATCTCATATTTGTTGTCTCTCATGATTGGTCCTAAATAATGGTAGTATGAATTCTTTTTCTTCCAGGAGAATCCTTGTCGTCATCCCATTGTCATTCTCAAAGATGTTGGGCATAAGGAACTACAAGCTATTCTTCAGTTTATGTACAGGGGCGAAGTCAATGTTAGGCAAGACGATCTCACAGGGTTTCTTAAGACTGCTGAAATGTTAAAAATCAAGGGATTGACTGGTGAAAACAGTGATAAGGTACTTGAAAATTTTGTTTCTCTCCTCTGGGAGTTAATAATAGCCCAGCGAAAATTAGTGCGATTTTATCGTGACATTTTCCCGTTTAATATTTTTCGGATTGTAAAATTTGTTTTGGAATTTTTTAGGATTCTCAAAAGAGGACGTTGTCGGAGGAGAAGAGGAGGCCGAGGAGTGGGCCTAGCCACTGTGATGATTCTGGTTCTGTTCCGTACAAGAAGGTCAAATCAGAGCAAAGACGGTACAGGGTGGTCCCCCGACCATCTAGTAGGCCGCACTCCCCTGTTGAATGCATTCCTCCGAGTTCAGCTAGTAGGGATGAAATCATGCACTCTGGATTCGATGTGACAAAACCAAAGGAAGAACCTGTAGATTACAGTCAAGTCGAGGATGAGTACTCTAGTGAGCTTGGTCCAAGTTTGCCTCATGAAATTGAGGAGGGCATGGAAGAAATGGAGGGGGAGTGCACATCAGGGGGAGAGGGGGTTGTTTCGGAGGTCAGAGGGGGAATGGGGAGTGGGCGTAATCACCTGCCTGCTGACGGTGGTCAGGGCGATCCACAGCCCACATCGGCACTGGCTGCTATGGCACATTTGGTGCATGTTGGTGGTCCCTCCAGTTCGGAAGGGGGGCAGCGTCAAGATTCTCTTGGTTTGGAGGCAAAGCAAATGCCTGCCATCGGACTTCCTCCTATCGGGTCCGGAGCTGTGTTGGAACCAAATGTAGCATTGCAGGTGGACTCCAAGGAGAGGCTTCAAGGTACAGTTACACATTTTTCAAATTTTTTTCAATATCAGAGGTACCCTCTTAAGCTCAGGGAGTTGGAAAAGGCTGCATTGCAGTGATGAGGATGTTGTTTTCTGTTTGCACAAGACTTAAAAGGTATCCGAATTTAAGATGCTCTGGATCCAGAAAAGTCCAGTAATTTAATGAGCACAAATATACTCATTCTGGATATTAATTAATACTTACGGCCAAAGTAATTGTGTTTTTAAGATGTGCACTAAGTCAAATTATATTATGCTGATTTAATTTATCCCTAAATTTAATTTAGTGAGTATGGTGAGGTATAAATTTTTCGTCGAAATATGCTGACAGTCCATTAGAAATCTCCACTCTGCCTCCAACGCATCTTCCTTTCATATGTAAATATGTACATTAGCTTGGCCAAAAATTTATGGTGAAACATATAAATTATGTTTACTGGTAAAAGGGCGTGTTGAGAATTTTAAAGGTAACATCTCTCAAGGAATATTTAATTCTGGTTAATTTATTGTCATGGAATGTCACTTAATACACAATAGGTAATGTAATTGCCACCGCATACATGCCTTGGTGGGTGTTTTCAGGGTCTTTGCAGATGTTTGAGTATGTGCTATGTTTGCAGGTACTTTTGTGAATTTTAAAAATCATGTAGCAACTGTATCTATATATTTTGAAGTAATTCATTGTCAGAGATATAAACCATTATATATATTTAACTGGCATTATAAATGCGGTACTTCATTGAAGTTTTTTTGAGTGTATAACACATTAATGTTTAGATGATTAGGGATTGATGAAGCTTTATTATTATGTGTAAAATTTTTCCAGTTTGATTATTTTCCTATAAATTCTGTTTGTTAATTTTCTGACTTGTAATATTGTTCATTTTTGTATTCCTGTAAATTTTTTTTCACCGTGGAAGTGTTACAATTACGTACTAATTTTATGGGCTTATATATTTGTTGTTGCTTTGGCTAAGTAGTATTAGGCTCTGCTACTCTGCAAGCTGTTTAGTTATTATGAAGAAGATGAATTTATTTTATGTAATTCAGTGTCTTTCAGTGGTACTGAGTCAAACTCTAGAAATTACATTTTAAACCATGTACTTTGCTACAAAAGCATTTAATTGATATTGTTAAAGTGATGGTTGTGGAAACCCAATTTATTGTTAAACGTTTTTCTTTTTTTCAAATGCAAAAAATAGCAGAATTTCCTCGACAAACATTCCATCCCATCCCATTAAATGAGATTCAAGGGTGACAAATTGATCCACCCTCAATGGGCTACCAGAACATTTAAATAACCATTACACTACTTTCATTAGGTGTTACTGAGGATATAAATTAAACCAGTTATAAATGTGATAGCTGATTATTTTTTAAATGTATTTCTCTGTTAATTCAAGGCCTGATGATGCTCACTTTTTGATAGTACAAGGGTCTATTTTATGTATATCATTTATGTATTATATGTGTTAGGTCTGGTGCACCTTTGTTGTTGGCATCATTAGAAATAAAAAGGTTTGTTCATCACTATGTCAGTTAGCCACTTTCAAAATTCTATCACATTCAATTCATTAGGAAATAGTTTTAAAAGCATTTCTTCATCATGCTGCAAGAAAAAGATATGCAATAGCAAATTCTTTATTAATATTGTTCATTGCATCAGCTTAAATTCATTATTTAATGTGTATACCACATTAAAGGTCTTGCATGTGTCCCAGTAATATTGCCGAATGGAATTTTTTCAAATTAAAATATTAATTTTAAATATTTAAAATTTCTTTGGAAAATCTCCTTGGTAGCACCACTGATAGCAAACATAAACTTGCCATTCCATTATTAGTAGTAGTTTTAGGGGAGGCGATTGACAGTTATGGTCATTTGCACCATTAGAGATGGACAGGAAAGGATGAAGGGTGGAGAGAAACCCGGCGTAGGCATTAGCCTACTCTTAACGAAAGGCATCAAGGGGTGCACAGTTTAATATCCCATCCAAGGGATGCCTTACTCAAAGTGCTCTCCTAAAAGGACCTCAAGTAGGATACCACTGAAAAAGATCTGCCATCTCCAGGAGTCAAACCCGGGCCCTCTGGGTGGGAAGCCAGTACACTGAACCATCACAATCTCTTTGCCATTGCAGGTTTTAGATGTATTTAAATCAAATTTAAAATAGCATTTCCTGTACATAAATATGCATGTACTTCTACACTTTATGCTATCAAGGTACTCAAAACTAGAAAAATATGCAACAGAATCAATATTGGATGGATCGAGAACATTTTTGATATTTTCTGGTACAACAGTTTTTTCTGAAATTAATAAATTGTCATCTTATATTTCTGGCGTTGTAGTATCTTCTACGTAATGCATTTATGACTCCATTTTTGACCCATGACATCATGCCAACTTTCAAGGATTTAACTTCAGTTTTTTCTGGTGACATCCTTTTAATCTTTTTCAGTTTGTTGTAGCCTTTAATTCCGTTTATCAGCCGCTACTTCTGCCTGAAATGCATTCTCAACATTGAGGGGTAAATCAATTTACCAGCTGAATTGTTTTCATTAATCCATCCAGAATCATTGTCAATTTTAAATACTTATCAACCCTGTTGCATCATTAGTAATATGCAAATGCCAGTAGACCATTCTTATTTATGATTTAGCATTGAAAAATGTTTATTTTCTCCTAATATTTTCATCTCACATTTTCATTATTTCCTGATTGACCAATCATTTCTCATTTGCCGCAAATCAGATGTAATTTTGAAAGTTTCCTTTTGGCAATGTTTTTCTCTTCAATACAATCAAGGTTAGGTGTTTTGCACCTTTGTAAGTTACACTTTTGCAGTATTAAAGTTATTTTGTCTGGTTGTGACTACGGGAAATTCTTTTGGGCCCTCAATGTTGATATTCCTTGAAATAGGGACATCAAAGGAAATAGGCATTTCGGAGATGTGCAGAATCTATTGCACAAAGTATTCTCATAAACATAAGTCCAAATTTGCCTAATTCACTTCCCAGACATTTTGTCTATTTTGGCTAACACTTGAGCAGAATGAATACCCAAACTATTTCTTTTCATAAATTTGAAAGCATGTGATAGATGGATTTTTTAATGTTTTACTCCATCCTCTTCTGCTGCTACTTTTGCCTCCAAGAAAATACTAGTTTTTAGCACCTTATGTCTTTTTGCTCTCTCTAAAGGAACCCACTCGATCAGTAATTTTTCAACTTCTCTTGTCAGAAGCTTCTCACTGAATGTTTCTTCTAGGGTGATCATTTCTGGACTGCATCTTCTTGCCTCTTTTCCTACACGCAATAGACTCGATTTTTTAATTTATGGCTGATGCACAATTTCCTCATCATTAGGAAAGTTAACCTATTCCAGGTTAAACATCAGCGTACACATAAGTTTTAGCCTCCTCCTCCTCAGCCCTTTATTCCATATGGAAAATTTTCCCTCAAACAGTTACCAACTTTTAAAATTAACCCTTAAAGATTATCCATAGTAAAAGACTGTACTTTTCCATAGACTTTCATTATAAGGTACAACGCGTTTCACTGACTTTCAGAATCATCAGGTACCTTCCATAAAGTGAAGCCTGAAACACTGGAATATATCCTTAAAGAATACATTCAAAGGCTGGAAACAATTATGAGGACTTAATATTTTTTTATTCATTTGGTTTCGTTGCAGCCAGAGCCAGTCATACTATGTCATTCTTCATTTGTTTAAAAAAATTCCTTTTTTCAGAAAAATGGACTACATTATATCTGCACATTTTCATTGGCTTTAAATATAATAAGGTGTGTGGCACCTACTCACTTCACTTAATCTATACATTTTCATGATCATTAAGAGGTGCAAGGCACACATTGTGCAGATGGTGTGTGTTATTAATGGGAAAATACTGTAATGTATAGTTGTCAGGCAGCCATATTTGGTGCTGTATGCATGATTGTGTTGTCTGCGATTAGAATCCATCATATACAGTTATGGGGTATTCTTTTGGCCACTGACATGTCTGCTCAAAGGTGGGTCTGTTGCCTTTGGTTTGTGCATCAATGTAATTATTATGTATTTCAGATTTGTATACAATGAAATTCTATTGCTCTGCATAGGAGTGTTTCAATGAGGAGACACTATTCAATTGTTAAGATTATTTTACATATATTATGTGGCGTGATTTTGTTAGATGCTGTCAATATAGATATGGATTTTTGTTTATTGATTTATTTGAATTTCTGACCAACCATATAATGTTAACCAAAGGTTATCTATATTTGTGTCGACTTCCTAAGTTCTGTAAGCAGAGTGAAAAACCATGCATCAGAAAATTTAATGTCTCAGCTAGATTTTGATGAAAGAAAGTCTGGTATGAATGCCATAATAGCAAACTATATGTGTCCACATTTAGCACAGCAGTCTCCACATATTCCCAGAATGTTGGTCTGACTTAAGAGAAAACTATCGAAAACATATTGTTATTTTGATTAATTTTAGTGTACAGTTCATGCTTTTCATTTAGTTGTAATGGAAATTAGATTGAAGCAAAAATTACTCTAAATTGAAATTGACAATTGGACAAATTATTTCCAGACCCCACCATATTTCTGAGTGCTTCTGTAATCCTCCTTATAGTAACGCATTTCTCCTTCATGGATATCCTAAAGAGCGGAAACTTCTGGCCCTGGTCTGCAACTTGTCTTACCCGAGAAAGGGGAACAAAGAGTTCTCAAACTGTCTCTCCCATCATCAGTCCGTAATTCATTATGCAACTTCCAGAAAACTCATGGGATCAGAATATAATTTTAAAATAGCCCACATCTAAGAAACTTAATATAAAATCCAAAAAAACTATCTGCAAATGCAATACTATTTTTTAAATGAAAAAGCTATAATTCTCTGGTGTTGAAACGTTAACAGTCCTACCATACTATTTGACTTCAAGTCCACAGTCCCTTGCAAACATGGATCATAATTTCAGGCATTAATTAAGTGATTATGTAATAAAAACGTTTTAAAGATGATATTCTATTCCATATCATTCCATATCATCTCTTGTAAATGAAATTTATGCTGTTCAGCAAAGGTAGGTGGAATCGGAAGTATTACCGAATCCTCTCCCTGACATCTATTTAAAAGTTGTTTTAAGTCAACAGAATCAATTGAGAAGGGATAATATCTCACCAAAAAGAAATCTTTTGTTGTAAATGGTTGACCTAACTGATGCGTGCTAATACATTGCAGTGCTCTTGAATAATTTTTCCCCTTGGTCTCAGCTAGCTACTTAGCCTGAGTTCAGTTCCTGATGGCATCTTGCTGTTTTTTATAAGAATGGTGGTCATGGGAAAAGTAAACCCAAATAGTCACTTTGTAGGCATAAGATTGAATTATAAAACTCAAAAAAACTTAAAAAAGTGAAATTTTTTGAGCTGTATCTGAGAGTTACTTGATAATTTGGAGAGGTTGGATGCTTTGCACAGAAACAGCCGGTGTCTTAGTGCTCTATTGAAAACGACTGATTTTTCCCATTTGTTTAGAGGAGAAGAAACTAAGGAATGGAAAAGCAAAGAAATTATTAAAAATAGAGATTTTGACGGTTTCTTTGAGAATTTAGGAACGAGGAATTTAATATTTCTTATCACTTTGCCTTATTGCTACTGATTTTTGGTGGGTGCTTCAAGAAGTGCCGTATTTTACATGCTTCTTTAAATTCACTCTTTGTTAATTTAATATGTACTTTTTTCCCTATATTTCTTTTGCGTTAGTAAGTAAATACTCTATTCTGGATGCATAACAAACAAAATGTGTTGGTGTTTTTAATGTTGCTAAATGTTTCAGAATTAATCTTATTTGTACAATATTGAAAAATATTATTTTTTGTATTTTGCCAGAAATATAGAGAATTACAATCAACTTATTTATTTGAAACTTAGATAAGTGGAAAATATTATTTGCTCAGGTGATGATTTGAGATAGACCAAGGTTTTTACATGGATTTTCATAACATTCTCAGTTATTTTTGACAATTTGAATTTCATAAAATTCATGAGAGATCATCAAAATGATTGATGTTATAATAGGTGAAACTTCACTAAAGAAGACAATAGATAAAATTTGTTGTCTCAGGCGTAACTTTATGGAATTTGCATGACATATTGAAATGAAATACTTAGTAATTCCACACAATTTATTTAAAAAAAACACCACCCAGGTTTTGATGTTGAACGTCACAATCAGATGATGACAGACCTGATGATGACGTTCTATGTTGAAACCTGGGTTGTGTTTTTTTAAATAAATTGTGTGGAATTACAAAGTAAAGTATTTCATTTCAATAAGGCAATAGATGTCAAAATATTATGGAACAGAGTACATATATCATGGATACTAACAAGAATTTTTACTGTTATTACTTTGAAATTTGCTTACTTTATTATATAATAACTGACATATTACATTGCAAGTATATGGAGGATTGTTATTGTTGGTATTATTCTGTCAAAGATAGGTTTTGGATGTGCCCATACTATCCAGTTAAACACTTCTCTACCTCTTGTAGCCTGACATCCAAACCTACAATCCCTCCTTGCTAGCCAAGTGTTCTCTCATCTATCACAGTCTTCAAAAATCTGTAGTCAATTGCTTTGCTTACGTGCTTGCTGCATCCTTTGGGTTTCTCCTAATAATCCTCTCTCCTCCCTCATCAAGCCTAGAACTATTTAATTTGCCACCTTTTCCATTTTTCCTTAAACCCTTCCTTATATCAGGTACCCGAGGATGACGCCGATGCATGAAAACTAGTTGTACCAAATAAAATTGAGTGGAAAGATACATTGGTATATTTACTTCAGTATTTTCAGTTCAGACTCGGTGCTTAAGAAAACCCAGTTTGAATTTAACTGCGAATGCTTTGGGCTTTTGAAGAAAGCTATTGAAGTTATTGGTTGATACAGATAGTCTCTCTCCTGTTGAAACTCTGTGTAGGGCTCTCACTAATATTTCCAATGGTATAATATTTTATCTTTACCAAAAAAATAATAGGAAAATAACCCTCCAATGTTGATCTCCTCTTCATTGGTAAAGGCTTAATAGTCCTGCATCTCCATCAGCTCTTTGGTGGGGGGAATTGCTGTAGTCATGTGCAATAAATTTTCTTTTACTTTAGAGGGGTTAATGTTAGAAATGGATGCTGTACCACTGCTCTCTCTGTCTCATGTACATTTATATATATATATATATATATATACACACATATATATATGTATGTATATATATATATATATATATACATATATACGTGTATATATATACATATATATATGTATATATATATATATATATATATACATATATATATATACATATATATATATATATATATATATATATATATGGAACAGTGTGATAAATTCGCACAGTTTCCCAGGAGCGGATGCGGACTCTGACCACAATTTAGTTGTTATGAAATGTAATGTTCGTTTCAAGAAGATAAGGCAAGGGCGGCGGGCTAAAAAATGGAATTTAGAAGCAGTAAATGAATTAACGAGGAAGGAGTATCAGGAGACTGTAGAGAAAATGATGGATGACGGTAAAGAACTGAGTACTATCGAAGAAAAATGGGAATGTATCAAGAAAGGGATATTGGAAGCCGCTAAAGACACTATAGGAACCGTTAACGGGAAAAGGATAAGGAAACCATGGGTAACGGATGAGATGATTGCAAAGATGGATGAGAGAAGAAGATGGAAAAATGTAAACACAGAGTTAGGCAAAATGAAGTACAAAGAGTTAAACAATAAATTGAGAAGGGCCACAAATAAAGCAAAAGAAGAATGGTGGAAAACGCAATGCGAGGATATGGAAAGTTTACAGAAGAAGGGTGAAATTGGTGCTCTATACAGCAAGGTTAAGTTATTATCGGGAAGTAAGAAGGCAAGATGTGTGCTAACAGTTAAAGATAAATGGGGTAAGATAATAGTTGAACCAGGAAAAATCCAAGAGAGATGGAAGGAATATATAGAAACACTGTATGGTAAAGAACTTAGGCCGACAAGGTTAGACATAGAAAAGGAACATGACGTAGAAGAAGATAGCTTGGGTCCAGGCATACTCGACGATGAAATAGAAAGGGCATTAAAGGAGATGAAAGCAAATAAGGCTGTGGGGCTGGACAATATTCCTGTAGAAATGTTGAAATGGTTAGGGAAAGGTGGGAAGAAGGCCATATATGGACTGATTCGTAGTATCTATGAGGAAGGAATCTGGCCGGAAGATTTTGTGAGATCGGTGTTAGTTCCTATTCCAAAAAAGGCAAAGGCTTCGTCATGTGAGGATTACAGAACAATAAGTTTGATATCCCACGCAGCTAAAGTTATTCTCAGGATCATCAACAAAAGGATAGAGAGTAAGGCAAATGATTACTTAGGGGATGATCAGTTTGGGTTCAGGAAAGGAAGAGGTACGCGTGATGCCATTGCAGTAATGAGATCACTAGTCGAGAGGAATATAGAATACAACCAGGACGTTTTTGCCTGTTTTGTAGATTTCGAAAAAGCGTTTGATAGAGTGAATTGGGAAAAATTAATGCGTGTATTGCAGAAAATAGGAATGGATTGGAGGGACAGGAGACTGATCCGCAACCTGTACATGTCTCAGACTGCTCAGGTGCGAGTGGGGAACGGAGAGTCCGGATGGGCAGTGTTAGGAAGAGGTGTAAGGCAGGGTTGCCCATTGTCACCGGTACTGTTCAACGTATATGTAGAGGAAATGATTAAAGAGGCATGGGAAGAACTGGAGGTAGGAATGAAAGTCGGAGGGGAATTCGTAAAATCGGTTAGGTTTGCTGATGACCAAGCATTAGTTGCTCAGTCAGCCAAGGGGTTGCAAGCATTGTTGAGTGAATTGGAGGTTCAGTGCGATAAATATGGGATGAGAATAAATATTAATAAAACAAAGGTTATGCGATTTTCCAGAAAGAAAAAGGCTAAGCTAAATATTAAAATAGGCGGGGAAAAAATAGAGCAGGTAGAACAGTTTACATATCTCGGAAGTGTTTTGGACCAACACGGTCAAAGTGGTAGGGACGTAAGGAGAAGAATTGCGCTAGGCAAGGAGGCTTTCTCAAGGAGGAGGGAGTTGATGACGGGGACGTTGAGTAGGGATGTTAAAACAAGACTCGTAAAAACTCTGATATGGAGCGTAGCTATGTACGGCGCGGAAACCTGGTCGCTGAAGCAGGAGGATAGACGTAGATTGGAGGCTTTTGAAATGTGGGTGTGGAGAAGAATAGAGAAGGTGAAATGGACCGAAAGGAAAACAAATGAGGAAGTACTAGAAATGGTGGGGGAGGAGAGGGGTTTGTTGAGAGAAATCCTATGGAGGCAGGAAAAAATGGATGAAGGGCGTATTGAGCGGTAGTGGAATGTTGAAGAGGGTAATAGAGGGAAGAATGTTGGGCAAGCGAGGTAAGGGTAGGAACAGGATAGGGATGTTGGACGAGATGAAGGGAGGAAAGAAGTACACCGAGATGAAGAGGGACCTGATATAGATTAGTTTGCTAGGTGGGGAGTCACAAAATGTTTATTTGATAGTTGGGTCCATCCAAAAACCTACCTTAACCGGTAGATTACCTAAAAAAAAAAAAAATATATATATATATATATATATATATATACACATATATATACATACATACATACATACATACATATATATATATATATATATATATATATATATACACATATATATACATACATACATACATACATACATACATACATATATATATATATATATATATATATATATATATATATATATATATATATATATATATATATATATATATATATATATATATATATTTTTTTTTTCAAACTTGAAAATCCCGCTATACGGCGCACAAATATTCATTCAAACAGAAATAGGTATAAGGAAAGGGGGTGCCTTTTATGTGTTTTCCTATCCCCTTTCCTTATACCTATTTCTGTTTGAATATATATATATATATATGGTGAAATTGTTCAGTGGATGTTAGATGAGATTATTCATTCATAAAAATTAGATTTTTTATTTTTTGAATCAGTTTGTTAGGTCCCCAAAAGCTGAAGCGTTGGGTAAAATTTGTTCTTAACCAAGAGGTTATCAATAAATAAAATGATTTACTTCATTACGTGCCTTTCGTGCCTTTTCATCTTAGGCACCATGAACAATAATCTATCATTAATTATAGATTCCTTAAAACTAATGAGCTATTTCATAAGTCCCTCCAAAAAATACTTATTGATTTGCGATCTTCATTCATTTTTCTCAAGGCATCACTTTTGTCTATTTTTTAAGCATGTAACAGCATGAACCAACTATAAAAAAAGTGTTATAAGTTATCCCATCAATTGTTTTAAAGTTATGACTTAGGGCAGGTTCACACAAGGAATGTCCTTGTGATTTTCCTGAATCTGCCTCAGTGTCATGTGTGGTGGAGTTGTATACTGTCCAGCCTCAATTCCATCAGGCCATTGTCTGCCCCAAGAGAAGAAATTTCATTCACGTGGCTGCCTCCCCAGCAGACATACTTCCCCACATTTCTTCAGTACTTCCTCGTTCTTTATTCGGTCCTCCTATCTCACTTGCTCTTTTTTCTTTGTCTCCTCTTTCCAAATTCTTCTCTATCTCCTTCATAAGTATCCCATGTTTTTCAGAACTATTGCTTTTCCTCCATCCATTTTCCTTGACATACTATATTTTCCTGAAATTTTGGTTTAATGGTATGTACAGTAACCTTCCCTTTGTAATAATGCTTTCCTTCACCATTGAAATTATTATTCTCATCTCTTTTGAGCAATGCATGTCTTGCTTAGCGGTGGTGTCTCTTTGATGCTTGAATTTTCTATTTTCTCAATATTCTCTCCTTTCTATTATTGACCCTTGCAGACCATTACCATGCATTTGGTCTTGCTCTAATTTATTTTAGTTCCCGGCACTTTGTATTTGTGAACAAACCTGATGCACTCCACTTTTTTCCAGTTCTCTTTCTCTATCAAGACATTCTCCGTCTTTGACCAAAGTATTTCTTCCAGAGCCATCAAAATTGAATAGAATTTATGGTAGGCAGCATCCCTTCTTGGCTGCTTCTTTTACCAATCTCATCCATATCTATTTCAATAATGCATTCATGCTCTTTGGTGTGCATGCAAGATTTCTTATCAAGTCTTGCTTTTTTTCCTTTCCTTTCACTTGCACTTATCCCTCTCCTGTCAATCCGTGTTTTCGTAGTGCCAGCATCATTCACTTTAGCCTAATAAAGGCCTTATCTAATCAACACTGTATGCTCTTCTATATCTCATTATTTCCATCCGTGGACCTATTTTATTCATTTTTCCCCACTTCTCATCTGGAACTTTGCTTCTCCTCTCTACTATTTTAAATTATTCTATTCAACGTTCCATTTATAGTTCTGAAGCCTAATATTTGTGGATAATCCATGAGCATGCGCATGAAATTCTTGAACCTCAAGCAACCATTAACACCATCTGTAAATAAATATCCATTTGTAATGCATTCAAAAATATAATAAAGTAGAGAAATTTACCCCGAATTGGGACTAAGGTTTTTTTTACTGCTGGCTTGATTGTGTCAGGTTTTAAGGTAATTTGATTAAATTTTCAAAGAAATTGTTCTATGTGATAATGATTTTAAGAAGAATTGAAGCACAAATTTAATCAAAATAGTGTGAAAATTTTCTAATTATCATACTTGCAAAACATCAACAAAAATGTATGTGTAATAGTGAATGGATTTCAGAAAATTCTAGTGAATTTCATATGTGTTAGTTTTGAATCCATTGGACCATTTTGACTAATGAAATCCCTCGATATAAAAGTATAATATCATTGTACATGTCGAGTGCTTAAGATATCCTATGAAGTTGCCTATTAGATGGTTAAATAATGTGCTTAAGTAACAAAAGTGAGATATTGGAGATTTTTTGATCAAAGACAGCGTTATTGTTTTTTATGAAATGCAGTAGCCACTTCTCATATGAGTGAAATTGACTAGTTCATTGCACAGTGAATTTTTGAGAAGTTAGTGGGGGAAAACAAGTCCAGTTAATTATTTGCAGTAAGGTTGATATGTAGAATCAAAGGTGTTTGATTACCAGCGATGATAGGTGCAGTGCAGTCTAGATGGATGCATTCCATTTGAGTATTTCACAGGAGTGTTTAGGCAGAGTTGGAAGTTTAAAAAGCAAATGATTCATGTATTTTAATATTTGAGCTAGAAAATATCACAATATACAAGAATAAAATATCTATTCCACTCATTGCAAGTACATATGCGAGGCTGGTTTTGGATTTCTGTATTTATGCTACTATAAGTTGCTGTAGGCTGAATTAAAGAATTGAATGTATTTAAAGAGTTTGAAGGACTTCATGGTTTCAATTTTCACCAATGTAGTTCCTAATTATTACATAAGGGAGCATGAAATGTCTAACAGCCAATGTAAGACCTTCATAAAGTTTGTTTTTACTTATTTAGGTAGGTGTGCTGTTGTTTTAAAGGGACAACTGTCTCGGTTGTTATTATTGGACAAGAGCTCAACAGGAAAGAGTGATCTTAACATTATTTTTTATTTGGATAATTCATTTCGCAAGCATTTGACTTTATTTTATATTGTTTGCTTAATGTGTGAAATACATTTATAAGATTCCTTTTTTGGGTGGTGACCTAACACACCCCGCCACACGCCCTTGCGGCGGCTTGCGGGGTATTATGTAGAAAAGATGTAGATGTAGATGAAGATTCATGTAATTTAATTAAGTATTTCATTAGCAATAGCCATTGCTAGTTGAAACATTTTCATTTTCCCTATACCTGCTCTTGACAATGAAAAATGCTCTCTGCAAAGATGTTCCTTTGCACTGGGGGTCTGGTAAAGTTGCATGGGTTTAGATCTGGACTATGGGGAGGATGAGAAATACACTTACGATTGATTTTCACAAAATGATTGCTATTCCATGATGTGAGTTTCGTGGAACCCAAAGTGCACAAATTTTATTGAATTTTAAAACATTATTCACATACAGCAGTATCGCCAAATGAATCTCATGTCCAATTCTCTCGATGAAGTGGTGGTAATGTCACCTCTGCTGATGATTTGTCCTGGTGAAAGCAACATATCAATGAAGCGTTGTGTGTTATCTTCATTTTTGCAGTAAAAGAACTGTACTTGCAGCGCTTTAAGTTGCAATGGCTGCAGCTGATGCGGTGCTAGATTCTAATCAATGAAACTTGTTTCACATTTACAATATATATTAAGATTATACTATGGAATGAAATTTAATCATGATACATTATGTGAATAATACATTGATGATCTTTTCACCAACTTTCACAAACACCACTTGTATAAGTGAGCTTAGAATCAAAATATTTGCATGTTTACAAATTGTATTTCATGCATCATTTGCGGTGAAATACACTCTTTACTCAAGCACGTTTGCATTGAGGTGTGATAGGAGAAGAATTACACAGTCAATGCAACATGATTGTACTTGTAGTGCTGCGAACATGTGTCCAACTATGAATTTAACACACAAGTGATGCCTTAGCGTTATCTAATTTAATCCATGCTTAATTTTCATATCATATCAATGAAGTTCATTTCTATTTCTATCCTGAATTTCTATTTTTATTTTTATCCTGAAGTGACAGCCTACAAAAAATTAATTACTTTTAAAGGTGTGATATTTATACAGGAATTTGGAATAGATTTTTAAACCTTTATCTCTCTCATAATTCCCTTATGAATCAAAAGTGTTGCATCTATTTCTTGGCATTTCTCATTGGTGGAAATTATAATAGACCTCTTTCAAAGGTTTCATTAGGTCAAACATATCATCCATTTTGTATGAATAATAAGTAAAGAACCTGTATACTACCTTGACCAAAAAGTTCCTGGAATAACCACCGTGTGGCGCTCCCATCGTTCCGATTTGAGTTCTGTTTTTTTTTGTTAAATTGGTACATCTGTTGTTGATATTCCCTTTAAATCTTAGTGTCATAACTTGACATTTGCAAAAGTTACGTAGCCAAGAGTACATCTATCTCTGTGTGTGTTGGCGATTTTTTACAATTGCAGAAATGGATTTAAATTTGCAACAACGAACTTGTATTAAATTTTGCGTAAAAAACGGATTTAGTGACGCACGGACGTTGGAAATGTTGGAAAAGTGTTTCGGCAACGATTCTCTAAAAAAAACGGTCATTTACCAGTGGCACCAGTGGTTCAGAAGTGGTCGTGAGTCAATCGAAGATGATGAACGCAGTGGCAGACCATCGACATCGAAAGTCGGTGAAAAAATTGATAAAGTAAAAGAAATGTTGGTCAATAACCGCAAATTAACCATCAGAGAAATAGCAGAGGACTTGAACATTGCCTATGGATCCGCCCAAGACATTGTGGTTAATGATTTGGGTTTCCGTCGTGTAGCAGCAAAGTTGGTGCCAAAAGACCTCAATTTCATGCAAAAAAGAGACCGTGTTGACGTCGCAAAAGACATGATTTGCGAGGCTGAATCCGATCCCACATTCATCAAAAGGATCATTACTGGAGACGAGACATGGGTTTATGGGTACGACATGCAATCCAGACATCAGGCAAGTGAATGGCGTTCACCAAATGAGCCGAGACCAAAAAAACCAGGTCGTTTTCAGTCAAAAAAGAAGGCAATGCTGACGGTTTTCATGGATTACAACGGTGTAGTGCATCATGAATTTTTGCCAGAAGGCCAGACAGTAAACAAAGAGTATTCTTTGGGCGTTATGAGACGTTTGCGTGAAGCAATTCGCCAAAAGAGACCAGAAATCGTCGCACAGTGCGTCGAGACCGTCGCACAGTGCTATCATTATTCGTAATTTTTTGACGAAAAATGCAACAAATACCATCCAACAGCCACCGAATTCACCTGATTTGGCTCCCTGTGACTTCTTTCTGTTCAATCGAGTTAAAAAACCATTACGGGGAACGCGTTTTAGCAGCCGAGAGGAAGTAATGGAAAAATCGCAGGAAGCACTGATGGACATACCGAAAACCGAATATAAAAAATGTTTCGAGGATTGGATCAAGCGCTGGCATAAGTGTGTTGCAGTCGATGGGGATTACTTTGAAGGGGACAATATAGATTTAGATGAATAAACTTGTATTTTTAATTTTCTGAATAAATTCCGGGAACTTTTTGATCAAGGTAGTATATATGTCTCAAACATTATTTTGGAAATGTGGCATTTAATGCCCTTGTCAGGAAACTGTTTCCCTGGATTAAATCTATCCAAATCAATGTCCTTCTGTTAGTCTGTTGGGTGTTGGTTAACCAACATCTTGACCACATACGACCTAGCAATTCACTCATTATGTTCATACGAGAGTAATCCCAGAAGTACCCAACCCAACAAAGAAAACAAAATTTTGAAAAAATAAATTTTACAACATAATCTCCTTTCAGCCCTATACACTTTTCCCCAGCGATGTTCAATTTGTTTAATACCCTTTTTATAATAAGAACTCTCTTGCTACGGAAAATAATCATTAACTGCCAGCATCCCTTTTTCACGGTTGGAAAATCTTTGACCACTGAGCCATTTTTTCAAGTTTGAGAACAGAGAAAAAACTGAGGGGGCTAAATCTGGCAAATAGTGTGCCTGAGGTAGCAATTCAAACTTAAATTCATGAATTTTGGCCATTGCAGTAATGGATTTGTGAGCTGATGCATTGTCTTGATGAAACAATGCTTTCTTCCTAGCCAAATGCAGCCACTTTTCTTTATTTATTCACTCAAACATTGCAATAAGTTTGCATAATACTTGCCGTTGATGATTTTTTCTTAATCAAGATAGCCAATGAAAATTATCCCATGCGCATCCCAAAGAACTGGCGTCATGACCTTGCCTGCAGATAAAATGGTCTTCTCCTTCTTTGGAGTTAGTTCTTCCTTTTGAATCCATTGTTTTGATTGTTCTTTTGTCTCAGATGTGAAGTAATGGACCCATGTTTCATCCATGGTTATGAAATGGCCCAAAATTTCTGCTTTTTTGTTGTGAAACTTTACTAAACACTCAATTGAAACATGTTCACGACACTGGTTTTGCTAGAGTGTGAGCAAACACGGTACCCATCTTGCACAGAGCTTTATCATGTTCAAATTTTTAGTAAATATTCGATGTACTGCCCTTTTTGAGATGCCTACTATGTCTACTAGGTTGCGCATTTTGTCGACGATCATCCAGTATCACTTTATAGATTTTCTATACCATTTGCTGGAGTCGTCACCTCATTTGGACTAATGCGATGCTCGTCTTGACAGCTGGTCTGGCATCATTTTAACTCGGCGACCAAATATTTTGCAAATGAAGGAGCAGGCTCACCCAGGGTAGAATCCAGTTCAACTTTTATATTGGTTGGGCTGAGGCCTTTCAAATAAAAGTATTGTATTACATAACAGTGACCTATTTTCTCCATTTTCACAAATTCACTGAAAACGTTCACTATTGATGGCTGCCAAACAAATACTAAGCAATGTAGCGAGTTCAAACTTGAAACATATGCTTTATAGATTGCATACTTTCTAATACAGTGATGTTTTTCAAACAACTACCACCATCTCTAGGTCATACCGGGTACTTCTGGGACCGCCATTGTACATGAGATTGTTTCCGGTTACTTTACGTGAGAGATGATGACTCTATTGATGTTTACTCACTTGATCTATCCACAAGATAATAGCAGACCTCAGGAGCATGAGTACATAATTTTTTCATCAGTATCATGCCCACATTGTAGTTTAATCAAGTCACTGCTAATATTTACTCGAACAGTTAGTAGGTTTGGGTAATTGGTGACACCAATGTGTTATTTGAGCTGGCAGGTATAGAGGTGTTACATCTGCTGGAAATTTGAATGAAAAGTGTATATTTTGGTGATACTTGGATACACAGGTTACTTCTGCTGGACACTGTAGCAGGAATATTACGTGAAAACTCGCACCTTTTGTTTCTTCTCTTCACTTTCGTGCAGTTTTATTTTGGTGGCTCTCAGTTCCACATCACATTAATGTCTACTGGATTTTTGTATGTGAAGATGCATTCCTTTCATCAACTATTGCGTGAATAGAAAGTATAATTTGCAGCTTTTAGTATTTAAAATTGGTAAAACAGTTGGTAAATAAAGAGAAAATCGGAAAGTAATTTTAGTGAAAATATGTAGAAAGCTTTCGCTCGGCTGAAATAACCAATTTCAGTTGAATAGAACTGTTGGTGTTGTTGATACTTAGCCCTTAAGAGTTAACTTATGATGAGGGTAGGGTACCAGTGCCTTGAACATCTGGTACTTGAAAAAGCACAGCTGCTTAGTTTTGTGTTCCACAGGGATCCTTGATTCATGCATGTGTCAGTACACTCAAGGGGGTTGAGAATTTTCCAGGTGGTCTATCAACCACTAATCTCTCAACAAAAAGATAAACTTGGAAAAATCTTCTCAAGTTACTGTTGTAACATTTGCCTAAGTTTCAATGAATTTTATGGATATATATTTTATTTTTATCCATGTTTAATAATTTTGCAGCAGTATGTAGATTTGTTTTAAACATAGTGAACAAGTATTGATGGAGAATAATAAAATGTAGATAATTAAGTATTGATTAATAATCATTATTGATTTTACAAGAAGATGTAATACATTTTAATTTAACAAAAAATCTTTAAATAACATTATTGCAAATAAGGTTCTTAAAATGGTGTAAGATGGTGATTTCCTTAAAATTTCATTGGTTGATTCATGTTGTATTGAAAATGCTGACAATTTTATAGGGGATGGAAAAAGCCTGAATTTTGTAAAGATTTCAATGAAAAACATTTTGTTAAAATGCCATGTCCGTTAATATTACATAGTTGTGCAATCGTCAGTTAGTGAGCATAACGTGAAATATTATTATTTATAATTTATGGCCCTACATTGCTGCCAGGAAAATGAGAAATTTTGTAATTTTCCCCTGTGGGTTCGTGAGACAAACTGACTTGTTTCATTTTCTAAATATTGCAGAAAGCCTTTCTGCCTCTGGCTATTCAGATCAACTGCTTTTCCCAATAATATTATGTGGTGAGATAGAGCATACTAAATGTGATTATTACATTCCATTTTTTGAGGTTTTTTTAATACAGTCTGACAAAGGTGTCCAACACTGTCATATGCTGTCTGTGTAATTTCATGGAATTATCAATAGTCTGACACTTCACATAAACTGATACTTTAAATTTAATTTATTTGCTGTTTGCATTGCATATTTCTGGTGTTGTTTGATGGGATGTGTAGTTTTTATGGTTGCATGAAATATCCTGACCTTTTATAGATCACATGAATCCTCATGACCCCTGCACTTTTGTTTTCACATTGCCTAGGAATGATTTCCATTGCAAGTTCATCCTTTCTCTTGCTTTCTTTTTTCATATTTACCAACTTTTCACCAAATTCTCTCTTTGCATTTGACAATGTCTTACATTCTTTTTGAGGTCATTGTGAAAAGTTCATTGTAGAAATTTGTCTAAATAAAATGCATTGACTTCATCCATAAATATTCATACTGCCAATTAATTCTCGATTTACTAAAAATATTTAACCCAAACTAAAAATGAGTTGTCATTGGTTTGACTAAACTGAATGTTTTTGTGTATTTTATATGAAAAAGGACATAAATTATTGGACAAAGTTGATTGATCACGATGTTTTAGTAAAGAATATGGTTTTTTAAAAGGACCTAAATGGTTACCTGTTGGAGATAAACTCCTTTACGGTTACTGCCTCCCTGAAAAACCATGTCGAATAGATGACAGCAAAATGTATGCAGGACTAACAACTAAGATGTGCTCAGTGGTTAAAGAAAACAATAATTAGGAGAAAGTTGGTTAATGGGTGACTTACAATGCATTTATTTACTGTTCATCAGTTGCTTTAATTAATTTTCATCATAAAATGTAGGAAAAGCATATTTTATTCCATGCATAGCATGTTATGAATCTTCCTTCATTGTGATGCAATGGGCCTTATGAGTGCCTTCATTTCAACCATGTTTCATATTTTAATAAAGAATTTATTGAAGATGTCCATTGAAATTCAACTTAGAAATAGTAAGTTAAATGCACAAGCTAGTTAACTAAACTAGTAAAATGCACAAATAGAATAATGAGGTGCAATATAACTCAAACCTCAATATATTGTAAGTATGTGTCATTGAAACTTGCACAGAAACTTCCACTTGTATTCTGGTCATCAGAATACAAAAGAAAGGTTAAAAGGCCCCAACTCATGATGTCATCCTGGTGGGAAGAATAAAACGTCTACTTCTAGTATTCGTGGTTAAAAAAGGCCTGGTGGAAAGTTTAAAGTGAGCCTATCGCAATATCTTTTTTAAAATGTGGAACTAGCAATGCGTGACATAGAAGTGAAGATTACATTGTGTTAGAGGAAAGTGACTGCCGCAGTGAAAATAACTGACGAAATGATTTAGCTGCAGTGGTGACAAATTTCTGGGATTCTACAATGAGTAAACATTGATATATGCATAGTTTATAATTTTCTATGTAACTTCAATTTTCTAAAGCCTTAACAGCAATATTTTTACCCTTTTCTGTCTTATCCAAGTATTTTTCGCGGATTCTAACCAGAAAAATCAGGATGCATCTGTTGGACTGGGAGGGATGGCATTTGTCTTAACACGCAATGTTCCATTACCATTTTAGATAAATATTTTCCTCGTGTGGCACAGTGGTGTCCAAATGGACGTAATATCTGGATGACAACAGGTTAGGGGATCCAAAGAATTTAATGCGTGAGGAAAATTAGGGAGAAATAGAGAAAAATGTGCTTTTGTGGCTTAAAAAATTTAAACTGCAATAATTAGTTTTGGTTAATTGATTTTTTTATACCAATCTTTACTTTTCTCTCATTTACACATCTACATTGGCCCAGTTCTTTAATACACTAACATCTGAGAGCATTGGTGATATTGCAGCTCTCCTTTACCTATTCATCTTTCATTTATTTTTCTTTGGTTCATTTTTAATCTATATTCTCCTCTTGTTCATCCATATGTTTCAACCTTTGTCTGCAAATAAGTTCATGTCATCTGAAAACCAATTATATGTATGTATTTCGTTTCCCTCCACACTATGCTCACTTCCTTATCTTGATTCTAACATTTCCTTGCCATATCCTAACCAGAGATATTAAAAAAGTTTTGAAGATTTACTTGCCCCCAATTTATATTCTGAAACAAAAAAAAACTTCTCATCCACCAGGTCCCCAACCTCTTTTTTATTATGCTCTAAGTACTAACTCATATCAAGATTAATACCACTACAATCGAGGTGATTGTTTGATGCTCCTTATATTTTTCTGTCCATCTCCTTTTGGGCTCTCTTCATTTGGCAGAGAATCAACAATGATGGAAAGGAGACAAACTATGCAAATTTCACTTGAATAGAGATTTATTCACGACCCGGGTTTCAAACACTTAATGTCATCTTCTAACCTGAAGATGACATTAAGTGTTTGAAACCCGGGTCGTGAATAAATCTCTATTCAAGTGAAATTTGCATAGTTTGTCTCCTTTCCATCATGGATAAATTTCACAAGGTTAACCCTAATACCGTTTGGTTTGTTAAGAGAATCAACAGTTTCCCACGTCTATTAATTCCAGTCCATCACCATTATTGAGTTTAATTCAACTTTATTCCACATACGTGTGGGTCTCTTTAGTCTCTTTTTCCTCTTCTGTTAATGACTTAACCACTCCATGTGATTCACTGTGCAAGTTTTAAAAAACTCGTAATACATGCATTTCATATTAACCCCAAATTATAATTAAACTTAAAATGTTGCAAATAAACTATGGGATTAATAAGTGTATGATCACTCTTTATTGAACCGTCTTTGTGCATGAACAATTGGAAGGGTTAACTAACTACATCTTTAGGTTAATTGTCTCCAGTGTTTGATATACTCTTCCACCATCAAGAACACATAGAAGTCTTTAAAATCAATCTCAACATAATTCCAAAAGTTATTTTTGGTTTTTTCTCATCTGTTGCTCATTGGATAAATCTTAGTGAACAATTTCTAGCATTGCATAATTTACATGTTAGCCACTGTATCAATTCCAGTTTGGGTCTTATTATGATAAGTGGGAGGTGCTTGTGGTGGATGATAGTATTGTTGTGGCCAATCTCCGGGAATAATGGGAAATGTCAGGAAAATCACTGCAGTGACAGAAATCAGGAATTTTTGAAAGTGATATTTTTTCCTGATAAATTGAAGAATAATTTAGCAAAGCTGCTAGGAATTAATGCACCATAGTGATCCTGAGCGTATATTTTTTTATGGCGTGCAAGATGTAATGTGGAGTGCAAGGGTCACCGTACAATTTTTGGAAATAACAAATTGTATGCAGATTTTGACTGTTACTATTTGAAGTTCTCATTTCGTACACTGAAACAATCTTCCTCTCTGATTAAATAGGATTGTCCATGTGAACACTCCATTATGAGTAGTATAGAGTGCAATTTGAATCTTGTCCTTCATCTTGTTGAAGATGTCAGGAGAAGAATTGGCTGGAAGTACAGTCTTGAAATTGGGATAACATATTGAAAACAAAAAAACTGAGTAGCCTTATACATTTAAGCAGTATTGAAACTGGGAACCATCCTCATTCATTAGTTTCAATGCTAATTTTGTTTGTTCATAAACCATAAACACAGTATTCAACCCGAAGGTCGGTTTGGTAGGTGATGGTAGAGTTCACCCAGTACTAAGCCTGACGGCATGTGAAATTCACACATCAGGGTATGGGGGCTAGTTCCTTTCCCTGTGCCGGTTATAATAGTTTCCCAGGAAGATCTGGTACCCGAAAAATCACATAGTTTGGGTGGAGCTGCAAGTGCCAAGAGTGCCTTACCCGGGAATCGAACCCGGGACCCTCCGGTCAGTAGTCCAACGCTCTACCCCCTGGACTACTGTGACCCACGCTGTTTGCTCATAGCCTTCCATTGTTCCCAATTTGATGCTAAAATCATGCTCCTATAGATTTCCCTATTGGTATCCCATTTTCCTTGGCCATTTTTATTACCCTGGGAATTCTTGTGGGGATTTTCCTTCTGTTATTCTATTATCATCCTAAAACTTGTCCATTTCCTCTCAAAATGTAATTGTGAAATATATCTAGTCCCTATTCTTAGTGTAATGCTGAATAATGCCTTTGCCTTTTTTTGATATATTTTCTGGTCTTGCATTTAAACTGCCCATTTAATCTTCAGCTACATATTCTGAAGGCCACCTTCAAGTACATATTTAATCCTTATAGTACCACACTCCACATGAAAGTTTTCATGCCCTACTTCTTTATTTGTTATGGTATCATCAAATTTCATAGAAAAGGCTATTGGAATAGCATATTATGTGTAACCTTTAGCTCCAAAACCTTTTTTTTAAGCAATATTAGTTGAAGAGCCTTAGCAAGCCTATTGAACTTGAACCCTATAAGACGTTCACTTGTCAAAAGAAAATCTTGTTCATCACTGAAGGGTGTGTTTACTTAAAAGTCAGCCACCACCTGCTCTTGAATTGCTCCACCCAAAATAGAAGCATATCATTTGTCTGATGAATTGTGGTCAAACCTTCATGTACCTTTTCAGGCCTTATGAAATGAAAACTGAAACATTATTGTAGAGTTGCTTCTTTAATGCTGTGCTTTGTGTCTGAGCAACAGGCTTTGTTTCAAAGGACATGTTGAAAGCATATACTAATTACTATATACTATATTCTTCATCAATAACTGCTTTTAAACAAACCACCACTCAGGGGTTGTCAGCCCCTGGATCAAAATATTTGCCATTAGTGATGGGTGTGTAATGACTGTCACTAGGGAGGGAGGAGAGTATGACATGCTGCTGGCAGGTTTTAGTGTTAATGTCAGCTGGGTTATTTTTAAACAGAATTGGACTTGGAAATTTCTTTTGGACGTGTATTATGAGAATTCATAAAAATGGGGGAGTATGAAGTTAATCATTTGTAGGAAGCATCCAGAGTTATTTTGTTCAAATACAACTGGTGAATATAATTAAATGTATCATACGCCCAAATATACTGAAAGATGAAAGTCTTATCTGGAATGTGTATGAAAAATTTCAAGAGTCCCAGAAAATTAATAGCAACCATTTCCTTTGACCAACTTCTGTATTTTATGACAACTATGTATTTTCCTTGCAAATTTCACACAGCACTGAAAATATCTACTCAAATTGGCAATTTAAAGTATATAAAACTCATAATTTGGTATTAAATGAGTAAACACTGGTTTGAATAATTAATCTGTGTGAAAAATCCATGTTATTGAAAATGCAAACCAAAAATTTTGAACGATTTCAAACTGCTGTACTGGCTGCTGTCAAATATTCCATTTGTCAGTACTGCCTTACCCCTGATTGGTCTCATGGGAAGAGAGGCAATATTGCAGTTTCCAATTGAAGTTGTACACAATCATTATACAATATAATTATAATATACCAGACCAAATATTACAAAAGTAACTTAAAGATATATACTCCTGTTAACCACTGCTAATAAAAACTCCGTGAGAGTGTATTCAATATTGGCACTAGTTACATGTGGCTGTTTACGTTATTACAGGAATCTGTGATCAGGAATTGCTACCAATTGCAAAATTATGTATTCTCTCCTTATTGTTTGTTTGTTATGAGTTGTAATGTAGGATTTTGTAGAATGTAGAATTTTGTAAATAGAGAATTTTTCAATGAAGAACATACATTTTTTTATCAAAATATGACTTGATCATCTTGAATGACTTCAAGGTATAAAGTAATTGACAAAGGTAATTGTAAATGATGTTCATCTAAAATTAAAAGTCAACTTATGTGAATTTATTTTTATGAAATCAAATCTTCTACAAAAAAACTGTAATTTTATCTTCCATTGGTGCAGTTTTAAGGGGGTTACCCCAATTCCGGGTGTGACTGATTACTTACTTAATTTTGATTTGTGTTTGATAAGGCATTTTAATAAGTGTAAAGCCAACATTATGTAGAAGTTACACAAGTAAAATGCCATTACTTTTGGCCTGTGTTTGATGAAAGTTATTGTGAATGCCATCTGGCAGCTGTGAAGCCGTGAAAGAGAAAGTCTCGCCAGTTTTACTTGCATATACAGTATATACATGGAGTCAGTATGGGTAAATGGAAGGGCCATATTTTGTCAGGTTGAAGATCACTTTGGTGAAATTTTTCTTATCAAATTTTAGGAACAGTAATCCGAAAATATTCATAGAAAATATTGTAATAACTCATTCAGTGGAAGAAGATACATTTTGTGATAGTAATTTTTTGGCTAGTTTTCTTCAGTATTCTTTCAAATGTATTTCTAATGTCAAATTTATGGTTTCCTTACACATATTTGTCAGGGGATTGTTAATAGAAAGAAGGTTTTAAGTAATTTATTTACGATTTTATTTCACATAATTTGTTTAATATTCTTCCTAAAGTGGCAGCTTCTATGACTGTAGTTTGGAATTAATAGATTTTAGGACTGACAAAACCAACATTTCTTTGCCATAATTTGCACATTTGGCTCTTCCAGTTGATGAATATTGGATGCTTAATGTTCGCTTTTAATGGTTGCATTTTGAAATGATTTAGTGTATAACCACATCAGACTTGCAAGACACTTGAAATACTCTCAGTACATAAATCAATAGATGATTATATTGTTTCACATTTAAATTTCATTGTTTTATGCATTTAAGTTGCTATGAAGATTTCCTTTTTGCCTTTACATTGCATATTGGAAAAGTTGAAACAAAAAGTCTGATTTCAAATCACCCTTGGTTAATGAGTGTGGTTAGACCCTTTCTTTAATTGGTATCTCCGTCAGTGTTTCTGATTTATTTTTAATGAACCAAATGCCTCATCATTTTGCTTAAACAGTATTGTGTGAATGATACATTTGAAGAGTAAATTGCAATTCAGTAATTACATTTAACTTGTCGTTATGTATCATTTGTTTCATTTGATAAATATTTCTCGGAAACATTCTTATTTTGGACACAGGGATGAATTAATCATAATTGTGAACATAGTCGGGGATGTATGAAAATCATTTTATAGTCATGCTAATGAGAATAACCAAAGAAAAGTTTGACCCTTTTTCCTGGCTTGGAAAACTTTGTCTTGAAAGTTCCAATTGTGTCATGGTTTAATGTTTCTAGTTTTGTATTGCTTAAAAGGGCAGGCTCTGTGGATAATACCTGTGTTTGTGCTTATATATTTTTACTTTGTAGATGAGGATAAAGCTGCGTGTAAACAATATCTTGTAGATTTCCAATATAGAGGTGCTTATAATATGTGACAATACTTCTACATCTGCCTATGTTCCATGTAATGAATTGGAAAGCTTTGTATTGCATTAGAGACTGTTTTGGAGTACTTGAAGTTGACTTATGTATCAGAATAACAGGCGCCTGGGGTAATAAGAATGATCTTTTCATTCTTTCTTTTCATTTAGCCATGGAGTTCCCATGGTTTAGAGGTTGGTTGTCGTAATTATCTATTATTGCATTTCAAAGCAGTTTACAGTGCATTGAAATTGAAACATTTCAGTAATTTCACAATTTATTTTTAAGCACAACACATGTCAATGTTTAAACATCACCATCAAGTGTCCGCATTAAGTTGGAATTTCACTAAGCCAAGGTTTCCTATAGTCTACTTAATTTTCAGTGTTGAATATGTGAAGATATGCAAATAACTGTGAGAAGTGTATTATTAATTGTGCTGTTACACTACATTTACTGAAAAAAATGAGTGGTACTTTTAAACAGCTAAATTAATTTTTAAAGAATGTAGTTGGCTGTGAAGCAAAAATGATTTCGTATTTGAGGAGAATGAATCCTTGTTGTGAAAATGAAATGTTGAGGAAAAACCATATTTGTTTTAGTCAGAAGTAGTGGTCAAGTGTGAATGTTATCTTATAATACTTTATGAATGTAGATATGTTTTTCAAAGAAAATGATATATTTTTCATCATTCTGCAAAAATAATCGAATGACATGAAATTTTTTAATGACAAATATAAACATTGGCATCCACCGTGGACAAAAGAGTGAGGAATGCATTTGATCGAAGAAACCCACCTCGATTGATGAGTGAGTCCCACCTTATGAAGTAAAGTTAGATGGGGTTGGTGGGGAATGGGCCAGCTGGAATGGACACACTATTTGGGAAAGGACGGAAAAGCTACAAAGAATTTTTCTATTTATCAGATGTGCTGCACGACACCTTCGTGATGCACTCGAGGATGGTCAACCCTTTAAGGACGTTTGGCATGGAGTGTGATCAAGAGTTGAGGGATGCCTCCTACGGGAAGAGTATTCAGAGTACAAACGTGACAGCGTCGGAAGCAGATGTAGGGACTGCATTGTTAGTAGATGATCAGAAAAATCATGCACCACAGAAAATTCCACCAACAAAATCACAGATGAATCCTCGTAAGAGATGTGTGGTATGTTGGAAAAAAAAGCAGCGACGTGAAACGTCATGGCAATGTTCAGAATGCAAGATTGGACTTCATTTGACCTCTTGCTTTGCTGAGTTTCATCAGAAGTTTGTGAAGAGTTAAGGTATGTTCGTGTGAGGAGAAGTTATAGGAGTGTCAGTGAAGCATGCAGAATAATTAATCTGATGTGAATATTTCAATGATGAAGCAGTTTGAATTACATTGAAAGTTATCAGTTTTCATCAGTTTTGATGTGTGTGCATCGTTGTTAATGCACAGTTTGGTGGAGTTCAATTTTCACTCGTTGTGATGCTTCCAGCTTTTTTTGCTCAAATTTTCACTATTGTTTCTGTGTTAAAGATGAACTTCTGTTCTGATCTATGCATGTCACGTGAAATTGTATTCCTGTAACTGGAACAGTGCTTAGTGCTTATGGCATGTGATTATGTATAATGTTAGTTTAAGTAGTGGAATTATTTTCCTTTGAATTAATATTTGCATTATGTTCAGGATGGTTTTTAAGCAATGGTGTGTATTTGAAATATGTGTATTTCATGATTTTGTGGAAAACCATTAATACTGTCTTGTCTTGGATGAAGATTCTGCATATTGGTTCCTAAGTGGATAATGGGGAAATTGTTGTGACATTTTGCAAATACGCTTGCAGAGAATCTCCTTTTGTGTGGATGATTTGATGGTGTGATTATTTTGTGCTGTATCTTTTGCAGTTTCTTAGTGTGCTTAAGTTCCTGTTTACACTGTTGATTTCAAAGAATGTGGATAATTTAAGTAAAGTATGGTATATTTTCCCAACAGAGGTGTTCATTAAGGGCATGTCTTATCATTTGCTAAGTATCAAATAATTATTAAGCATTTTAGTTCCGATACTTCACAATGTGTTGTGACAACTGGATTCAGTTTGACATTTCTACTGGTTATTAAATTATACTACTGATAGGATTTATGGTTCCCCTAATGTGAGAAGCATTACTCCTCATTAGAAGAGGGAGCTGGAATGTGAATTTGCTAACAAAGAAACAATCTTTTTATATCACATTGAATTCATGCAGAGATCCCTGAGTTGGCTGAAATAAGATAATCAATTTTTGGCCAGCTTCTTAGTTTCATTTTTCTTTCAAGGTACTAAAAAAATTTTTGCTCACCTTAACTGCAATATTTTTCAAACTATTAGGTTGTCGTGAGAAAATGTTTGTTTTGAACCTGGTTTCAAAGTTAGACGAAACAAGCTGGTCCTCTGTTGAAGGTGATTATAAAGTTCAATGGATAAATTGTTCAAATGCAGGTATTAAATAATTGTCACACTGGAGTGACCACATGACATTGGAATTTACCAGGTATCAATTCAGTGTTGCTCTATTGATCTCGACATGTTTGCTTTGCACAGTGTGAACTGTCCTATCAAATAGGCACAAAGTTACTATTTACTCTATTAATGAAGCATTGTGGTTTCATTTGATGGCCTTGCATTTAGTATGCCCCATTTTAGGAGTGAAATTTGACTTCATATCTTTTACTTGGCACATTATGCAAGTGTGTCATTGACAATAAAGATTATTTTACAAGTAAGCCATGGAGTCTATTCCATTTGGTTGAATTGGCCCATATTGATTCAATGGTGTGTTGCATGACCTCATATTGAGCTGCACGACTGCTCATATGAATTTTTATTTTTAAACTCAATCAGTACTAAAATATTCTCTAAATTTCATATTGTTTACCCTGCGATAACATAGGTGAACATTAAACTCTAAAATATTTGTACTTGCAAAAGGCTGCTTCTCAAATATCGATCGATATGATTTATGATATATAATTAGAATGAACAATAGTTTCACTTTTGAAACTCAATTATTGAATAGTCAATTTTGTTTGACAAATATGCTCACATGAGGGTAGTGTTTGCTTTGGCTTCAATGCAAATGTCGAGAAGAGGTGGAGAAATGAAACACTTTAATTTTCCATTCTTCTTACTATAATTAGAAAAAAAATTGTTGTTAATGTTTAAGTTGTTAAACAAAATGTTAATTGGCCTTAGCTTAATTTCTTGGAAAGCTATTTAAAAATACTGAATTGACTATTGCATTTGATGAAATAGTTTGGTTTATGATTGGTGTGTGTGAAAATTAATTAATCTACTCATAATGACTGAATATTCTTTTCAACTTTGGATTTAAGGAATGTTAGTGCTTATTCTGTTTACATATCTATCTATCGATTTTATACATGTTTTGTATAAAAAGTATTTGAAAAAACTTTGGAAAAATAGATTTAATTCAAATATTACTACAAAGCCTCAAAAATCTTCAAAGTACATCCCTTGCGCATTTATGCACTTTTCACCCCAGTGGCTTTTCCACAACTCCAAGACTCCCTGGTAGGCAGATTCCAGAAGGTCCTTATGGGTACGTGTGCAACCTTCTTTGACGGCACTTATGGTCCCATGTTGGTGTCCTTTGAGGGAGGATTTCTCCTTTTGGTAATAGGAAGAAAATCCTGCAAGTGAGAAGTCAGGGCTGCAAGGGGGTTGGGGAATTGTCGCGATGCCTTTGCAGAAGGTCGCAAGCAGACACTCAGCACTCTTGGTCTTGGCAGATGGACACTCTTGGTCGTCCATCAAAACCTTGGGATGAGTTTAGCACATATTTTGCATCCCCAAATTTTCAGTGATAATGGTGTGTGTACTATCATATTATCAATGCCAATACGATCTGTGATCATGGGCACCCTTGGTGGTCTGAATTCAGCAATTCATGCACACATAAGTAAAAAATTGTTACCGATACTTTTTATACAAACTTTGTATAGACAGTGAAACCTCGCCTTTTTTTACGCCAAACTTATTTTTCCCATTATATAAATAATTTCTTTTGTGCTTGTAAAATTTTTGTTTGAAGACCCTGTAATCTTATCCCATCCTTATTTACATGTTATAAATTTCTGTTATCTAGCAATTTATGATGATCCATGAAAAGGTAGTTGGTAGGTGGTGTAAATTTGGCTCATTCAGATTCACACATTCAGGGTAGGTGTCAGTTCTTCGTGTGCAACCTGGTTTTGCACCAATTTGTGGTGCCTAGTAAATCAGTTGGCTTTAAAGAGTTTTCTAGAGGTGTCTGGAGGCACTACCTGGGTTTGAACTAAAGATCTTCCTGTTAGTACTTTAATTAATAATAGTAAAATTAATTTATTTTTAAGGGAAATATCTCATCAAATCACCGCTCCTAACTGTACTACAGTGTATGTGTGGCTTATACATGCAATGGTCTGATGACCAAGCCAAATTTTGGCTGAATCATGTTCAGAGATGAGCTATACTGTATCTTGATGTGGAGTTTTGAAGTGAATGATGGTTGAGGCCGAGACTTTGTGGAAATCCATTGCGAACAGGAGTTTAGAAATTAATTCATGTGATGTAACCCTTATTTTTTTGTCGTCTTTGCAAAATGTATGGCGGTAAGAACTCATTACACACAACTAAATGATTATTCCTTCCATTGTTATTAAACATTTTTGTGCCAAGTATCAAATCTGTATTCTAATAATTCTCTCATACGTTGGATCTCACCTAGGAAAAAACAATAGCGATTAGCCAAGCAGGAAATAGTACATTCTTTTTGATCAAAATGCTAGGTTAAATTCTTTGGATGCCTCTGAAAATGTTCTGAAGAACAGGTATCTTATTTAATCTTCTTGATCATTATATGATGAAATAATGCTGTCATAATAATTAATGTAGTAGATATCTTCTGTCATCTAGAGCCAATTTCTGTCATAGAGCCAAACTTTAATTTAAAATAATTTTGGAGGGTGATATCTGTCAAATGTGTATCAAGTTTCACGTAACCTCATCACAAGTTTCAACTAAACTAACATGGTTGTTAGCTGATAGAAAATTGCAATCATTTGGTCATTTAAAGGTTCCAATTTCACCAAAACATATAAACCTTGGAAATTTGAATCTTAAATGATCTTAAAATTAACTTTTCAGGTCAAGTCATGGTTTAGTTTTCAGATATGGTTTCCATTTGCATATAAAATTACATCTAAGCAATCCAATCTTTATGTGGGTCCTCTTTTATGTTTGCACAATAATAATTGAATTGTGTTTGATTTGTTTTTTATCTTTTTTCAGGCATATTCCCTGGTTCGTCAGGACTATCTCAAGATTCTTCTAGCTCTCAGGACATCAGCCAAGGTAGGATTTACTTCCATTATTACACTTATTCAAAAAATATTTCAGATCAAATACAAATTGAATTTTTCATATAATCGTTAGTTCAATTTAATGATATCAATTTGTATCAAAATGAAATATTTTTTGATTATTTAATCAGGCATCATCTGTATAAAGAATGTGGTCTTTAACTTGATATTCTTTCATAATCATGCTTAAAAAAAGTCAAAAAATACATCTTTTGCTTTCATGCATTAAACAATCTCTCATGGAATATGGATGTATTATTTCATGAGAAATTGCCGCATTCTTGAATTTTAGTGTTGCCTGTCTGTAGATAAAGCAGTAAAACCTTGTTGATCATTGTCTTATATTATCATGATGTAGAGTACATGAATTTGTGAAAGAAATATGATCATAAAACAATTTCTGGTTATGTATATTGGCTTAATTTTGCTTCAAGCTTATAAGCCCCCCCCCAAACATATATTTTTTTTAATTTGGCGGTGGTCGTCTTTAACCTGTCAGTGAATTGATTAATGAGGATTAAAACAGTAAGTTGAAAGGAGAGAAAATTTTTGTATTATTTAAGAAAAAAGTTTTCAAATTCCAATTTTTTCCAATTTTGCTTCTTTGTTTTAAAAGCGATGAATTATAGTGTAAACATACTGATTAAAAGTCTTGAGATTCAGCTAGCTATTCTGTAATTGGTAACTAACTAAAAAAATGATATAATCCATACTCTATTTAAAAATTTTTTCTTCAGGTATAGTTATAAATAAATAAATGGTCAAGTCTTAGTTTATGATTAAACATCAAGTGCTGTGTTTGAAAAAAATTCACTACTATATTATATATTTTAGCATGTTCTTTCTGCTTGAGCTTTTTATGTAGAGGCATAATGGGTCACAACTGTTGTACTGTGGCTTTAGTGCATGTTAATCAATACATACATAATCAGTCAAATGGTAGAAGCTCATGAGGATTGAAAGGAAAGGATCAGATTCAATTATGCTATTGTCAGTAAGGTGTGACATTTTTCCATGCAGAATGTTGAAATTAAGAAATATACAGGGCAGCCAGAATAAATCCATGTAATCCTATCAAAGGGAAAGAAGCTTATGTTTAGATTAAGAAGAGTTTTCCCACAATCGTTTAGGTACTTGCTTTAATAAGCTCTTTATACGATGGCTTGAACAAGAGGGCAGTAATTGTTCCTTTTTACAATTACTCTTTGCTGTCCATACCATATACTTCTGAGTGTTTAAGGTAGTGAATGATGAAATACATTGTCCTTACCAAGTGGTTCCCCCTGTTTTCATCATGTTACGAACCAAATGGTGGTTGACATATGTAAAGAGGCAGAAAGAATCTTAGGGAAAAAAGCCATCTTAAATTTTTTACAAAGCACTATGGGTCACTAAGCCCACTTCTGTAATGGAATGGACGTTGATCTCAGTGAAATTAGGTCAGTCTTAACTCATACGTCTAGAACATTGAATATGCCCATTTCAAATATTGCTTTATATGGTGTATATTCATGCATAACATATTGCTAGTTTATGTGAGGGTGAAATAAGAAATAATGCATAGGGATGCTGGAAATAGCAAATATTAAATGAAACTTCATGGCAGTCTCTGTTTATTTAGTAAGTTTCTCTTTTCTCTGCGATTTTTCCCTGACTTTCACCTTTTCAAACTATTGCAGATCTTTATTATTCCATAATGAAAGGGGTGTCAATTCAAGTTCATTCAGTTTCTATTATAGATCTCTGATTGATAATTTTGCTAATGTGTGAGCCCAAGACTTCCGCATCGCTCTTTTTGAAATATTTGATTTTTATGTATTGTAAATGACCTTTAATTTGAGGTATGCTGAGGTGCGATACATATCAGGATAATTTTCTTCCAATTGTACTCAAATCAGTTGCTTAAGTTTGGCAGGCAATTATGAATTTAAATTTATTACATGAGACGTATACCAGTCCATCCAAATTCCAATATATAATGTGACTTTCCAATATATAATGCATATATATCTAATTTTGTCTTGCATTTTTGTGTGTCATGCCTATATATTTACAGACATGCCAACTCTCCCGATTTAAGCGGGAGACTCCCGATTTTTCCTTCTTACGTTCTTGATGAACTGTTCAAATTGTGTACTTAGCTTAACATGTTAATAAAGTGTGACATTCATTAAAAATTGGCAAAGTGTCATAAAGGGATTAAGGTGCCATGCAAATATTGTGGTAATTAAAAGTGATTACTTCGTGATACACTTCTAAAAATCTCCCGATTTTTCATTTTTGAAAGTTGGCATGTCCTCCCGATTTTTCATTTTTGAAAGTTGGCATGTCTGTATTTATATAAAACACGTGTGTGTATGTAGATGACCAAGGTGTGACACACGTTAGTAAATAAACAAAGAGCACACAAGAAATACTGATTAACCTAAACTTTTGGTGGCACGACCGCCTTCATTGGTGTATCTGAGTTTGTCTGTTTTTACGTTTTCTTTGCTTACTTGGTTGGCTGTGTCATCTAATAGTTAAATTATAAGCACACTCACATGCACAAACATAGATTATTATAATCTAAAAAGTAAATCATCCACTTTTGAACTAATTAGTTTCAGAAAAAGTTGGGGGCTAAATTTTATCAAACTCTTAGTAGGTTTAAATATGTTTGAATACTGTTCTTAATATCTTAAACCCTTGTGCAGGCACGTGATGTGTGAAGGCCATTTCCCCCTTTGTCACTGTGATCACTTATAGCTTGGAGATGGCTGTACCTGTTTAAGCATTTATTTCACTATTTTTTTTGATTATACATAAATCAAGTAATGTACATGTATCCAGAATATACTCCTGCTTAAGGCAAATGCTGAAACTTTTTACCTGAAGTATGAACACATATCCCACATTACCTAGATCAATGAGTCGCTTTGATCAAAGGACAAATGGTTTTTTTCGATGAGCATTTTAAGGAAGGAGATACTTCCATGTGTTTTAATTGCAATGCTTACTATGCTATGCACATTGATGGCATAGCGGATGCAGTGTCACCCATAAGAGCAGCATGAGTGTGGAGCAAAATCCAAATTGCACCTGGGCAATCCTTGACCATGCACTTAATTTTCTAATAAGACTAGGTTGATGAGGTTTATTTTATATTTGAAAATAATCCATGTGTTTATCAATATGGTTATATATGTAAATGGGAATATCCTCGGTAATTATTATTGGTAATTTCCAAATGAACTGGTCCAATGCACATTTTTAACTCCATTGGGTATTTGGCTTATGTCTAATTGCATCACACTGGATATTTTCCCTGGTTGTAGACCTTTGTGCAGTCATGCAGTGTAGTAATTTCACAATTATTCACTGAAAATTTGAGAAGTAATAATTATCTCTCGAATTGAAGCACCTGCGTTCAATTGTATGTTAAAAAAGAAGTTAGCTGGAAATTGTTATTTTCTGATGAGTAAATCTTGAAGTGAATGTGGTTTATTAGTTTTAGAGCCTCTTAAGATGTATTTTCGTGTTGTTAAAGTTGGAAGTGCATATTTATGTGAATTTAAAAATTTTCCCCATGTAAATGAATTAATTTTATTCACAAATGAAGTGCAATCATTGTGCTTTGTGCTTTCTCCATTTCACCTTTTTATATGATATTTTGATTGTAGTTAGATGTGACTTTGATTTTCTGCAGATGCCTGTTTTGCTCTCTCATTAGGAGGGGGTTTTATTTTTTCGATCATAATTTTGGTAACAATCTTAAGTATTCACTTTGTTTTTGCCATTCTCAATTTTTTTCTGAGAAAGAGTTGATTTAAACTGCAGTAACCACAGAGATTATGTTTTCAGGGTAAATTTGATTTTATATTGTGACCTAGGTATGCTATTTAAATCAGAGGCCTTTCAATTAAGACTAAGGTTGTAATGGGAATGTTATGTACTGAAAAACTATGCCATTCTTTTGGTTTCTCATAATGCTTAAATTCTACCTCACCTTGTCATTTTTCTCTTAATTTTATCATTTATTATAATTACTCCTCCATATCCTCCTCTACTTATGTCAAGCCATAAAATATCCCAGTGGTGAATATCTTGCAATACCACTTGTTTGGTAAGATTTTGATATTCAAATTGTTAAAACTAGTTATTTTTTATTTTTAATTTTGTTTGAGTGAGATTTTTGCAAACATATTTTTGGTCGGAGTTAATTCATTTTCATTTTGTTATTTCCAAAATTTTTTCAGCTTCATTAAGAAGGTCTAGCCTTAATAATGTAAACCGTTTTGGAATTTCATATGGTGCTGTTTTACATTGATCACCATTGCCAAAAATTCTAAACTTCAATACATTCATTTTCTTGGATTATAATTTTTTTATAATATTGATGACAGTAATCTCCATTTGAAAAATTTGTTATTAATAAATTACATTTATTGGGTTTGAAGGCAGCACGTGAACCATTAAACATAGGTTTAATACTTTATTTGAATAATGGATTAAATTAACCTATGAATAACCCTAAAGTTTAAATGTCAGAGGTAAAAATGAGCATAGTGACATGGTAAACACAGCAAAACCATCCCCATATAAAATCTTGTATGCATTTCATTACTGAAAAACTCAGCCTAGTGGCAATAATGCATATTTATTTGGAGACTGGTCGATATTTTTATGAAAACCTCATGTGGACCCATGTGATGAGAAATAATTATGGAGACTTGTCTGGAGGTTTTTCAATGCAATGTTCTAATATTGTTGGTTGTGTGACCATTTGTATCCATGTGCTTGTGAACAAGGTATTGATGAATAGTATTATTTACAAGTTTGCACAATTGTCTATATGAAAACAAATTGAAGTTAGAGGGTACACCCATGTGTATTCTTTAAAATGAAATTTATGGGAAACCTGGCTCACAGGTGGGAACACTTCAAGTGCAACCTGTACCACTACCAATTGCATTCCTTGTTCATGTACATTCGTGCATTGCCATTTACCTATGTGTTTTATTCTAAGAGGAGATCGTCAGTGAGAATTTTCTGATGTCTTGTGTGTTGTCAGATCCAATTCCCATTCAACAAGGACAGCTTCCTAGGGTGAGAAAATGAAGTACTGATACTACATAAAAGTAATCTGTAATAGCTTCTCAGGCCAAAACTTGAACAAAAATCAGGTCATAGTTGAAACAACTTACAAATGAAACAGGAATAACAGATTTCCCAACACTATAATATAATATTGGGAAATCTCTTCTTCCTTTTTTATTTGTAGGTTGTTTTAACTATGACCTGGTTATAAGGTCTTAAGGCTTATTCTAAGGTCATAGGAATGTTTTTACTGGAGGAAGGATCTCGATCTTTTTTTAAAAGTTGTTGCCTGTAGGAGAAGATTTAAAATAATCTGTATTTGCCTCTTAGGTCAAAGCTTTGACATAAAGCAGGTCATAGTTAAAACAAGATACAGATTTAAAATTCCCAATGCTCTAAACACACCTAGCTGAAAGGCTATCTGTCTGTAATCCAAACTACACCCGTCGCCGTTATAATGGGTGCCATAGTCATGTCGGCATTCATTCATTACAAACAGCTTATTTAATCTGGTGAAATTTGCATTATGCTATGTATACAAACATGAAAAATTGTAGATTTTGCATGATTTAAATAATAGTTGACCTTGAGACCAGTATGGTACTCCAAATTTTACCTTGACAATAGCCCTCATTTAATTAGGAAATACCTTTTTTGAAAAAGTTGATTGGCCCCAAAGGATAAATTATGACATTCTCTAAGGAACATCGCACTTGAGAAAAAGATAACATTTTCAGAACATCTTGAATGGGAATTTCATGGAGATAATGAAGTATGAACACACCACAAGGCATTTTCTTTGTCCTACCATTTACCAGTGGTGTTTACAACATAGCGGTTCACTAAGGAACTTAGCACTCTGTGCCCTTTCAATGTTTAAATCCTCTACATTTATTAGGGGACTCTGCAATGGTGGAGTTACTTTGAGTTAAGTAGAAGTTATGGTGCTTTGTTTTTACTTAATAATAAATTATCAGAACTCCACCTAGCCTTCAACTAAGGTTCTGACCTCTTAATGTATAGTTTCTCTCTCAGGTAGGAAAATTTGCTAGACATGATGTGTCATCCACGTGTAGCAGAGGCTCACTCCTTGATAGATGGTCTGGGAGGTCATTCATGATAATTGTGAACAGTAGGGGGTCACAAGAATTGAGCCCTAGGGAACACTGACTGTCACGTGCTTAGACTTGGGAGGTACTGACTCTGGGGACTTCTTTGTGAGAATCTCACAAAGTCAGTGGCGGTGGTTGTGTTAAATACTCTGCCATTTGTTGTGTAGGTTGGTAGGTAATTGGTAAGAATCAGGAATTCGGGGGAATTAGTGTATTCTGTGGAAAAATGGAGAACAGTTGAAGAAGAAACACTGCATCTTCAAAAAAATTTCTCCTTTTTCATTTAAAAATTTCAAATTAATAGAATGTTCATCGTATTATTAAGTTTGTATTTTGATACCTTCAAAGTACATACTCTATGAATTTTTGTTTATGTAAAATGATACAAAGCTCTTTTCATCCAGTATCCCTTTCTGCATCATCAATACCTGTTACGCATTTGCAGGGCTCTACTACAGCCTATAAAGGTTTCCTTGTGCCTTTGATGCCTCAGCAATATGTTGTTGGCAGTTAATTTATATTTTAAAGTTAATTGAGTGGTACTTAGAAACATTAACATCAAATTTCACCATGGCTTATTTCAATTGTGTAAGGCAGTTGTTGTGGCTTTCAGTTGAAGAGAGAAGAGATTAAACTCTCCTTTAATAGCAGAATGCATAAATTAACAAGTAATTGCTACCTGTGTCAATATGTGGCTTCAAAACTATTAGCCACTCTGACTGTATGTGCCGTGTGCTTGAGCTTTCACTCATCATCAGATGTATTTCAATTCAATGATTGTTTTATTCAACCCTTCTTTTGTCTCTATGCATTATGTTAATTTCTTAACGACCGCTGATAGGTTTTCTGTTTTACATTCTTCTTAATTTGTCCTATTTACTTGTATCTGGGTCTTTCTAATGGGATTTTCCCTTCTATAGTGTTTCTAATAAATCGCTAGTCAAATCTGATTAGTAATAAGGTTTCACTGAGTGGATAAATTAAAAAAAAAAAAACTTTAAGAATGGCTGAAAAATATTAATTTTTTGTGTGATCTCCAAAGCTTTTTATGTTACAACTCCAAATGAGGTTTTACAGAGTTAAGTCTAAAACCACAGTGGTTTCACCATATTTCTGCTTTTGCTGTTATTATTTTTAATTAGTAACAATGTATGTAGGTAGCGAGTGGACATGGCACTGCTGTAGCTTCCTGGGTTTGAAATATGCACCCTCCCCTGCTTCTGACCAGTTTCTGTCGAGCTTCCAAATTATGGGCTCTTGCCATATGGTCCTTACATTGTGTCGAACTCTCGGTGGTCTTTGGACTGTGTTACCAATGTCTTGCACTGAGTAAGCATGAGCCAATTGGATGGAATATCAGTTAATATTTTTAGTAAGCCAATAATTTTGGTAGGAATAGGTTGTAGTGGCCTTCTCATTCTTCTGTATAGAACTTGGGTGAAAATAACACCTTAGTCCAAAGAACTGTTAGAGATGCTGCTGTTACTTAAATTGAGCCATGCTCTGATGAGCATTGAAATGCAGAACTTACCCTGTGTAATAAAAATCATTTGACATGACCAGGACTCGAATCTGCATCCCCCTCGAATACTAGCCGAGTGCTTTAACCTGTCACAATGTGAAATCCACAGGGAACAAGAGGATGCCTCAGTAGCTAATTAGTCAAGCACTTGGCAGTAAATTGAGGGGATCTGTGTTCGAGCCCCCGTGATGGCAAATGAGTTTTACCCTGTGAAATTCCTGTGTTTCAACTCCTAAGTCATGGATAAGGCTGCAACAAAACGAAGATAAAAATATGTTTAATTCTAACAAGAGCACTCATAGAAGGAAGGCTGAGTGTTTGTTTTGGTTATTTGTTATCTCCTTCAAATCTCTTACTTTTCAAAGATATCTTTACAATGAACCAAATAGTTGCAGGTTTAACTTAGTGGAAACTTTCCATATTGAAGAGAAATGATAATATACAAATTGTGATTGTTAATTATCATTTCTCAATTAACACAATTAAATAATTGTGATTTCCACTATTGTGTTTTTATTCACATGACCCAGGTCTCAAACCCTTCATGTCATCTTCAGGCCCTGGATGTAAATTGCTGGTGGAAATCACAATTATTAACTATCATTTCTCTCCAATATCTTTGCAAGTCCTTTCTCAGCAATATCATTCCTCATTGTCCTTGTTAACTGGGTTAATGTGGCGTAAGATATCAGTAATTATTCCATTACAATTTAAACTTGGTGAGTTCTCAGGCTTTTAATTATAAATAGGTTTTTCATTAATTAATTGGTAAATAAAATTTTATGCCAAATTGATATTTTTGAAATCTTCATTTAATTTTCAATGTCGAAAACTTTTGCTTTAATTTTCAAGAGCAAATAATAAGATAATTAAACATTTATAGTTTCCAATCTTGTCATCTGGAAATTATGAAACAAAATACCAAATCACAAGATTCTCCCTGAACATTCACTCCAGGAATGTTTTCTACACATAGGGTGCCACCCCCTTAGGTGCTCTGCACGCTTGTTCCTAGTACTTGGGCATTTAATTCTTTGACCTTTATTTAAATAAACATTTGTATAGCACCTTGTAAAGTGCATTTTATTTTCGTTGCAAATTTTTTCTATTTGAAGGCTTTGTTGCATTACTTCTGGCTAATGTGTAGAATGCAAATTTACTGAAGTTTTATTTCTATTTTGTCTCTCTGTTTGCTATTATCACATTTTTGGGAATTATCATGAGCTTATCAGTGGGAAGTTCTTGAGAGATAGTTATGAGCGGTTGAGTAAACAATCGTCCTGAATCATCCTAAGTAATTGTTTTCTGCATCACCTGTCAGAACACAAAGTTCTTTTTATTTAAGATTGCACAATATTTAATTTATTTAGTTGGGAGAAAAAAATTTTAATATTTCATGTGACTTGCAGTATTTACATTCAATTGTGGAATTCAGTATTAATGAGGCAGGTAAACTTGAAATCGTCCTCAAATCATAAGTTCTAATAAATTAAACCGATTAATTGTATTTGAAGCATGAAAAGAACAACAAGAAAAAATTAAAACTATTAAGAAAAAAGATAAAAAAAGAAATGACATTGAATAGAATTGAACCGGGAAGCACAGCAGTCCGATACCCCTGGTCCTCTATGTAAATGTGTAATGCATGTAGATGTCTAACAATGTTTGATGGAATGGTATTACATGGCAAAAAGCTTCATTTTTTAATCATCCAAACTTTAAATGAAAAGAAAATATAAAAATTTTATTTAGATGCGCAGATCAAGTTGCCATATCAACAATAGGCATTCAAAGATTATGCCAGCTAATATTTGGATATATGCTGTAAAATATTTGATGAAGAAAGCCAGAAAAATTGTATTGTTAATTTTTTGTTACTTAATATACCAAATGCTCATTTCTCTGAACTTAAGTGCCTACATAATATCAATCCAACATGGTTGACAAGGTTTTACTCTAAATTTGTTGTTGAACAGTGTAGTCATGGGATGTGATATGATTAAAGGAATTGAGGTGTCACGTTTCTTTATTGGAGTACCTTGAACCTAGTTTTAGTGGACATTGATTTTGGTGGCACTTGCATTGTTTAATATTTTTCTCATGCTGTGTACAGAAATAATTAGGGAGATACTTTTACAATCAAAGGAGGTTAATGGTTAATAAATGTTTAAGTAAGTAATCTGATTACTTTAAAATGGCTAAACTCCGAATTTGATGTTTCATACTGTGGTTTACTATCATCTTGGTGCTCAGGTACTCAATGAAATACTAAAAAGTATTTTTTTTAAATAATTATTTAACATTTGTGCCTGTGGTGGACTGATGACTTTCTAATTATGCCGGCAAATGATTTTGACCTATGAAAAAATAGACCTTTTTGGACATATTACCTCAGTATTTGCCTATTGAGGTAATTCGATGCATTTATGATACATTATGCAAATGATGAGGCATGAAGGGATGAAATTTGTTATTATTGCAGAATATTAGTTCAGTAGATGCTTGGTGATGATGGTGTTTGCATACTGCTCTTCAAAAATTATGCATATAAGGTAATATGTTTAATGCTGTGTAAGTCAGGACACTTGATTCAACTCACTTTTACCTTGTTGCTCAACTTCCCACCCATTTAACTATTACTTACTTATGGAGCATAAACCGCTGAATTCCTTCCCTATTTTGAAACTAGCCCAGCATTAAAAATGCACTCGCATCAAAGGAGAAAATTAAGAAATATGCAGGTGTTATTTGTAAGCCCCTTGAAAAAATGACTATCAATTTAGAAGTTATGGTCTCCACCAAGGTGTTGGATTGGACTGGGTGTTACTTTGTGATAGATGATCAAGAGTTCTAGGGATTAAATCTCAGTCAGGCAGTCTTTTAAAGATTTCATATTTGTACTACGTGTAAGCTGTAGCCTGTGAGACAGAATTATCTTTTACATCCTTCATGTTTTTCACTTCAGCTGTGATATTTAAATCATGTAGCTGATAGGGAGATGGGTTATATTTTAACATGTGCTATATTCATGCTGAAAAAATTGAGTAATCAGTACTCTGTGGAAGTAGAGGTTTTCGTCTGTTATCTTAAAATGTTAGTGTTGGGATTTGGATGCCCAATTTCCATTAATAGAATTGGAACTGCTTCAATACTTGGAAAAAATACATTTGGCAAGCTTCCCTGAAAAGTGATGTGCCTTGAGTCAGAAGGAATGAACTGTTGTGCTGAAAGGTGAGAGATGGCTCTAAAGGAGACAGAGGGGAAGTTGGAGAGAAGGGGATTGGGAAGGGGGATGGCCAGTGGCATGGTCCTCCAGAAACAGAGGGTCAGATTATGGCTAAGAAATGAGAGAAAAGATTATCCATGTGCATAGAAAGCAAGTTAGCTAGCGGTGCATCTGAACTGAGGAAAAGAGCCTCGTATTCCAAGATAGTTGACATTGGAATCTCTCAAGAGTTTGTTAAGCATAACCTTACATGTAGTAGTTTACACTTCAACCACAGTGGTGTATATATCCATGAAAAAACCTTTTTTAACTTACACACATGCAAATGCATATGCTATCAACTAACATACACATGCACCTTAGAATGTGGTAAAAATTATCTAATAACGTGGCAAATTAGAGTTGCAAAGTAAGAAGGGGAAACTATACTGCAGCATGGGCATGCAAACTCATGGTCTCCTCCCCTAAAGACACATATAGGGGATGTGACACACCCCAGCAGGCAGGCAGTGGAGGCGTAACCCCCACAGAGAGAGACACGAGGGATGGAAGGAGAAACTTGAAAACAAGCAAAACAGGGCAAGCAAAACTGTAATGAGCACTACATTCTTTAATGGCAGCTCCATGCGGTCATACGGGAAGGGTGTTGACAACAAAACACATGAGATTAGTGAAAGTGCATGAATTTGAGTAAAACTAATTAGTCCCAGGATGCTGTGGATGGCAAGTGGTATTTTTGCTATCTATAACCCTAGAGTTGATATCCTGTATTGTCCATGACCATCATGTTCTACAATTTATTTACACCCTACTACATAATGCAACTCAACATATTTAGGAAAAAGTCACACATTCCCATTCTTATATCCCATCAGATTGAAAAAAATAGTGAGCATTTAGTTCGAATTACTCTTCGGCTTGTCATGCCTTAACCAGTATGGGCTTTTTTTGTTGAGACAGCTGCGGTCTTGTTTCTAGGCCAGGCCTGTAAAATAACTTCTTTCATCAATCAGAGAGAGAGAGAGAGAAAAAGTTTGAGTCACTCCGATTTCCAATCAGACTTTATTGATGTTCCTGCTACTTATCCATCCGGAGTCTCAACACATGCCTCAAAGAATCCCCTGCTTTAAAGACTTCTAGTTAAACTTATGTGTGGATTCCATGGGTTTAGTGTTCAGGTCTTATAGCATCATGGGATGGCCTTCCAAAAGGTGGGCTGCGCACTATAAGCAATGATTTTTGGAATTATGATGCTGACAGACTACCTGAATATCTATTGTTGTCAAATAAGATCAGTCTGTATATGAAGAATATTTGAACAAATTGTAGGTTTGAATAGGCCTTCAAGGCACTTGTTTCAAAATGCATGAGTAATTTTCATTGTCTTCGGCATAACTTAATAGAATTTGCATAATATATTGAAATGAAATTATTGACCTATGATTGGAATCATTAAAAATTTCACAAAAATGGGATTCCGATCAGACCAGTGGTATCAAATTTGTCGGCTGTTAACCACATGATAGTGAAAAGATGTAAAGTAGAAGATATGAATACTCTTTTTATTGACATTTTGTAAGTCAAATTATAATTAATTTCTTTACTCAAACTTAAAACTGGTGTCTTTATAATATTACTGAAATTACCTGCATTCCTGAAAGGTTATTAAAAAACTACTCAAACAAATGGCACATATGAAGTTTAACCTACTCCTGCTAAGGGAGTTACATTTTAATGATTGTAATACTTTAAATGGTTGCTAATCTGGATTCTGTGGGGCTGTAGGAAGTCCGGTCAGGATGAATCTGGGTTTTGACCCATGCAACTCAATTGAACATTCCCTTACTGTCGTGAATGACTTCTAATGACTTGATATGATGAATTTAATTCCCCTAGTGTAAAAGGAGCCCACTTAAATATGAAATCAATGTAAATAAAACACATCGCCGATTTTTACCAAAAATGAAAAGTCATGAATTATGAGGAGTTTATAACAAAATAATGGTAATATGTTGTCAGTGGTATCATACCATGTATTTTATTGTACGTCATGTGTTAAGATAATCAATAAATCAAATTTTTATTTAAATAAGTAAGAGCTTAATTTCATAAAATGTTGACAAGTCTTTTGTAATTCAACTAATATGACAATGCACAGTAGCCACTGTTCTCTGGCATAATTGTGCAGTGTGACCATCTACCATTGGAATATTATAAATGTGTAATCAGATGATGTTACTAAAACATTAAAAAATATTATGGTTGGTGTGTTTGATGTATTTTGGTGATCACGATTTGGTGAGTGACCCTTGAATTCCAATATATTTTTGTGAAACTAGCAAACTCCTTCGGGTGAATACAGTTAATGGAAATGAATTATTTAGAGGTTTAACTTGTCTCTGTTACTTATAAAAACCCTTTTATGAAGTCCTTATTAATTCTCAGAACAGGGATCGGGTATTTGATTACTTAGGGAACAAAATGATTATGGAACATCTCTGTTATGATAACTCTGGTAAACCATACATTTGCTGAATTGATTTAAGATGAGAAGAGTGATGCTTATCCTCCTCAGATTTTAAGTTGTTCATACTTTTCCTTTGGAACCCTGGAAATTTAGTATTACTGAAATATTATAATTATCTTCATACACACTCTTAGGAAATTGCAAGGAAAACCTTTTTTGACAGAATGCAGCAATGCTCTGTCTGACAATCTCTTAATAAGCCACCTGAACTACATGACCAGGCTTATTGGTGAGCATCTGAATCAGAGATGGTTTAAATACTGTATATATTAAGCTACAAACTTGTCCTGGCATACATTGTTTGGGCTTAGTACACTTGAGCTGGAGGCTTGAAAATTTAAGGGGATGCTCCTGTTCATTGGGTGAGTGGGAAAAATTGAAATAGTAGCTTAAATGTTTCTCCTAGCTGCTTTATACTTCTGCATCGTGGAAAATGAAATGCATTCCTTATCAATCATTATAACAGAACTTCTTGTCGTTGAAATTTTATTCTACAAAGATTCCGTCATTGCTTCCAGTGAAAAGGGGGCCCTATATCTTGCATAAAATCAGTATTATTAAATAAAATAGTGAATATTGTTTCCAGGTTCCAAGTGGGTAAAAGTATTTCTTTTTTATTGCTATTGCAGTGAAGCCTTTCTTTTACTCCTTTTTGAAGAACAAAATAATAAATTGAGGTAATTCCTTATTTGCTCAAAGCGGAAGCAAAATCATTACTTTATTTCCCATAATTTTATTTATTTTAAAATATTGATTCCATTTGTCAATTAACGAGATATTGTTACAAGAAAAGGATTAGGTGTCAATGACAGTGGGAGGAATACACTTCAAAAAGTAAGCTTTTTGAATTTGATTAATGTAATATGTATAGGATCACAAGCTCTTTAACTTCTCAATCAATGTAAACAAAAAATACCGGGTCCGTAAACTTGAGTGGCACCAAATAATAAAAAAAATAATAATAATAAATAAAAATAAATAAATGGCATAATAATAATAATAAATTTAAATGAATAAATAATAATAATGACGTTTATAATTAAAATATAAAAAAATAATAATAATAAATAAAATTAAATTAACAAACACCACACAAATTTGAAACAAATATTAAAAGAAATAAAATAATAATAAAATAAATAAAAAATAATAAAACAACAAATATATTTTTTATTTTTTATTATTTTATTATTATTATTTTGTTTCTTTAATTATTTGTTTTGAATTTGTGTGTGTGGTGTTTTTTAATTTAATTTTATTTTTATTTATTTATTTTAATTATAAATTTCATTATTATTATTTATTTATTTTAATTTATTATTATTCCATTTATTTATTTGTATTTATTATTATTTTTTTATTTGGTGCCATTCAAGTTTACGGTCCCGGTATTTTTTGTTTACATTGATTCATGACTGTAACTACATTCCTTGTATATTTAAATTCTCAAGGAATGTTTTAGGATCTCTTGAGACTTGATGCTTTTTTAAATAACTTGCTGACAGTTTACCTAAAAGGTATAAAATATACCTACAACTAGTTTTGTAGTTCCAAATTTAAAAAACCCTGGTTGTGCAGGGTACTGACCCATAACCATTTTTTTGGTTTTAACCTCCAACCTTTGCATGGATCTATTGCGGCCTAAGTTTTTCAGCATAGTTGTGGGCTATTCATATGTTTTCATTTCTTGAAGAGTTCAAAACTGGAACATCTCTGTTAGAAGTCCCAGAACTTCAGTCAAGATTGTGACATGGAGTATCAATTTAAACTGCAGTTAGGGTATATAGAGCTGCAAACATTTTTTATGGCAGCTACATATTTTACGTGTGTGTAAATGTAGCATGTAGTCTTTCGACAGGAAATATTCAACAGTACATCGCTTCTCATGTTTGCTTATGTGTTCTTTTTCTCTTAATTGGTGGAGAAAAATTAATATGGGTGATAACTGCAATGGATTAAACTTAAGTTACTTCTTGCCCAGAACTTAATGCATGCCTGGTGCATAGTCTGCTATATATGATCCAGGAGCAAGCAGTCTTGTTTTATGGGTGACACCATACTTCCAAGAGCTTCCCAGTAGCTTTTTCATATTTACAAAGTTATTCCTTTGTGATACAATGAAAGTAAGTAATGCAGTTTGCAGTTTGTTAATTGCAGCAAGTGAAAAAAATGTCTGAATAATAATTCATTTTTAATAGTCACTTGTTCTAGTGAAATTCTTTCTTACTAAGTGCCTTTTTTACGGCCAGTGGAGTTTCCCCCCTTATAATTTAACTAAGTGCCTATTTTTTTCGTATGCCAGTTTTGTAACAGCAAGTTTTTAACTGGATAGGAATAACTTTTGTGAATCTGTTGTAAAGGGCTTTTAATGGAGTCCTTCCCTTGGACTTCTTTTAAAGCAATCTGGCATCAATTTTGTCCATCCATCTGGCCATATTTTATAAGTTGGTAAAATATAGTTTGGCACTATTTTTAGGAGAAGTTTTAGTCCATTCGGTAGAGTCCCAGACTCTTGACCTAAGGTTCTGGGTTGAATCTTGGGTGATGCCACTGGGCACCCTTAGGTTCACCCTAGCTGTATTATTTCTCAAGTACCAGATCTTCCTGGGAAACTATATGTGGCACAGGGAAAGGAACTAGCCCTTTAAAGTACTAATGTGTGAATTTCACATGAACTCCACCATCACATATCAAATGAACCTACAGATCAATGCAACAATTTCGGAACATAAAAATCATTCGCCTTGACCGGGATTCGAACCCGGATCCCTCGATATCCGGCTGAGTGCTTTAGCCAATTAAGCTACCGAGGCGTCCTCTTAAACTATGAAATTTTGGTTAAAAGTTACTGTTGCGGCATCTCCCGCAGTTTCTTGAAATTTGTCTACAGATCACTTACTATGGTTTTAATTATCGTTTGTACATTATTTTAAGTACTTTTTCCTGAGTTAAATAATACTTTTGGACAATCCGTGTGAATGCAATAGGCAAATCCAGGACTTGACAGCTGCCTTCACCTCATCGTCCGAAGTGTACCTTTAAGGTGTCTCTTGAGTTGAGGAAAAAAATAAAAATTGATGGGTGCAATATCGGGGGAATGAGGAGGGTGTGGAATCGGTTCAAATTTCAGGTTTTGCAGAGCCTCTCCAGTCGCGTGTGAGGTGTGCGGACGAACGTTGTCATGTTGCAAGATTATTGGCGCCAGGCTGCCATTAACACGACAAACTCGATATCGGAAGTATTTTAGAGTCTGTATGTACTGAGAAGAATTTACCGTTGCCCCTCGTTCCAGAAAATCGGTCTCATAAACTCGGTGAGCATCTCAACACACAATCAAAAGACTTTTTGCGGATGGTTGTCTTTTGAACTTTTTCGCACAAAATGTTACTACCGATCGATTTACAGTAGACCTATCAACAGCATCGTCACCATAAACAGCCTTTAAACGATGATGAATCTCAGTAGGAGTCACTCTTTCAGCAGTTAAAAATTCGACAACAGGATGCCGTTTGACTCACATTGACATAGCACCAGAACACGTCTCCATACTTCTGCTTCTCAAAATACACTTGATATCTGTTCAAGGTAACTCTAGTGGACAAAAACACAGAAACACACGCAAAAGAACCTCACATGCATTCCAAATTTTTGGTGGCAAAAAAGCCCTCTGCTAAAATCATGAATACAATTAAGTCGATGGGTTTTTTTGGCTTCTTTTGCATCCTTGAATTTAATGCAACTAGATACTTTTTAATTAGCTGCTCTTTTTCATGTGACAGGTTTTTTGCAACATGTTTTTGCAAAGCTGTGGGAGCGTAACTCTTTTGCTGCTGAGAAAGTACCTTGTCGTTTTCCCCTTGGTGCACTGTGGACAAACTCTCTTTTTCTATCATTCGCTCCATCACTACTTTCCAGTAGAAGTGTGGTATTACCCGCCTGTCCATTACTTAGTCGTACTTAATTCCCATACTTTCTTGAGATATGAGTCTCGCTTTCTTTGAAGTCACAGTTTTTTTAGTTCCTTACTCTAAGCTCTTATCTTTGTTAAGGATCTTGACCTGCCATACAGTGGCCCACACATTTTCTAGAATTCTGAGAATCTGGAAATCTCATTTTACTAAACTTGCAACTACAGGCTCTTGTTCATCTTGAGTACTGTCAAATCTGAGTTTTTTACCCTATTCATGCTTGGTGAATGTGTGCCTTTTAGCCAGAGAAAGATCATGACTGTTTTTCAAAGATGATGTTGCGCATATTTTATTTACATCCAATGAAAAGCGCGAAAAGTTTGTGGATAGTATTTTTCTAGCTATTCAGAATCAAGTGTTAGTGATGAAAGCAATTCTGACAAAGAGAACCCCTTAATTACTCCTTCAGTATTTCAGTACTTGGTCAAGCAGCAAGGTATATTTACTCTGTTTTTCATTTTGGCTTGTCCACCTCTGGTGTAAAGGAAAACTGGTATTAATGAGAATATTTATGTAAGTGGCTGCTTTGAGTTTTTATTAGAGTGGTCCTTAACGGGTTACTATTGACACAGAGATAAATAATTACCATGTGGGTACAGTGATTGCATCTGTGACACCTCCAAAATCCTAGAGTACGTCAATTAAAAATACCATTCTTGGAAACTTTAGTAAAAATGATGCATATCAATTTGAAATCAGGAAAGAAAAAAGTTTTTTTGTGTCCGAGGGGTGGTATAATTATATTGTGTGTGATAAAAAAATCCTTACAATGCATTATTTCATAAAAATTATTCCCCAATTTTTCATTAGTAAGGATGGTAATTTAAAGGATTGAACATTTCAAGCTTCATTGAACAGGGACAAAGAGCAGTCTGCGTTTCCTAATCACTGAAACCTGTTCAGGTTATCAAATATCTTGATAATGATCACGTACATTTTATTTAGCTGATAAATTTGAATTAGCGTCTTTAGTTTGGATGAGCTTTTGGTGCAGATGGATGTTATATAAGAGGTGAAAAGTTCATGTACTGTTGACCAGTGTTTCACAGTATTAATAAATAAGGGGGCTAATTGTTTGTTAATATGTTCTGTTAATTCTATGCAGTAGACTCTCATGAAGCTGTTCCTTTGTAGTTTATCCATTCTTTCAGGTCTTTAGGTGCCAATAAATATGACATATTTTGGTTAGGATGTTTACATTACGTCGTCTGTACATTTGATTGAAGACTAAAATTTGTCCATGGCCACCCAAGTAGAAAGGCCATAGAGGCAGGGGCCCAGTCACGTTGATTGACACTTTGTTTCCTTGTTAGATCACCCATTTTGAGCCTTGATGGGTGTCATCCAAACCTTTAATGTGGTTCCCTGTCTGCATTGGCATGTGTGAGCATGCGTTGGCACAATGGATCAAGTGGCCTGAATTCCCGAGGCTCCTGTTAAAGGCCCCCATGCCAACAATCAACAGAAATTTCAGAGGCAAGATAACTGAAAACTGTTTGTAAAAATCTTTTTTATAAATGATCAAAATGACATCAAGTGATTTTTCATTAGTGTTACTGTGAAAAGTGTAAAGAGAGCATTTAAAGCATGTAGTGAAAAGGAATAATCATGAACACACGAATGCCATATTTAGTTTTACATGACTTCACCTCATTGTGCATTTGTGGTGATGTTTGTTTTGAAGTTTTTGTGGCGTTGTTACCATATTATAAGATACAAATAATTTGTGTTGATTAAGGTGGTGTGATGTCAGTTAGGTAAAACATGTTGCAGAAAGGAAAATTTTGACTGGGGAAAAACACAAACATCTCTGAGAATGAATGAAATTCCTTATATGAAATATGTTGACAGATATTAGGGCAGTTGCTCTTCTGGCCATTATAATATTTTTAATGATTTTGTTTGATGTTTTTTAATGTTTATTTTTAGTACAAATTCAGTGATGCTTTTGGGAAGTTCTTTTGAAATGCTGAGTAATTGCTGCAAAGCAAATTGTATTAGGTTGTTTTTTGGAGTACTTTCTTTATTGTTTTGAACACTACATTAGTATATTACCTTTTTTCGTTACATTTTATATTTTGCCAAGAAATTTTATATGTATACATTACAGTAACTTGCCAATAGAGGTCCATCTTGATTTCCATGCTTTACTGGTTTACTGGTTGTACGTTTAGAATTTCAGGTCCCTTCAAAACATGTCAACTAGAGTTTTCAGTGCTTGTAAATGAGTGGTTTAATTTTGATGACTCAATGTGCCTCTTATCATTTTGTGGTATGAAATTCTGTGAAATTGTGAGGCACAGACTTAACATCTGAAATGCCTATAATTCACACATCTATGAGTAGATTAGTCTGACTTGTGGATTTCATCCTTAATTTCCATTTCATTCACATATAATAGCTCCAGCTTGTGATTTTAGCACAAGGAATTTATTTTGAGACTACTGTAGTAATTTGCTGAATACATTGTATCTGTAATTCAAGTTTTCTTTGAGGAAATTTTTAGTGCTGACCGTTGAAAAAATTTGTAAGTTATGTACTTCAAATATATTCAACATTGTTGAGCTATTACTTTTTTTCTAGCCACTTTGGAATCCTATTTGGAATAATACTTACCCAACATGTATTATAATCTAAATGCCATATGTTTCATTAAAGTTTTAAATGAAATTAAACAGAGGAAATTCTTATTGAATCCAATACTTCTATGTTGATGACCCCTATGAAGTAGATGCGTTCAAATGAAAGCTACCCGAAGGCTGTTTTGATATGTGAAAGTGGAGCTTGCCTTCTTGCACATGAGCAATGTAAAGGTGTCAGTTCCTTTCTTTGTTCCGCCTCTGCCCTTCCACAAAGACGTGACACCTGAAAAATCACTCGTCTTGGATAAAGCTGGTGCTGTCATGAGTTGCTGCAAGATTTAGACGTTAGCTCTTGTGGGTCATAACTGAATGATCATGTAGTTCGTTCCATAGTTGTTTAGAGCAGTCATCCATCGTAAGAGTTCTCGAAAGCATAATCATACTCCTCTAATCTCTAACATTATGTGCTGGGAGGGCTGTCATGCTCGGCACTTCTTATTTTATCATTATATATCATAAATGTTTTTTTTAAATGGTGCTTGGTATTTTATTATACGGGGTGTGGCGCTTAATTCCGGGCAAATTTCAATTTGAATTTCACGCCATATCATATTTCCACTGTAGGTCGCGATTGGCATTCTTGAAAGCTGTAGATAGGCATATAGTAAACATTCATAACCTCAAACTGGCCGAGATGTTAAGTGCAAGTGCAGAGTACAATTGAAGAGCTACTATTATTGAAAATGTTCGCGCTGAACGTTTGCCCAGTGAAATAGTTTGATTTCTTCGGGTACCCCAGATCAATTGTTTTCGATGTTGTGGCTAAGTATAATGCTTTGGAGAAGTCTGAGGAAGGTTTCGGTAACCCGATGAGGAAACCTCATTCGAGGAAATGCGTGTTTGTCTGGATTTAAGCACTGCACCCTGTGCATTCACCAAATAATATATAAAAACTGAAACAACTCACTTGTGATAAAGCATCCCTTGATTTTTTAAAAGTATGTAACCTGTTTGATGTGTGATGCATATTTTTTTCTAAAACTAGTGTAGTATCTGCCAAATCAGAAAAAAATTCTTAGGGAATTTTAGAAATTTTTCCTAGGAAGTTGGTTGACACTCACACCCCAATCTCTTGACAAAATAATCAATGGAGATTTTTTGCATGCACACACAGCAGCGTAAAGATTCATATTTCATGATGATCTCTTCATGTGATGAGCAAATGCTCAAAAAATTCATTCCTCTATGTTTGGATATTTAGGCTCTTTATTAGCATCCCACATGAATGTATATTCCCTATAGCCTCTGCAGGAGAGTCTGGGTTGCAATAAATAAAAATGGCTTTTCCCCAAAGGGCATTACGTTGTGAAAGTAAAATCATGGGAACAGAGCTGTTCCTGCCTTGAACAAAATGACTTCAACCCTCCCAGGTGTGTTGAGTCATTCTTGAAATTCTGTACAGAGAGGGAGACACACAAAGCCAATTCGATTTCTTTTGTGTGCGAGAGTGCCCGCTTAAGGGTTTATTTCCAAAAACAGGAACAATGCTGCTGGATTAAAATGTAAATGACTTGAGGCCACAACGGTGCAGTTTGTGCAACCATTGTCAGAGGCATTTAAATGTCTTGGGTGACTATGTTTTGAAGAAGTGATTTCTCTGTTTTTATTTAGCCCTCTTATCGTATGTTAACTGTTTCTGCAAGGTTTTCAGTGCCCTTCTACATTCTTGCATGATGGAGCCCTAATAGCCCTGCAGTATTGAGTGTTGCATCACCTTGGAAGCCTGTGCCGGATAATATAGACTATGATTGAAAATATGTAACAATCTAGGATACTAATTTGGGGTTTAAAAGGATTGGGTTTTACTGAGTGTAGGGTGTAAGGGAAATGCTCTTTCTAATTACTTTTTTATTTCTTACATTATCTGTCCATTTAGTCTTCAACATTTGTCCTCAGTGCTAAGTTTCAAGACTTATGCTCTCCTCTGGTCTACTTTTGCCATGGTCCATGTCTTTCACCCATAAATGCTGCACTTACCGTAAATGTTAGCACTCAATGCTTTTTTGGTTGTAGTTGTATCCTCTTTGAGTGTAGGAGTTGCGTTTACATCTTAAATGCATTCTTAGCTTGAGCTGTCGTCAGTTTAATTAATCCTGTAGAAAAATTTCCTAGTGTATTTTAGAGCCTTTCAGAGGTGTTATGGGGTTACAAGATCTACGTCTTAAACAAAAGTGCTTAGACCAATGTAGAGAGGCGAGAAGATATATCAAGAGCAAAAATGTAATCTCCTTTTTAGAATTCTATTAGGAATATGAAACAAAAATATGAAAAATAGCTTTGAATGGAAAGCCAGTCATTACATAAAAACATCTTCAAAAACATAGAATAAATTTGCAATATAATGCATATTAGTAGCAATTATTTTTATTTTGGCATGGATAATCTATATAGATTAAGACCGAACTCATAAATGCTCTTTCTAATTACAGAATCTATTTAATTTACCTTCTTTTTTTATTATTAAATTGCTCATATAAGTGACATAGAACATGATCATAAAGATATGCAGAAAATATAATTTAGAACAAATTCTTGAAAACACATACACTCTTAAAAGAAAAATAGCAGTCAATCCCTAATCAAAGAATGAAAAATACACTGAAACACTACAAGAACACCCTTAGATGTAACACATCAGTCAATCACAAAATGATTGCTCATTGGCTAATCCACACTGTAATATCACTTGATAAGTAGCAGCTTCTTATGTTATTTGAACATATTTACCGTTCGATATTTACAGTTGGTTAATTTTTCATTTTTATTGGTAATTTTTTAAAAATAAATGAGGCTGAGTGATGGGGATACAGCACAAGATAGATCAATCAAATGTACTACCTTGAACAAAAAGTTCCCGGAATAACCACCGTGTGGCGCTCCCATCGTTCCGATTTGAGTTCTGTTTTTTTTGTTAAATTGGTACATCTGTTGTTGATATTCCCTTTAAATCTTAGTGTCATAACTTGACATTTGCAAAAGTTACGTAGCCAAGAGTACATCTATCTCTGTGTGTGTTGGCGATTTTTTACAATTGCAGAAATGGATTTAAATTTGCAACAACGAACTTGTATTAAATTTTGCGTAAAAAACGGATTTAGTGGCGCACGGACGTTGGAAATGTTGGAAAAGTGTTTTGGCAACGATTCTCTAAAAAAAACGGTCGGTTACCAGTGGCACAAGTGGTTCAGAAGTGGTCGTGAGTCAATCGAAGATGATGAACGCAGTGGCAGACCATCGACATCGAAAGTCGGTGAAAAAATTGATAAAGTAAAAGAAATGTTGGTCAATAACCGCAAATTAACCATCAGAGAAATAGCGGAGGACTTGAACATTGCCTATGGATCCGCCCAAGACATTGTGGTTAATGATTTGGGTTTCCGTCGTGTAGCAGCAAAGTTGGTGCCAAAAGACCTCAATTTCATGCAAAAAAGAGACCGTGTTGACGTCGCAAAAGACATGATTTGCGAGGCTGAATCCGATCCCACATTCATCAAAAGGATCATTACTGGAGACGAGACGTGGGTTTATGAGTACGACACGCAATCCAGACATCAGGCAAGTGAATGGCGTTCACCAAATGAGCCGAGACCAAGAAAACCACGTCGTTTTCAGTCAAAAAAGAAGGCAATGCTGACGGTTTTCATGGATTACAACGGTGTAGGGCATCATGAATTTTTGCCAGAAGGCCAGACAGTAAACAAAGAGATTATTTGGGCGTTATGAGACGTTTGCGTGAAGCAATTCGCCGAAAGAGACCAGAAATCGTCGCACAGTGCGTCGAGACCGTCGCACAGTGCTATCATTATTCGTAATTTTTTGACGAAAAATGCAACAAATACCATCCAACAGCCACCGAATTCACCTGATTTGGCTCCCTGTGACTTCTTTCTGTTCAATCGAGTTAAAAACCATTACAGGGAACGCGTTTTAGCAGCCGAGAGGAAGTAATGGAAAAATCGCAGGAAGCACTGATGGACATACCGAAAACCGAATATAAAAAATGTTTCGAGGATTGGATCAAGCGCTGGCATAAGTGTGTTGCAGTCGATGGGGATTACTTTGAAGGGGACAATATAGATTTAGATGAATAAACTTGTATTTTTAATTTTCTGAATAAATTCCGAGAACTTTTTGATCAAGGTAGTATACTTTCTCTCCCACGAGTAAAGTAAACATGTGCGTAGGAGTTAGGCAAAAATAAAACTGGATTGTTTTATTGTTTTTTCAAGTAGCACTCAAAAATATATATGCATGGCAGTGTCATTATTTTGAATTCAAGATAACAGTGACCCTCCAGGAGTTCAGATGGATTATTAAGTAACAGCTTTCGAAGATCTTTTTTGCATGGAAAAGACCTTGACCGCAACATTAGCGTTTCCTGAAAATATTACATCATAGGACAGATATAAATCAATTTTGGAATAATATACTAGTTTTAGACCTTGACCGCAACATTAGCGTTTCCTGAAAATATTACATCATAGGACAGATATAAATCAATTTTGGAATAATATACTAGTTTTAGTGTGAAAAGGTAGTCTGAACAGGTCAACAGATTATGAAAGTTTCTGTTACCAATTAATTGATCACAACCTCAATGTGAGATTGCCAGTCAAGTATCATTTGGTATCATTCCCAAAAATTTCGTGGAACTAGATTGATTGTTTATGATCAGTTCTGAGAAGAAAGTCTTTGATTGGAGGGAAGGTTTAACTGTGGAAATTTTGAAAACAGGTTTTATTTTGATCCAGTTGGTTTATTTCTCTTACACCAGCAATGTCATGCTTTTTATAGTCAGACATGCAAATATTGATTTAAATTTTTGAAACCTGGCTCTATAAAATTCCAAGACATTTTGGGTCCCAAGACTCGGAAAATATTCCTCTGATGGCACTTAACATCTGTTTGTCACAACATGGTGGATTGCCAACACCCAAGTGTATAGATTTTCAAATCTCATTACGTGCAAATATTAGTGAAATGTAATTGCCTTTAACTCAGTCATTTTTATTGAAAAATTCAGTGAAAATGTTTCTATTTGGAGATAGATAAATGGTTCATTTTAATTTTTACAGACCTGTTGAAAAATATATTGTGTTGTAATCTTTTAAGCAAGTCATTTTTCACGGTACACATCAGGTTCACTAATTTATTCTGATCATTGAAATTACTTGTTCATGACTCGATGCTTTCAAGTATGAACTTGTCATCTAAATAAAATCATACAAGGGGCGTTCCAGAAGTAATGCAATTATTTAAGTAATTTATTTCACAGATTTGCACAAACACATAAAATTCTTCAAAGTACTGTTCTTGGGCCTCTAGACATTTTGTCCAGCGACTCTGCCATGACCGGTACGTGCCCTGGAAGGCATCTTTGGGAACCTCTCACAAGGCCTTTGTCACAGCTGATTGTATCTCTTCTATGGACAAAAAACAGGTTCCTTTCAGGGCTGCCTTAATCCGAGGGAACAAAAAGAAGTCTGCTGGGGTGATGTCAGGACTATAGGGGGGTTGTGGCTTCATTGACATCTGGTGTTTGGCCAGGAACTTGTGGACTCGTTGCGCGTTGTGGCAAGGCACGTTGTCGTGATAGAGTTGCCAGATAGTGGAAATGTCTTTTCTCGCTATGATGACCCTTTTTCGGAGTCTCTCCGGTACGTCCTCGTAGTAGACAGTGTTAAATGTCTGTCTTTGAGGAACAAACTCCTCGTGGACCACTTCACTACTGTGGATTCAGACAATGAGCATTGTTTTCTCTTTTGATTTTCTCTTTCTTGCCTTTTTGGGCTTGGGGGACTGGTCGGTGAGCTGCCCAGAGCTTTGGCGTTTTGTTTCTGGGTCGTATTCAAAAACCCAGGTTTCATCACCAGTGATGAATGACATTGTCCAAAACTTCAGGTTCACTTTCAATATATTGCAAAAGTTCCCTTGAAATTTCCACTCGATTGTTCTTTTGGTCATCTGCCAACACCTTGGATAAGAGCTTGGCGAACACTTTCCTCATGGTTAAATCTTCAGTATCAATGTAAAACACAACCATAGATGACAAGTTCAGTTCAATGGCAACCATCTTGTTTCTCACTCAATGGTCAGAGTCCAAAAATTGTCAAATACGAGCCACATTGTTGTTGGTTTTGCTGGTCGACAGCGACCGATAGTGTTTTCGTTGTAAACCTCTTCCCGGCCCTCCTTAAAGGCATTTAACCACCTCGAAACTTGAGTTGGACAGAGCAGAGTCTCCGTAAATCTCACAAATCATTTTGTTTATACTTATTTCATTTTTTTCTTCATGTCGCTTGATTTTTAAACTGAAACTTATCTTCTAATTTAAATTGCAAAGTGTTGAGTGTTTTGGTAATGAGATTAATGAAATTATTTTAGAGCCAATCACTTGTTGCAATTTAAAGTTGTTCATGAACTTGTTCATTGAGGTCACATATTAAATAGGTTGCTTCAAATTAGTTAAATGAGGTTTTGAAATGCATCGCACATCATTATGAGTCTCCTCTCCACTGGCAAATGTTGGTTCTTGGAAGAAAGGAAGCAAATAGATGGTAAGACTACTAAGTACCATTTATTCATCCGACATTGCCTGCAAACTGAATGTATAAATGCATGCTAGCACCTACGCAGTGAAACTTATGGTCCCAAAGTGTTGATACACCATATGCAGTCGGTGTGGAGAGTAGATTGAAAGGAGTAAGTTTGTAAGGATGTGGAAGAGCGTTTCAGCAAATGGGATGATAAGGAAGTGCTGGGTGTTGAAAATCATACAAAAAATAGTTTGGCGAAATGGCTCCTAGTTTTACTAGATATTGTGCGTAGGAAATTGGAGTAATCATTTCATCCCTAGGAGATTACATTTGATTTCTATGTGTAATTTTCAAGATCTTCTGTGGATCACCTGTAATTATTAGATTTTCATAAAGATTGGGAAAAGACGGGGCACTATGTTGACAAAAAGGTTTACTCAAGTGCGTGAGTTGCCCCATTCCGGTCTTTTGTATTATTTTCGTGACTTCCCTGAAGAAGTTTCTGTAGAAAAGGAGACATTACGGTGCTGTGATAATGCTCTTAGAGGGTCATAGCAAAATGCTTAAAGTCATCAATATGAGTCATCAACTTGGTGTTTGGAGTCAAGATCAAGGGTGACAATAGGTATTCTGTTCCTTCTCATCCTCTGATGTCTGATTCTCATGGTAACCTGATAAAAAAACATATGAGCAATAGTCTGTCATTGTAATTTGTCTCACTGGTTTCTTTCCAGTGAAACCTCCTCCTCCTCCTGCTGACTTATCAGTGTATTGCGGGTACTGTGGAAAGGTGATGAGAAGATCAAGCCTGAAAAGGCATATTGTTGATCGTCACTCACCAAGTCAATGGACTCCATGCAAGTTCTGTGGCAAAGTTTATAGGACAGGAAACAGTTTGCAAACACATGTTTCTGTTGTGCATAGACGGCTCAGGAATGAAGCTGCCAAGGAAAGCACAAATTAAAAAAAAACACTTTCGATGGAAATCACCAGTAATAGCACCACTTTTGATGATCAAATTTTGTGTATCGTTTGTATTTAGGAAATTGAGTTAGCATGTGTATAATATATTCTTTTTAACTTCATGCATTATCATGGAAAAGTGAAAAGAGAAATAAGGTATGATCTCTTACAGCATGAAGATTGTCATTTTTTTTGAGGGGTAATGCGTACTAAAATAGTCTTTAGACTGTACTTGGTGAAGTGCTCTTTTTAATTTTGTTGCAGCCTCTTTGAGTGAAAATCTCCATCAAAGGCCATGCCCGTATTGCGGAAAGATGGTGCGGAAGTCTAATATGAGGAGGCATGTTATAGATCGTCACTATGACAGTGTTCCAGAAAAGTGCCCTGTGTGTGGCCGGACTTTTCGTAACAAACATAGCCTTGGAACTCATGTGTATCTTTGTCATAAATCTCTATGACTGCCTGTTCTCTTCTGTCACTCCTCCAGGTTGTACAGTGAGTTTCTTTAGTTACTTGTGGAAGTTTAGTAGAAGTATCACCACACACAGACTTAAAAATATTGTTATGCTCACACTCTGCAAGGAAATTGGCACCTTATCCCTAACGTAAAGAACATTGACAAAAGCTTTGAATTATATTATTTTATAAATGTCAGCTTTAAAATGAATAGTTTAAATTCATATTAATTTTACATATACTTCTGCAAGTCTTGCTGTCCCATGTTGTTAGCCTGTTAAATTATCGGTATGCAGTTAAGAAAAAGGGAAACAACAAAACTCCTGAAGTTTTCACTCTTCACATTGCATATTTTATATTTTAAATTGGGGTGGATTAAATTGTTGATGATGGATTTTCTTTTAATTTTTAGGATGTCATTTTAAGGCTGATGTAATATGTTAGACACTGCATGCTTTGAGGAAATAATTTGGCATGCACAGATATATTAGGATCAAATTGAAGCATTGAAACAGTATAGAAAACCTGATGGAAGGTTTTGTTTTTCAGGTTTATATGGCCTAAGTTCTGGTATTGTCCAATCCAAAATTCACCATTTTCCTGAAAATTTTAAATCCATTTCAACATTTGGTAGTGCTGCCACTCCCTGTACATCGACAGCTGCTGCTGCTGTAGGTTCTCCTGAACGGGAACAATTTAAGGTTACTAAGGGGCAGTCAGTTGAGAAAATCAGGTGTCCTCGTTGTCCATCATTGTTCAGTAACAATGGCAATTTAAGGACTCATTTGGCAGATCAGCATTTCTCAAAGTCTGAGAATTGGCGGTGCATACTATGTGATGTGAGTTACAAGAATCGAAGTAGTTTGCGCACTCATCTGTGGCGTGCACATCAAAGAAGGCTCTGTGATAATGTGCAAAGTGAACAAGCTCCAAAGGTTTCCTGAACATTAAATTTTAATTCTTAAGAAGTGAAGATAATTTATCATTGTGGATTTTTTTTAGAGTGTTATGATATTTTTTATGTAAAGCAAAAGGACCTCTTGTAACAATGACTGAATGTGCTGCTCTGTAACTTACTTTGGTTATTATAGGCAGTGAATTTTGAATTCTCTGGTGTTTTTATTTATAAACAAGTTTTCTTACATGTTATCACAATAAACTTGAAATTTGATACCATAGTGTTGATATAAATTTATATTTTTTAAAAGATTAAAAGTCTATAGTATGATATACTTAATGAACGTTGATATTTATTGATAGTTGGTGTAGAAAATACCTAAAATTACTGTTTCAAGTTAATAACATGTTTTTATTTTCATCCAATCCTTTAATAGATTAATAGCCTTTCTTATAAAGCCATTTCTCCATGTTATCTTACAAAATTTATGTACAATTTTTTGGAGTCCGGGAGAGAAATGCGAAAACATGATAATTTTGGTCATCCACTGAAAATCTACTGAGGGATTGGGATGGCAAGAATCACAAAAGATTTTATGTCCATTTTCCAATTTTTTTACGAAACATGTTAGGGAAAATCTTCAGTTTTTCAATGGTAAATCTTTCAATGGTTAAACATTAACTGATGATTCACATTTTCGTCCCAAGTTTTACACTGCTTGTAATCACTTCTATTCATATATTGCGCTTCAATATCTTAGCATGTTCGTGATGAGCCGAAAAGTTTTGTGTTTCCATTTGAATAAATCCCTAGAACAAACATAATATAATGTATTTTACAAGAACCGAAGGGTTGAGTTTCATTTGAGGTTTTCAGATTGTGGAGGTATTTGCAAAAATTAGGTATTGCTGAAATATTTCAGTAACAATTACAAAAATAAACTAAAATAATTATTACTTAATGCTCACATTTGATGTGATAGGCAATGTCTGCGGAGAGTATAGCTTTTCAGTGCCATTTCTGTGGTACTCAAGGGAGTCAAAGAACATGTAATGGGAAATGATGAATGAAAAGTAAGCAAAGTACTGCTTGCAATATTTATTAGTGTGTGCATGAATGTGAGGATGTTATTTACTTTTAAGTGAACATTAACATTTCTGTTGTGATGCATGCACTTATACCTGGGGACATTTCTAATACTGAATGCATATCAAACATTCTTGCTACTCCTATTCTCATGGGCCATCATAATTTCAAAGAAGATGAGAGAGTCATGCGGAAGTGAAAATAGTGTCTAAGTAAAGAGGGAGGGGAGCCCTTCCTTCCACGGTGACAAAACCATGTGACTGGCCCCATTACCCATTAAGGGCTCATTCTGCAAATGCTGCTGAATCATTGAATGGCTTGATGGGAGTTAAGATGCATTTGGGAATGATCATATATATTATTAATGGTGGTACATGGTCTGTCCCAAAAAATAAGAAGAATAAATTGATCTGCAAACTGTAATGCCCCGCAGACAAGTGACGCGGGTTAAGTAGCTTTCCCAAGACCTCTCACCAATTTTCCTGCCACAAATTGTCCCAATCTAGTTGTCAACTTTGCCAGGAGAATTCATTTTACTAACTTTTTGAGACAGACCGTGTATACCAGTTAAGGTAGGTTTTGCATGGGCACACTGAATAACTACCGTAACATTTGTTGGCCTTACCTGGTGCAATGCAATCATTACATTTCCAGGTCGTACTTGAAACAATGTATCATAACACCCTAGATTACAATAAACCCCCTCTTCAACTTTACACATTTGCCTCCTCCCTTCATTCCGTCAAACACGTCTAATCATTTCCTCCTTTTACTTTGCTTGCCTAATATTCTTCCCTCCATCAATCTTCAATAATCCATCGCCAATGAAAATCCCCTTCATCTGTTTTTCCCACCTCCTCTGAACTTCTTCCAACAATCTTTTTGCCTCTTTGCTTTCCTTCCTATCCTGTTTACTTTTCCATTCTTCTGCATGCCCATATCCCAATACCCTAAATAGTTATGGAACTTAAAAATCCATTTGTGTGCTACAGTGCTGCATGACAGCCATTTTTTGTAATAAACAATGGGACTCTTGAAATCATTCATCATTGAGTTGAAAAGCAAAGGATGTTGTGGTTTAGAGCTGGTAGGAGACCTTAACGGGGATCAACATGTTAACATTTTTCTTCTGCAATGAAGGCCACTTTAACATTCGTTGCCCCTGTCTTTTTTTGTAACACAACTTGAAATGAAAACAGTCTCGAGGGTTAATTATGTACTTTGCATTATTCTTGCACTTTCTTATCATTGGAAAAAGTAGATTTTAGTTTTAGATTAATCTTTCCTAGAAACTGCCAGAAATATCTGAGCCAGTTTAATGCCTTTAAGGGCCAAGCACAACAAGAGTGGCGCCATCCCACCCACGTGTGTTTACAAATGCAAGAAATTACTAGTGGATAAAAAATCATTTGCAAACACTGGGATTTGAACCCAAATTGCTTGATTTCCAGCTGATTGCATTAGCCCTTACACTGTGACTTTGTTAGGGTTTGAAGGGCTGAGATGATCTGATGTGAATAACCATGAATACATTGTCACTAGTATATATGTAGTAGTGGTGTGCATTGAACTGTTCCATGAGGTTAAATCTAAAATATGTGTAGAAAGCATGATAAGCTAACTCATTAATTAATCCAAATATTTCATAATCACATTAATGTAATTTGTTGTAACATCTTGTACCTTTAAATCTCATGCAAATTTATGGAATAAGTGGAAGCCTTGGTGGCTTGACTTCCCAAACCACTCGGTCCAAAATCTAGGGAATTGGGTTTGAAATTGGTCAAGGTGAATATTTTTTTATCTGTGACCTGTTTCCCGTTCATGTTTTAAATTGTTTTTTGGCTAAATTACTTTGATGGTATTCATTTGACAGTTGAAGTGCCAATAGTTACAACCGAAAACTATTCACTCAGGTGCTCAGGTCTTTAACTCTTAACATTTTCTGTGAGGGAGGAACCTGCTCAAAGAGGGCATTTTGTTGCAATAGAACTGCATTTTAGTTACATTATTCGCCGATAGATGTCACTGTAGTAATTAATGCATCATTAATGACATACAGACTTCCATATATTCTTCATATTATTTATTATTTTATACTACCAAATCAAAGCCCTGGCATTAGGAAATTACTTAAATGATGTTTGCTGGATAGAAAGACATTTCATTCGCCGTGGTATATTTATTCTTTGTAGAAACTCATGCAAGTTGAATTCATTAACAAGAGCACAAATTAATAATTTAAAAATTGACCTCACATTTCAATGCATATTTTACTCTAACTTTTACAAAAGAAATAGCAGTTTTTGGCTGGTGGCACTAAAATCTTCGAAACTTTCTTTAATCTTGCCGTATTTTCTAGGTACTGGCTTTGCAATTAAGGAATAAAATTATATTTGATTGTGGTGTTGCAAACAAAGATTGGTCAGTATTACTCATAAACAGTCTTTAAAATGAAGTATGTTGTTAATAATGTATGTTAATATGTAGAGTATCTAATCTAGACACTTTAATGAGACAGGCCAAACCAATGTGTTCCACAAAAAGCAGGAATGCAAAGGGAAAGTAATTTGTTTAGAACTGTGTAATGTGAATAATGTCACCACATAGTTAAAATATAATAAAAGAACAAGTGAATAATGTTCATGGAAATTGTGAAGTCCAAGCTATGACATGATTTTAAATAACAGGACATCAAAATGGCTTTCACATATCTTAAAGAAAGAGTATTGCACTTCATTAGTTACTTATAAAAATGAATAAAGTTAGCCACTATTTCAAATGCATATCTACAGAATATATGGTAAGACTTCAATTCCCGGAACAGCTGATAAAAAACTAATGAAAACAAGAGTCAAATAGAATAAACTAAAACGACTACCGGAGAGCTAATTTGAAAGTAAATACCTTTGTGTAGACCATCTGAAACAAAAGAAACAAAAAAATGTATTAATTTTCTGTGTAACAGGTTACACGTCATGTAAAATTATGTAATTTGTACATTTTATTCATCCCTATGTTGATAGTTAAAAAGATTAAATTTACAAAATCAAATTGATGACAGGAGCACCTGAAAAACTGAAAATCGACTGCTTCAGAGTTTATTGGGTTTCAATAAACAATTAAATTTTCTATTTTTCCCTCTAAACTTTATTCCTCTACTAACGGTTTTGACACTCAGGCAACATCATCTGGTAGTTTCCACGATGGACATACCTCATGATGCTTACCTATGTTCCAAAACTGGCAGTAGTGGAATAAAATTTAGTGAGAAAAATACAAAATTTACGTATTCAGTGATCATGAATATCCACAAAGTAGAGCCTGAAACCATTGAATTCAGTAAATGGGGTTATGAAAGAGGGCAAATTTTTCTTTTCCCTGGATGGAGTTACGAGGGTAGGCTGAAAAGTAATGCACACACGCTTATAGAGTGTGAACAAAAACCAATAGCAAAATCGGGCAAAAAGTACATTAAAGTACAATTCTTGAGTTTCAAAATCATATATTTATTTTTCAACATAGTCACCGTTAAGGCTAACACATTTCTCCCAACGTGTAACAAGTTTTTCCATTCCATCACAGAAAAACTCTTCCGACTTTTCTCGAATCCAGGACTTGACAGCTGCCTTCACCTCATCGTCCGAGGTGTAATGATTACCCTTGAGGTGTCTCTTGAGTTGAGGAAAAAAATAAAAATCACTAGGCGCAAGATCGGCGGAATAAGGAGGGTGTGGAATTGGTTCCAATTTCAGGTTTCGCAGAGCCTCTCCAGTTGCACGCGAGGTGTGTGGATGAGCGTTGTCATGTAGCAAGATTATTGTCACCAGCCTACCTTTAACACGACAAACTCGACGTCGGAGGTGTTTTAGAGCCAGTATGTACTGAGAAGAATTTACCATTGCCCCTCTTTCTAGAAAATCAGTCCCATAAACTCGTTGAACATCCCAAAACACAGTCAAAAGAAGTTTCATCAACAATTATGGCTTTTCCAGGCTCGCAACCACAAAGTTTATTATCTATCAATTTACAGTAGTCCTCATAATTCACTCCTAGTTGTTGTGATCCCTTGGCCAATAGAACAAAGGAGTTTGTCATAAGCACTGGTTGAATTTTATTTGTCATCATCTAATAGAAAATAAGAAAGCCACCTGTAATAAATTAGGATCTGCTTTAAGAGTTGCTCCACATTGGTCACAAGAATGAACCTCTGGAAATGTCTTCACCACATGAACACGCATACAACTTTTCTCATCACTTAAAATCAACTCCTTTTTTTGTCATCATTAGGTCCTACCCTGGTTTCAATATTCTGTTCTTCAAAAAGAGAGAATTCAATAGATTCAATTGAGTCAAGTCAATAGATTAAAAACCATACCCCAGCCTGATTGGAAACAGAAGCATTAATTAATACCATTTTCAATGCTGTCTGGAACTGCTGTTGATTATGGTTGTGTTGAACTCCCCAGTCTTGCCTAACAATGTTTAAAAAAATGTTGATAGGGTCTTGAATAAGATTTATTCCGACTGGGTTCTCAAACTGCTAGGTTTTCAATTAAGTCCACTTACCACTTCTATGCTCTCTGACTTCCCATTCTGCAAAGGGGGGTGGATTACCTTTTCCTCTCCTTATAACTCCCAAAGCTGAACTTTTGGTAATGATTGATTTCCATTGAACCGCAGAAGGACTCCCATTTCTGACTGCCAACTTCAATTCTCATGTGCCGGTTGGTTGCCCATCATCCCGTTCAATCAATCAAAAGTAGAATGGACGTCCATTAGGAATTGTGCATAGGCCATGCCCAAAACATCTGCTAGACCCAAATAAAGATGCATACATAAATGGTGAAAAAATATCATTATAAAAAGGAATTATCTTCATGTCTCACCTCTTCCAGCTAATGCATGCACTCCTGGAGCATCACAGATGACTAAATATTTTTAAGTTAACCCAAATGTTCTGCATTGATATTGGGGACAAATGAACTTGTATAAATGAAATATGATAAATGTTATTGCCTCATTGCACACAAAATAATGAATTCCAATCAGGAAATAAATGAAACACATAGTCAATCTTATTATCAATTTTGAACTATGATAGTGTAAAAATATAGCAGTGTAAAGTGATTCAAGTATTTAAATCTTATTTAAATATTTTCTTATGCTTAATGTGAAGGATAAAGTTGAAGAGTGTGGAGGAAGTATATCAAATGAACCTCGAGTTCTATTATTGATGATACGTACCATGCCAGTTTATCCCTGCAGAAATTGACATGTTACACACTTGAAAGCACTTGATTATATGAAGGACAGGGAGCGTCGGAGAATGTATGTGCTCACAAGTATAACACTGATATGTTTGAGTGCCAGACATTCAAGCTGTGAAATAAACAGTTAATGTCGTGACAGTAATCCACCTGTGTAATCATCAAATAAGTAAAACTACTGAAACTTAAGGAAATACACAAACTGCTTGTTACGTATCACTAAATGAGTCAGTGTATGATACAAAGTCCATTACGGCAGAACTGTGTTGGTATTACAATTTCAGAACGAACTGCAAGTAAAAGCATTTTTCCCTAATTGACGTCCTCATGCGTATCATATGATTAATATTGAATAACTTTTAAGTGTTACTAAAGCTACAGGTGATTCCAGGATTGATGGATTGTGAGTTCGTTTGGTATGAATCTTATTGCACGTCTTACTTACCTTTCAACTCTTCTTGAAAAATTAAAATGTGTCCCTCCTCTTGTTTCGCAGCAGAAAATGCAACATCTTCCAGGTTCCATGGTTGAATTTTGGAATTTATACTAGAAAAAGAGCACAGATATCTCAACTTTTTCAAAGCCACAATGGCTACCAAAATTCAGTTTGCAGTGGAAACAGAATCCTATGTAGAAGATAATACATCTGAGGAGGGGGGGGAAGTTGGTCAGTTGGCTTATTTAGTTTGGAAACTCTTTTGCAGATGGCTGGGGACAAGGTTTAAAAAAGGCCACCAGATCAGTGACATGGCCCTGGTTATAACAGTCTTTATCATCATAACACCTATTTTTGGCAGGCTGGCATAAGATTTCGAATGAAATCAGCGTAGAACTGCTTGGTTATCAGAATTATTTTCCTTACTTATGCAATGTTTAAGAATAGTGTAGTGGTATTCATAAGGTCATTTCCCATCTAACATTCTATCATCATGGATGTCATAAGCCCTAAAAAAAAAGCCATTTTGAATGCATGTACACAGTTCATTTTCTGGTAAACAAAGCTTTCCATTCTTCATAATTTGCCATGATTGTTGGCATTTATGTTACGAAACATAGCACTTTGAATTCAATATTTTTAATGACAGAAACTGTGCCTTGATCGGTATCATAACCATGTTCTTGAGTTAATGTTAAATGGATCCATAAATTGGTATAAAATACATATTGAAACTAAACAAACTTTGGGCTGAAGTCAAGGTTTAGTTCTTTAGAGTATTTTCTTACAAAATGGTTGGGTGTATGCTACAGGGGGGCTGGCAATGGCATTTTTACCCTGTATGGGTTTTGAAAGAGTGAGTGTAAGGAGAAGAAAGTTTTGTGGCACCAAGTTATTGTCATCATCATCCCCATGGGTAGGCAATGTGGTGGTTAGTTTGTAGAAGTTCTCTAGCAATCCTGTTCTGTGACACTCTCTTTTGTTTTTGCCATAGTTTCTTACACTGAAATCTTCATGCTTTTTCATTCTTTTTGTTATTTTTCCTTGGTCTTCCTCTGTTGTTCATTGCTTCTGTGGTTCTTTTCTATACGCCCTTCAGTAAAATATGATGCCTTGGAATGTGCACACATTTTGTTTCTCTCTTCTAGGTCACCGCCTTCCACAGTCTTCTAATTTTTGTACAACATTCTACATAGGACTCCTTAATTAGTGAATCTAAGTAACCTCATTTCTCATACTCTTTTCTCTGCTGCCGGCCACATCTCACAGCCTTGCAAATTAAACTTGGAGATAGATGCTTGTGAAAAGTCATCAGCATGGTGGTGCAATGGAAGAAATTTCAAGTTGAGGCCAAAGCATAAAAGTATTTCTTTGTTAGTAGTTGATCGTTGCCTGCCTGCACAATTATACAAGGGCTGCGTGTTAGCCTGGTGGGCAGACCATGGGACTGCTTACTGGATGATACTGCATTCAAAATTCCAGCTTAACACCTTTTATGCCCTTGTAAGATCCAAGTGATGCAATTTTTTAGCCACTGGAACTTGATAGATGACTAAAATATGGAACATTGATAGGATTTTGCCCTTCTGGCCTGAATCTTCGCCACACTTGCCAAAAAGGCTCATTTTGAGTTGAGCTTGACTGTTAAACATCAAATCCATCCTTAGGGTGACAAGATTGTTGACATTAAGAGCCTTAACTCAGAAGAACAAATATGCATGTCATAGGCACAAAATTCAAGCTGATAGCAAATAATAGCTAGGGGAGATATTCTATGACAAAGCTGCCTCCAGTATTATTTCCATGTGTTATTGAAATATCTGGTAAAAATCTACCAAAAATGTACCTCATGTATACATAATTAATCCTTTGTAATTTGCATAACCTATACTTCCTCTTCAATTTATTCTGTTGCTGTTTTTGTTGATAGTGTTTTTGTAAAATTCCATTTGTATTTAATATAACAGCCATGTCAAGATGTCAGGGTTATTTCATTAGTGTGAAGGACAAATGGAGATAAGGCCAGTCCTTGGGCTTAGGTAGTTTGATAGTCTGCTTTGCAAAGTGAACATTTTCTTCATGAGTGTGGGTAATTAACATGGTGTGTGGGTTCTTCAATGTGTGGAGTTAAAATTATCTTTCTCATTAATTAAGACTAAGGGTCTCATTTTAAAATTCATGAATTCCTGGCTCTTGTGATAGGGTATGGATGCCACTTTATTAAGGTAGCAAGTATATTAAGGCGCTTGAAAAACATTCATATGAATGAAATGCAACTTAAATTTTTTCTTCAAAGTGTTGATTTAAACACATTCTGAAGTATCTCATTGAATCAGTTCTTGACCTAAAATGGTACTGTATGATAGGAGATGCACTGAAAAACTATTTGATAAATGACACAAAAACTGCTATCATACTTCTTTTATCAAGATTCAGTTTATCCTAAATAACAAAGCTGCTGCAATATTAACAAATCTCATGTATTTTTTTCACCATTTCACAGGAATGAGATACCTCAGTTGAGGTATCTTATTTTTGAAATGATAATTCATTTGAAAAATTAGGTATTTTTTAACTTAGATTCTTTTATTTAGACAACCTTTCTAAATACGCCTTTTGGTGATGAGTGTAATGTATGGGTAAAACGCATCATCATTCCTAAATACTCATTTGCCAATAAAAATGCGAGACCACCTTTTGTATACCATTCTCGTGATGATTTTGATATATTACTAACACAAATGGAAATAAATATTGAAGTTCATGCAGTAGATGACAGCTTCTTTATTTGAAAATCACCTCTCATGTATTAGCCTAGTTATAAACATAAATGGGTGGATGTTACAGTGGGTGAGTGTCCAATGTGTAATTATTATGTGACAGTCGTCAGCATCTTCTCACTCTTAAATTATTTTGTGTCAAAGTACATAAAAACAGAACTCTGTTCTGTTTGTAGTATCATATTATGAAATGAAATTGAATTATTTGGAAAATTCAAAATAAGTTTAGGAGTGTCAATTGCATTTGTGATTTGAATCCCAATAAAAGAGTTTGAGCGAAAGTTTACAAAATGCATTGGGAACATACATGAGACCAATGGGGGTAGGATTCCTGTGGTGCGTTGTGCCAAAGATAGGGAATTCTGCAAACTCATTAAACGAACAAAACTTCCCTATTCTTCCATGATTTCTTTCCCTGTTCTGTTGAGAAGGCTACACAAGTGTGAGATTTCTGAAAATGGTCAGGTCTCATCTGATGTCCAATAGGGAAGCATTGAATTCTTTATAATATTCAATACATTTATTGTAAGAAAATTTAAAATATTTTCTTTAAGCATTTGGGGATATTTCCATGGTAAAGACCCAATTTAATGGATGCTTGCTATCTATTTGCTGTGTCCAAACTAGACTTCTACCTTGACTTTAAATGATATATAAAACCAACGGTTATGTAAAGTTATTTTTATGTAACATTTACATAAATTTTATCATGGCAGTGGTGCTGCCTTGAAATGTTGATGTATAGCAGTAGTGCTTTTTGCAAGAAATTTCAGATATATTTAGTAAGTGAATAAGGAAATAAGAGCATCAACTTTAAATGAACTGAATATCACCAGGTGCAACACTCTGGAAATTATTAATATCCATAATAAATTAAAAAATATCTGTATTTTCCACATAAACTTTTAAAAGTGAAATGTTTAGTATGAGTTACGTTTTTGGAAAACACTTTGTTTGGCCCATGGGGTGTTATTTCCAAGCCATTGCAACATTTTGAATCTTGAGATTTTGCAGTATTTTATACTGTGGTGCTATTCTGGGCAATCAATAACTGTTTGCAGGATGCAAAAACCATTTTATTTTCAAATTATTTTTAAAATTATTTTTTCCAATTTAAAGATCACAAAATGTTAATTGAAATCCTCTGTTGCAATAAATGTAAATACGTTATCCTGGAATGGAAAAAAAATTAGATGCAGCTGACACTTGATTACGTTTTAAATTTTTATGGTAAATTAGTGTCCATTAGTTCGTTATGTGTTCAAGCCTTCTTCACTGCTGGGGGGCCTCAAGTAAATAGACGTTGCCTCTTGTATTGTCTTCTTCTCTGCCATCTTGTCTTTCTAGATTTATGTGAATACCAGCAATGTTTTTTGTTGACTGGCAAATAGTTGTCTGAATCAGTACAATATGAAAAGATTTTTGCCCTTAACATTTGCATGTCTTTCTGCTGCATTTCTAATTCTGACTCGTAATTTTTCTCTTTGGGATTTATTGACATGGAATCAACAGTTGTGACAGAATTTTCTAATACATATGTGTGGTCATGTTCTTTCTTGTACAAGCTGTGTAGTATATACTCAGAGGAATATTTGACAATTTAAGATGATCCTGTACCATCCACATGATCATCACCATTTGGTGTAAGTACTTTCATTGCAATACAAATATTTGTGACATATCCTGAATTCATTAAATTAAACTAGATATAATGGCATTTACTCATGCATTTTAAAGGAATAGGAAAAAATACAAGTTAGAAATTTGTTTTAAGTTTTGAGGATGCGATGGTTGAAAATAACTTGTTTCCCTCCCCTGTCTTCACATCAAGTGACTGATTTTATAATGGTTTAGATGCAGTATTTGATAGCCAGTTTTAATATTGTTTTAGAAAGTGGATTTGCTTGGATCCTCATTGCCAGTAGAATAAGGTGTCTCTACTATTAGTATTATTGCTCATTGAGAATAAAATGATACAACATTGTTTCACCTCTTCCCCTAGTGGTCATTTCACCTTTAAAAGCATTAAAAAAAAATTAATCAGGCATTAATCTGAAAGCATGCCTGCCTCAACAGCTGAAAAAATTCCAGGGTTTGTATTATTTGATGAAATGAGTCTTTTATGCAATTCATATTAAGTCAATGGTATACGATATTTCTTCATCAGTAATATTTGATGTTGTGAAAGCACCTGAAACTGGGAAATTACTATTTTGTGGCTTTAAAGTAGTCATTGAGCCTTAAACTGTTAACAATTAAAAGACTATCGGCATAGATCCATATAGGGTGTGCTACATGCAAGAAGTTTCTTCTGCTTGAACCTTTTTGACAATATTACCTATACTTCTTGGTATAAATCTACTTATGAATCTTGCAAGATGATCCACTTGTAGTCTGAAACTAGGGCATACCTCTCTGGGCACCATCAACTCCATCCAAGCTGGGCAATACAGGTATTTCAGGCTCCAGAACTTCCCGGGATACCATAGCCGGCACAAGGAAAGGATCTGGCCCCCCTACCCTGTTAATGCGTGAATTTCACATGCCGTTGGGCTTAGTACTGGGTGAACTCTACCCTCACCTAACAAACCAAACTTCGGGTTGATTACTGTGTTTATGGTTTATATATATATATTTGATGGTAGCCAAATCGAAGTGCTATTGGTGTGTTGAAAATAGCTAACACTTGGATGTTAATTTTTTTAAAAAAACTCCATTCCAGTCCATGATTTTTTACTCCAGCCAGATAATTATTTATTTTTGACATTTTGTGGGTAGTATTATCCAATATTGAAAGCCCAAACCTTTGAAACTTAGAACCAATTTATGGTGAAGATGAAAAAACTGTCTTGGACTTCAAATAACATATGAATAGTTGGCACAGTTTAATTATATTTTGAGTTTATTATATCAACCACAAATACCAATAGAAATTAAAGTGTTTTAATAGAAATCTATTTGTATGCCTTAACTTAAGCAAACATTGAACATGTTTGTAGCATTAACTTTCAAAGACAAATGAAGGTATGGCATAGAAAAGATGAAATAATGATTGTAACCGACTATTGGCATTGATGTTTTACAATGATATGTAGGCTTGATCAGCTTAAACTTGAAGTATAGTAATGAAGATCTAGTTGTGAAAACGTGTGAATTTGTAGCACATGCAATTCATTGTTAAAGGATAAGTGAGGCTATACTTTTGAGCAAATAAGTTCATTCCGTTAATTAAGCTAAAAATGAATTCTCCAATTTTGAAAGTGTTTCCCTGTTTTGTAGAACAGTCCCAGATAACTTCCAGCAAACCTTATTGCTCCAAAAATGTTTTTGGGATGTGAAATCTAGATTTGTAATCACAAGTTTTCAAGAGCATTTGTCATGAATGTAGGAGATGAAAGATTAACTAAAAGCGGTTGCATCTATAGTTCTAATTGGTTTATTTTCACTTGTGGATTAAACTGCCATCCAATTAATATCCATTGGGTGGCAGAAATGAAAAATAGTTGACCCATATTTCTTGCAAATCTGTTGTCTCACTCACCCTGAGCTTACACTCTTTGAGAGATCCTTGGTGTGGATTCTTTGAGATTTTGGGCATCTTAAAAAATTCTCTTTAAGCTGTCACTTTCTCTTGGCAGTGGTTCTCAAATTTTTGTATTCAGGGCTCACTTTTAATTTGATCATCAGAAGAGAGAATTTCCATTTTAAGTTCTTTATTTTCCTTGAGTATCTCATTAATGGAACTCTTTCATAAATTTTAATCGCCATGGCATGTTTTATTCACCCGTATCCGGGCACGATTACATTTTAACTGATTGTGGGGCACTATTTAATTTTCTTGAATAAGTCGTCGTTCTTGATATCTTTTGAGCCTTGACGTCGGGGCTATCTTGACACACTTGGAGAACCACTGCTGATGAGTCTCTCTTCCCTCTCTGGTTTTTGCAGGGATGCAATCACCGCACGGCAGTGTGCCATTAAGTGTCTGTCCTGCAGAGCTTCAACAAAGACACCTTGGATATAAATGCTCAATATGTCACAAGTATTTCACTAGAAGAGACCATTTGAAGACTCACACCAAAAACTTGCATGGGGAAGACCTTGGTCCGTTTGCATGTATAATATGCTCTCAGCTGTACAAGAATGCAGACAGTCTTCGAAAGCACATAGGGAAATATCATGTAATGAAAGTGATAAAGAAGGAAGGCATATGATTAATTTCTTGCGCGTGAAGCGCTAAGATAGTGATCACATTTGCTTAAGGGTCACATTTGCCTTTTTTTATGCAATTGAAATGTTGTATGCGGTCAGAATATGCAGCAGAGAATGGAATCCTGAGCATAAACAATCAAAAACCTGCTTAAATTGTGCCTTACACAATATGCCCACAATTCATCACAATCTCAGTGCAACTTACGGAGTGCCTTGAATCAGGAGGAGCCCTCCATGAAATCACTCTTAGTGTCAACTCGTATTCGAAACAAAATTATAATTTTAAATTATACCTCCTGGTACATTGAAATTGATGTTAGCTAAAGTGGAATTCTGAAGTCACTTTGATATATGCTGTTGATGCATTTATTTCATATTGATTTTAGGATTTATATGAAATATATTATGTATAAATTATTTATAATTACACATATATAAATATTTATTTTGAATTGATTACTGGCTTAAGTTATGAAAATCTCATTTTTGTAACCTATCTTGAGAATTTGCTACATATGAATTTTGAACATCCTATTGCCCATGCATAAAACAGGTCCATTTATGTTCTTGTTCACACACACACACACACACATATATGTGCACACACCCACACCCACATACATATACACACATATATGCTTGCATATATGTGTACTCTCAGGGGAGAAAATTTATGTATGTCTTGTTATTCACACTCACTTAATTCATAATTTCCTGAAAAGGCTGTAAATTTATTCTCTGAACCATGAATGATTTTGCAATTCAGGTGCTTAATTGCCAGTGTAATGCTTACCTACCAAGCCACTGGAGTTACAGGGAAATTTTGTTAAATGTGCTAAAGTTACTTTGATGATGATTAACTTATTGTTGATTTTTAGATATCTCATTTGGACTCATAAAGTTAACCTGCATTTGCAAAGTTGTCCTGGTAGTTGCCTAAATGTGGGCGTGGCAGTGGGTGGGTATTGGGACAAAAGGAGGATTGAGAAATGATGGAAAAGGATTGGATACAAAATTTAATTATTAAAAATATCAAACACAAACACAATGTTTTATCATTTCCTAACTATGACTAATTTGTCCTTATAATTTCATGGATAACTATTGGAATTAGAGTTCTTGATCTATCAGCTCTGCAGCCTCCTTATTTTTGATTCATGTTCAGCTGAATCGAAGCAATCAGGCAGTTAATGGCATTAGATTTTGAGTTACAAACATTGGTGTTAAATATTTCCAAGAGTCCAGCTCATCTTGTATGATTCTATCACATAATATTCCAACCCTCATTACTTCTTCGCTGCTATTGGAGAACCATTTGAATGTGCTGGAATTAAACTCTATATGGACTATGGAATGGCTGATAGTTGAAATTTGAGTGGAGTTGGGGCAAATTGATAGCATCAAACTGTGGCAATCAATTGGCTGTTGTGCAAACATTTATATTTCGCCAAATTATTGATCTTCCTTGGGAAAGTTAATTTGTTTCCTTCAAGTGATTAATCAATTCATTAGTATCTAGGTTTCCCAATTTCTGCTTGAGCGTGGTGTGTATTGTAAGAGCTAAAAGAATTATGTACATGTTGAGGAGGACTTTTACAAATGGTGCTAGTTGCATTTAGCATACCGGCAAGTCTTTAGACTACATGGCTTCCTACTCATGTAAATCTAAACTCATGTAAGTGGATCTGAAAAAAGCAAGAGACCAGTATGTTAGTATTGCACTTCACAATCAGTGAAACATTGAATGATCAGTTTTATCATCACAAAGCATTTTGCCAATGGGCATGGGCATTCTTTTGTGGAAATCACACATTTGCAAAATCTGTTTGATTAAAAATGAAAGTTCAAAAGTAGCAATTAATTCACTTTACCTCATGCACCCTTTGGAGTAGTTTCCATTGGATTCAAAGAACACATTACATGGTGAAGTCTGATATGAATTTCATAGTCAGCTCAAGGGATTTCTGTGTGTCAGGCTCAGGTTTGATACCCCTTTGCATTATTCCCCCTTTGATATAATCCATGCATCAGTTCTCAGCAAAAGTAAGTTGGAGAAAGGAGAGAGGATCTGCATTTGTTAATTGAGTCTTGGGACCGCTCCCAAACATAACCATGGGACAGTTGTGCCTCCAGTGTGAAGAGGATGTTGTAATGGGAGTGCTCACTTGTGTGCTGCAGGCAAAGGTTAATGCACCTGAAATACAAGGCATGTAGCAAGGTACTGCACTGGTGTGTTGGGCATTTGTGATAGTTAATTAGGGATATTGTCAAGGGTGTCTTTTGTATGCATCCCCCTGCTGCTTTGCAGGATAATGGTCAGTGGATTTCACATGCTCTTGACTGCTGAGATTATTATGTGGTGGTGAAAATAAGCACTTAAATAGACACAAATAGTACAACTATAAATTAGTTATTGAGAGTGTTATTTGATCCTACAATCCCTTGAAGATTGTCAGTGAGTAATCATGACTACTCATAAAAGGTATTCCATTTGGTTGCCTGGAATATGCATCCTGCTCTCAAAATATACCCGTTTGCCATTGAATAATTCCTTTGTAATGATCTATTCCTTATTTTGGCAGAAAATTAATTCTAAGCTGGTGCATCTCTTGTCCATCCGTTCACAAGGCTATTCTTTCAAATATTCATTAAAAATGTACTCCCAATCAAAGCTCTGTATTTCTAAAAAGCATTGCCGAAGGGCATTTGAAAATGTTTGCATTTTGATCAAGTTTAATCATATATGCATGAAAGCGTGACTCCAGTTGAATCAATGGAATAGGTGCATTGTTTTACCCATTGAAGTAAGACAAATATTCTAATAATGCCAAGGTGAATGTAGCATGCATTATGGTACTCATAATATCCATGACACACATTTTATATTGCCCTTTCATAATTTTCTTTGTTGCATTGTATGGCAATGCTTTATTAAAATAAACATATTCCTTCTTATAAATTCCACATTAAGGAATTATGTTGTGGGTTGGGTTAATGGCACCTAGGGAAAAGTTAAGGTAAATGCAATGAGTGGAAGACTTTGCACTGCAGTGTTCTCTTGGTTGTGCTATGAATTATAAGTTATTAATTTGGAAACGTTTATTCAATTGTGTGTAATCAGTAGTGCATTCTCCATGACAAAGCTGGAAACTCTTGACAATAAGCTGGAAACATCTTTCGGGGTATGGGAATCTGGCATATAATGAATTTTGGAAAACTGAAGTTGTCTTTGACCTGAAGTGAATTTTCAGCCGATTTAGTCACACATGGCAAGTATGCCTCTTATCTGCTGATACTCTGGAGGTAATCACTCTCACATACCCATGTTTAAGCTGGTGAAATTAAACAGGAAATGGATATTTTGCTCATTAGATGAGCTTAAGCAAGCCATCAAGCAATTTTCTCTTTAGTGAGATCTCTTAGTTGTGCAAATTATTATCATCATTCGTAGATTTCTTATAAATAGAGCCACTTAGTTTGAAACGATATATTTTTGCATATAGGGCACCTGTAAAAATGGTCCCGGTGTTGAATGCATGGCAAATATATAATGATATTTGATAAGTACATATTGTTTTAATTTTGGATGACTTGAGAATTTATAAGGTTGCTGAAAGTGAATTCTCAAATAAAATACATCAATAGTTACTCAAGTTAGCATTAGCAGTACACAATTAAAAATCATCTTTAAGGAAACTCTTTCAGAATACAATTTAAACAGTTATTTTTCCTTTCTATTTTTATTGCCGGGAGAAAACCTTTTTTGAGTTTATCATCCACAGAAATATTCCATAAGACAAGGAAGGGGTTTTGTAGGGAATGGCCACAGAATAAGTTTTTGCTCTAAGTTAATTTTCTTTGATTATTGCATTCTATTTGTGGTTTATTCACAAAATCTTAATTTTTGCTGGTCTCTGTACCTTTGGGCTCTATAACCTGATGTAAGCTTAAAATTGAGTTTCTAGGTCTGGAAATTTAACTGTTATAAAGAATTTTTGCTGTCAATAATATTATTTTTGTGCCAAAACAACCTTTTAACTATGTTTGGGGACACATTATAATTAGCATGATGTGGAAAGATTGCTATGATCATGAAGAAATATTTCAAGCACCATTGAAACATGACAAGCCTACAGTTGAAATTGTTGATTTCGTGCTTAAATTTGTTGGGAAGAACACAGCCTGTAAGTGGATGAACATACTATTGAACAAATTTAATATTATAAGAATGAAACATTTGAATTCATTTGGTAGGTGATAGTTTGCAGAAATATATTAAATTACCTGTCATTTCTAATTTTGTTCTCATCAATTAGCTGATATAAGTCATATATACATCCCGAGTGCATGCACATGAAAAGTCTTTGGTATCAACGATTGCAATCTGAAATAAGACCTGCTTTGATGACTTAAGTGATGTGCTGTGGGAAAACCTCATTGCTCATTTATTTTAGCTATGAATTGGAATAATGTCTTGACATTTGGTTATGTTTGGAATAAAAGTGTTAAAAATTGGTAACTATTTGTGGATGGGATGATAAAGATAGGTAGCATTTAGTGGCTGGGTTAGAGAAAGTGTTATTTTTGTGGTAGTAAAGAGATAAATAAGTACTCAGAAGTGTGAGGTGACCATAAGGGGAATTTTCACTGTACATACTATTCTTGTTACCTTTGAATTTGGACCAGTAATAAACAGCCTTCTCCATTCTGTTGCTTGGGCAACACACACATTGTGGGTGGCCTTCTGCAGATTCTACCTGTCATCCCTTGGGGAATAAAAGCTCGGATGAAGCTGTCCAACACTTGAAATACAAATGCCATCAGTGTGACCGCTGCTTCGTGAATCGCTATAACCTGCAGGTGCATATCCAGAATGTACATGGCAACCATCGGGGTCCATTTAGGTGCACATGTTGCGGTCGAAAGTCAAAAAATTTGAACAGTCTTCGTGTACACATGTATTCATATCATCGATCCTAAGAGTTGGTGTTGGATGGACATGTCTGAACCTGAGACTTAAGTTACAGATTTCCTATGTGCAACCATTGATTTTATTTAGTGGAGTTTCAAGTGTTGATGTTTTAATTTGTAGATGTGATCTATTTTGCATGAATGTGAAAGACAAGTTAATGTATTTATTTGAAATGGTGTGCGTTTGATTTGTAAATGCAGAGTATTTTATATAATGCATGTATTGGAGTGACTGGAAGGATTCAATAAAACTTTTATACAGTATGTAATGTGAATTTAATTTATTTCCTTAGTATTGTCAATTTGTGTCAGCACGGAAATATATCAAGAACATATTTGGCATTACTGTACTTCTTATTACAGTATGTGGCAGCTGTCCAGTACTGTATTATTTAGCATTAAAAATACTCATCTGAGAAAAGAGTAGTCCAAGGAAGTAGAAAAAATGTAATATTGTGCAAATTTCACTGTCAACATTTTTGGATCTATTGATTGTACTAGAAAAAGAAGAACAGGTCAGTTTGAGGCCCATTAATTTATTTACCATATTGAATAATGAAATATTTTGAAATGGGAAGCTTCTTATAATTGCCCAGGTGCAATGGTGGAATTTAACATTTTGATGGAAACTTATGCTCCTCTGAGGCTGCACTTTATTATTTATAATATATATATATATATATATATATATATGTGTATATTATTTTCGCACATAGAAATAGACATATAAGGAAGGGGGATAGGAAAACACATAAAAGACCAACACAGGAAAGGTGGGGAAGGCGGTTTTGAGCAGATCACAAATGTAAAAATATTTCCTTATCCGGGAAAAATATTTTTACTTTTGTGATCTGCTCAAAACCGCCTTCCCCACCTTTCCTGTGTTGGTCTTTTATGTGTTTTCCTATCCCCTTTCCTTATATGTCTATTTCTATGTGCGAAAATAATATTTGTTCGAGGTATGGTGGGATTTTCAAGTTTGAATATATATGAATATATATGGATATATATGGATAAGTATAAATATATACACACAAGCACACACACAAAAGTATATCCACATAACGATTGCCTTTCAAATTTATTCACCCACCATCAAATGTTACCGTAATTAGATAATTTCATTCAGTCTCATTGGCAAAACTTATCAGAAAGTATGAGTATACCCACTAAATTGGAATAAACTAGTATATTTTGGCATGTTGAATTAATTCTTAAGTTCCACTTATGAAGCTTTTTTTCTTTGCTGAAGCAAATGTAATTTTAACATGCCTTGTTTTCACTCCGCAGTTGACACTAAACACCTGGTGTACTGGGCAGCCGATCGGCAAGTTTCCCTCAAGTGTTCACTCTGCCCCCGAGTCTTTGTAAGCAAGACAAACCTCCAAGTGCACATGAAAAACGAGCATGGGGATGACCGTGGTCCATTCAACTGCTCCATCTGCGGCCGACAGTCTAAGAACAAGAACAGCCTACGTGTGCATGTGTATCTGTATCACAAGAAAAAGAAAGAGGCCAATCAGGGGGATGGAAGCTAGACCAAATGATGTTGGGGAGATTTGATTAGTTTAGGATTTTCACTTTGCATTTTAAGAAATCTTCTAACTTTTTCTGTAATGCTTTCCATGTCGTCAGCTTGTCGATGGAAGCCAATTAACATACCTTATTGTAGATAAAAGTTTTAAATGGTCTCATGTGAAAAATTTAATGTTGAATCATTACAAGTAATTTTTGAATAAGCACATTGCAAGGTAGATAAATGAATAGATCATTTAGATTTAAATTTTCATGTGATTCTTAATGACACCAATAGATGTACTGAAGTAATTGTGGTGGGCTAGTTTTGGTCTTCCATTTTTTCAGTGATTGTGAACAGGAATTTAAGTCCATTAATGTAGCTATCAATTGCTTAGGTACTGCCTTTTATAAAGTTGTTTCATCTAAAGCTTTGCACTTGAAAAATGTGTAGAAGGCTTTACAGTTTATTGTTGGAAGGGTACAATTAGGATTAAAGATGTTCAAAGTTTTGAGTAACTATGGATAAATTGTGATAATGAGTCTTAGTAGCGATTCAGCTGTCATGAAATAAAGGCCTACTGAAGTCCTGCCTGGTACACAGTATTCTGAGAAGTATATAATGTCTACTGTATTTAAGTGAAAAGAGATGAGCATGTGTTGTTGTCCATTTGTCAGGGTTCTTGAAGAAGTGGGCCGAGAGAGGATAGCCTTTCTCGTTTTTCATTTTGTAACTTATGGTTATATTATTATATCTTTGGACATTAATGCTTAATTAGTATTATTAGATTCTTTTTTGCTGTTTTAAACATTTATGACACCTAATGATTATGGAATATTTGGAAACTCATTATGCCATGGGCAACAGTAAAACGGTATCTGATCACTTGAGGGAACATTAAAAAAAAAAAGTTCCACGTCGTCTTGGCTCAACTATCCTGATCTTGAATTATATACACTTCTCAATACTTGTAAATTTTTGTGGGTATGTAGAGAAAAATGTGAATCTATTTGATAAAAGTAATCTAAAGATATAATTTTCAAACGTATTTGTAAATATTTTACACTTTTTGATAAGTCCTATGACCGTGAGGCTTGAATGACGTCAACCTAGTGCCTGATGAAACAAACCCTCATCAATCCTTCATTTTAAAGTTTCTGTATATATTTTGAGAAATGTAGCGGAAGGAAATGGGGGGCACCTTGACACGGGCATTCTATTGATACTGAGCAGATGTGGTGAACAATGTGCTTTTATGCGGGTCACTCAGAATTAGTTCAAATCTTTCAGGAGTATGGGGGAAACAATCTCAGGGGGGGTTTGGGAGGGACTGGGGTGGGGGTAAACATCACTATAGTGCTGCTGTATGCCACCATGTTGCAAGGTACGAGGTCTGTCATAAGCTGGCCACGTTAATCAAGAATATACACATGCTTAATGTTACGAGTCTTCATTTGGTTGAATCGTTTGCAAGCCAATGATTTCATGTTGCTACTACATCAGATACTGACTGAATGCTGTTCTCTTTGCTGGTTATGAACTCTTTGAGTGTCTGAATGGAAGATATTTCATGCTATCTTTAATCTTTTTCAATAGCCATTGCATATTTAAATTAGCTATCTGTAACATGCCCGTAGAGGATTAGTGCTCTTTGAATTTTAACTGGTGATGTCGGTGTTGTAAATGTTGTTCTTTTCCTCATTTCAATTGCTTAAACATATTCCTACGGTGGCTTTCAGCATAGGCAAAGGAAACTTGCATCTGATCACGACCCTGTGATTTGATTTAAATTATTTTTATAAATCCATTATTATATGAACCATATTAAAGTGAAAATAGTCCATCCATCCTCCAATGCAACTGAGAGCCATTTTATTGCTCGATCTGCAATGCTGACTGAAATGTATGTACACTTGTGCATTTAAAATGATGCTAATGTTCTGGAAGAATTTCATGATGGCAAAATGAAGATTCTTATGCTGTTATAGATGGTAAATATAAATAGGTGTGGCAAGCACTGCATATGCTAGGAGCCCTGATTAACTTATTATATATTGTGATAAAATATACATATATATATTTGTGATGATCCTAATTTTCCTGTCAGAGATATTTTGGTCATTATTTCAAAGCTATTCACTGTGATCTGCTGGCACAAGTTGTTTCGCACAATATGTGATGGGCTTTATTTTGCTTTGAAGTTTTCCTCTATTCATCCCAAGATCTTAATTTGTAGGTAAAATTAAACATAAATATCCTGACCTCATAGAATTATTATGCCCTCAAATGGAAAGGAGTGAAATTTCTCTATATATGCCCAAGCTCATCCGTTACCTAACTGCATTTCATGGAAATGTTAAGCTATTGACATTGACCTGCCACAGCATATAAATATTATTATGACTGGTTTCATATTGTTTCCTACTGTTGTTATTTTATGATCAAATAGCATCTGTGTGTGGGTGTGTGTGTGTGTGTGTGAATGTAAATATATACATGCATACATATATGTACATACAGTAAAACTTTGTGCCGTTCCCTCGCGGCACAGTTGTATCCTACATTTGGGATATGTGGCTGCCCATTTGCTTTCTTGTTTGTTCTGCTCCACTCCCTGTTTGTTCTGCATATCAATTGACCCTGTTGGAATGTTGGTTGCTTGCTGGGTGACCCACTGTTTTGGACATGCATGACCTCTGCAGTTAGAGCGCCTTAAACTTGAGACACTGCTGCTCCCCTTTCCCTGCAAATATTTTATCCCCACTGGGAGAGAGCTCTGGTGCAGTTCCCTGTGTAGCATATTGGTTGGTCCATGATTAGAAGTGGGAAGAAAACATTTTTGGGTGGGGAAGCCATGCAGTAATATGAGATTGTGAGCTTGTTCCATGCTTGTCATTGATTGAATTGACTGCTCTTCAAGTTTCATGTGCAATTGTATCTTTTTTCTTTTGGCTAGCGCTTTCACCTACTGCTCCTAACAGAAGGATGTAGTTTTCATGGAGTCTAATGCCTTTTTGTCAGTCTTTTATCCAAGTATCTCCATCTTTCTTATTTTTCTCCTGTATTACACAATGCAAATGCCCACTTTAACGTGGTCGACTCCTCTAAATTGACTTCGTGTTGTTTTACCTGTGGGAGTAGGTTGTTCAATGTGATACATTTTGTCATTATTAATATAATTGTAAGCGAAAGTGCCATTGCATAGCCTTTAAATGCAATTTTTGTTATTTTTGGAGCAGTATCCTTTGTCATCAGAGGTGATTGCCCATTATTACAGCTCACTACATTGTCACCAATGAGGGTGGATGGAGTTCTGTTTGACTTTACTCATCTCTTCACCTGAAACCAGTGATGAATGTCAGAAGTGGTTCAGGAATTGATTCCTCTTTGAGGGATGACTATTCTTTCTCCTCTTGGGGAAAGTTCTTTTATGTCAGCCCTCGGACTGATGCAGTTCTCTTCGATGCCTCTGAGCATTTATGTAGAGCTCTTCTGCTTATTGAGGGCATGCTAAATTTCCCTTCCTGCTAAAACATCAGCACTTAAGACTAAAACAGGGAATTGTACATGGACAAGATTTTTTTCATATTAAATCTTGAAGCTCTTAAGATGTGTTAGTTGTCAATGGAGGAAATATAAACTTGTTGTGTGTCTTTAAACATAGTAAGACTTAATTAGAGATAAGTGTCTTCTGTTTTATTTTCAACCATAATGACCCTATGACAGATGTTCTAGATTTTATTCCGTGTTAATTGCCAAAATGGCTACCTTCCATGGTGTCTTCCCAATAGGCTAATAATTCAGTTTTAGAGCGCTTTGTTCTCATTGAAGGCGCAATCATTATTCAGTGTTCTTCTTTGTTAGGGTTTTAAATGTTACCTGGTTGGGATTGCAAATAATGTAGAATTGCTTAAGCATTGTGGAATACGTAGATGTCTTTCTTCTTTGTGCAAGCCATTAATAATGAATGCATTTGATGAGATGATCATTTGTTGAATCTTGTGACTTGGACACTGTAAAGTCATGCGGAAGTAGGAGTGATTTTTTTTCTCCATATGGGCTCAAAATGAGAAGTGTTCATGGTGCTAGGTTCTGTTACACTTTGATCGATTGAACCAATTGAAGTAGATGACTGCTATAGGCAATTTGGGGATGGGCTGAAATATTCCATGCTCACTTCAAAACTTGTTGCGCACACCTAAGGGAATATTTCAGGCACAAATTATACGTGTTTTATTTTAGCTGCAGCTGTCTGCAGCATTAAGGCATATCAATAATTTGTGAACATGCATGTGTAAAAAATTCATGTGCTGCATTCACAGGAGAATCTGCTCTATTCTATTGTAATTAGAAGTGCTGTCAGCCATTTCGTATGGCAAGCCATGTAGGTTCTAGTTGGCTAGGTAATAGTTTCTAGTTGGCTATTACTCTAACAAAGAAAGGAAATGTTCATGTGTCCAATTCTGTCTCTATTGGTTGGCGAGACTTGAGAATAACAAACTTAATTGACCCATCCCAACATTATCCCATCCCAAGTTTTTGGCAGCTGGTCACTGGAATGATATTTTGAAAGGTTTTTACTGTGTGTGCATGTAAAATTGTATGTATATTTTATCATATATTTTAGGTTGGGATAATACATTTCAAGACTGAAAAAAATGTATTGTAAGTTGTGTCAATGTACATTCTTTATCAATGTAAATATATTTTTATTTATCCACTAGGAGAAACCAATGTAAGGAGTGTAAAATTATGTAGTGCACGAATTAAAGGATAAAGTTAAGCTATTTGAAGTTATTATTTAGTCCCAACTTTCCATATTTTTCCTTTCCTTGGAAGCCATAAATTTGAAATAAGGAGAATCTTGAGCATATTTCAACCCATGTGAATGTCATCAATTTTCTTCTATTGGTATATTATATGAAATCATTAAGACAGTGATGACTTCAAAATAAATTTGTTGGACTTAAATCTTTTATTGTTTGCGAGTATAGATGACACTTTATTTTTATCCTGTCAGAAAGGACTGAAAGAATTTTATATTAATATTTTCTTTTGGAATTATTGTTTGACAGCAATTGCCACTTTTGTTTTTTTTTGCCATTGTGCCATAAAATATTTTAATCCTGCTGTCATTTTTGGGTGTCAAATATTCAGTTTTCCTCTACTGAGGCAACTACCTCTGTTGAAGTAATACTCGTGGGTTTCAATGCTCTCTCTCAGAGGTGATGCGTGGAGAAGCAGAGGGCATAGATACAATACGTACTTGAAGAGCTGGATTATAAGACTTGATTGAAAGAAGAAAATATGTCACTCACTGCAGTTTTCGTGCTAACTCCTTTTGTTCATATTGTATCCCAACAATTCACTGTTACTACAAGCATTGGATCTGCCCTGCAGAGCCTCTGATATTCTCCCTGAAATATTTGTTTCTGCGTGTGTTATTTCATCATCATCCGAGTGTTTGTGGCTGGAGATAGTGTGCGCTTGAAAAACGTGGCAGTTCACTTCTTGATTTTCCTGAGAGAACATGATGGATATTAATGTTTTTGGATGCATTTCTTCAAGATAAAAGTACCTTATGTAGGATAAAGGATAGAGCAGAGCAGAATAAGCAGGTAATATAAATACTTCCATTAAGTGGAACCCTGGTAGTCATGTCTTTTAATGTTAATTAAAATGTTTGGTTTGCTAATTATTATTTGTCACTTTGGGAGACTTATTTTATACATATATTTATAATTTTTAAAAATTATCTATTTCTTTATTTAATGAATGAAATAGTTTTCATTGGCTGTTGGTTTTACATGCTTAAAAATTAGGTGTAAAGATCATTGCCTTAAATATTATTTATTTATATTATTAACTTTCTCATTCATGTTAACAAGTTAAATTTCTTATAAATATTGCAGATACTTACTTTTTTTGTATACTAATTAACATAGCTCAATTTTTGAACATGGTTTATTTCCTGCAAATTTTCCACTTGTCTGTCATTTGATGCATGCCATGATGTGCCATGAACAAGACTGGCAATTTATTGAAATAACAGTTCTTTGTGAGAAATTTTGGTGTTAGGTGTAATGCAATGTATTCTCTAACTGCAAATGGCTTACTTTTGCTTTTCAGGTGTAAAGAATTCATATCTCATATCAGGTGTGGAGGCTGGTCTTGTGTGTGTTGAACAGGCTGATGGTGGTAGTCAAAATCAATGGCAGTGCCCCCATTGTGGAAAGGTGTTCTATTGCTGTGCAAGCCTTAAGAAGCATGTTCACAATATTCATGGGAGATCATGTGGGCCATTTCTGTGCACGCTCTGTGGGCACATCTTGAAGAATAAGAATAGTTTGAATGCGCATATTTATTCTTATCACAAGAGGTAGGGATGAAATTTTTAGAAAATCAGTCTGTTCGTGTCACTGTTTGTTGTGTGTGTGTGTGTGTGTGTATGCTTATTTTTGAGTGGGAAATTCTCTGAAATATTCCATTTGATTGCTTAATTAAGCCATTGAAAGAGTTCCATCAAGTTATGTGGTGACATTTTTTTCACTTTTTCATTGATTGTTGCTTGGAAGACAAACCAACTATGTGTAATGGCACTTTTGAATATTGGATATTACAAATTGCCATTTGTGACAGTAATTTGCAAAAATTTATTTCTCTTAAAATGTTTCCTAAATTTTTGGATAGGAAATGAGTGAAACTAGTCAACGATATTGGAGGCTAATATTTCTATAAGCATCTCATAGATATATTGATTATATTGATGAGAAATGCAAGTGGAAGTCACTGAAAGTCATTGAATCTGAAATGTGAAATAATTATCTTCTTTATATTTAACTTTAAGATTTTATTTAATGGCATATATTTAATTATGATCTATATATGCACAATTGATTATGTCAATTCGAATTTCTGGAGATTAAGATGTCCTGTAAATGCTTCAGGTGGGCTGGTACTGCATTCACTTGAAAATTGTGGTAGTCATAATTTTTGTTGGATTAAAAGCATATATTGAGTCAATTCTTGAAACAAAGCAAATTAATTAATACAAATTAAGTTGTTAATAAAGTGAATGTTGAGTAGTTCAACCTGCAATAGGTAGGTTCTGAATCAGTAAATTAGTTCTTTTCTCTTTTATTTTTTGTAAGCTATTTTATTTATAAAATGCCCTTGTTTATAGTCAGTAACATCTTTGAAATTACCGTAAGAAACTTCTGTGTCATTTCAAGGATAAAATATTACATAAAAATTTTAAAAATCTTGAGTAAGCAAATATTTCTGCTCATTTTGTGAGTATCTGTGCCATATTTTGGGAAAATTTGGGTTGTATGTATAATTAGATTGTTCCCTATGATTACCCTGTTGCTGGTTTCCATCATTCTAGGTCGTTTTGTAGCGTGCTCTTAAAAGTGAGTTATGAAATAAAAGCAGTAACCTGTCAGTTTTGATCCTCCATATTATTTTTAAAATTTTGCTAGTAATATTTGATAAGAGGTGGAATTACTTTCACATTTAAAAAATAAGTATTTTCATGAACATATGTATTAGTCCTTCCGGTATTTATGGTATGGACAAGTTTGTTTCACTGTCTCAATTTTCATAATTGCCTAATTGCCATGTAATTCATTGTGTATGTACAAATTATATATTCCTTAATATCACCAAATAAAGCACAATGGTATGCTGTCCTACATATATTTGTAACTGCTGTTGACATTTGTACTAAAGTGTATTTTCTTGTCTCCTAAATTTGTTTAGTTGTGATTAGTGCTAGATTTGTGACCCTTCATTACTGCAGTAGATGTCTAAAGTAAGATAAATCTGGATGATGTTAATTTTTTTCTTATTTATTAACATTGTTCGTCTTTGTTGAGTATAGTTTTAATTTTTGTGCACATTTCATGATTCTGCTTGTATCAATCATCAAATATTTTCTTTTTCGGGCATGAGTGTTTGTATTCCTGAAATTGAAATTATTGAAGTATATACTCAAATTCTATTTTTTTATCTTCACAGGACCAGTAGGGCATGAATGTATGTATTCACTGGGATTGTTGAAGCGCTTACTTAACTGTTATATTTTGTCTTTGCAGGGCCAATAGTGAGACAGAGCTCATGGCTAAGAGATGAAAAACAAAATATAAAGTGTCCAATGTGTGAGAAAACCTTTGCTAATAAATACAACATGAGAATCCATATCAGAGATGTTCATGAAGATTCAGGACCTTTCATCTGCAGGCTGTGTGGGAAAGAAGTAAAGAATAGGAGTTGCCTTAGATTCCATATGTACTACCACAGGAAGAAATATTAATTAGCTCGACATATGAAGTTGAGGCTGTAGTGAGAGATAGTCAAGCAATGGTCACTTTTATATAAAGTTGATATTTTCATGTCACCCCCTTCAAAGTGATGAAGTTAGAACTATATTGCATAGCCTCTTGTTATTATTTTCAACAGCATGAGTTTGGCTCATGAGGATGAAATCTGTATTGTGTGTATCCCAGAATGTTTGAATTATATTTGACTGACATCGTTAGATGTCTGAAATGGTGTTTACTGTTATGACGGTGCTTTAGAGAATTGGAAATCCATCCTTAAAAAATGTTCATATTTGCATATTTTAAAAGAAATTTATGGTACTGCAGCCATCTGTTGATATTTAGCTCTTCTATCTTGCACTATGAAATAAAAAAAATTATGAATATTCCAAGCATTCCTTCTTTTTTTTTGGGTGAGCTATTCCTAATTTGGAACATACCTAGTGCTTATTCTTCCCTTGGGAAATTTGCTCCTCATGTGTGTTTGCATTTGAAGTTGAATAATTTAGTTGTAGAACTACAATATATATATATATTTATTTCTATAAATATATATAATGTAAATGGATTTACTAGTCGACTCAAACACAGAAACTGAAACACATTAAAGAAGGACTCACTGGTTCTCGAATTTTCGGTCCTGCAACCACCTTTCTCAAGAGGAATTAGGAAGAGAACTGAATTGTGTCGACTGTTAGTCCATGTCGACGTCTGAGCTGTGTTTGTGTCGACTAGTTAGTCCATTATTGTGCACGTTAGTGGGATATATATACGTGCCCTCACTTCACAACTGGCGGCGTTCTCAATTTTTTTAAACATTGTAAACAATCACAGAAACAACACAGGCAATGCTAGCGTCACGCAACTTGGCTCAGAGAAGGCAGACAAGCCACTGAAGCTATCTGACCTCGTCCAGCGGCTACTCGCGTCGTCAGCACTTCATGCGGCACGAACGGGTACTACTTTCCGGATGATCCTCGTATATAAATAAAAAATACATATATATATATATACAAATATACATGTATATACATACATACATATATATATATATATATATATAGGCTTATTGTTAATGCCTTGAATCACCTAAATCCAATGAATGAATGATATGTAATTATTTGTATGTCATCAGAGCATGGGTGCAGTTCTTTCAGCCAAAAAAACTAATATTTCAGCTATTAAATGTCTTCTCATCTTAAAAATAAAAGATTCTGTGCTGCTGCTGAGGGCCCTTGATGAAGTCTGACCATTCAATATTTGAGTTGGATCTGAATCAGAGCAGAATATATTTCAATTTTGGCACAAGCAAGGTTCACCTCATTGTAATGCTGTATCTGTGGCTCTGGTGATCACTCTCTCCTCTCTTGTGGATGGAAAATCATCATGATTCCTGTAAACTGCGCATCCATTGCTAACTTTCAACAGCCCCTCGTGCACCCATTTTGTACAGCATAGCTACATCTCTCCAGATATATTGGAGGTGTTTTTTTAGATGTGTACTTGCACAATCTATTATTCACTCCTAGCAGGGACCAATTATTAGTGTTTTAAATTATTTTTAGCAATTGAACTATTTGTATTTTCCACCTACAAATTGATTAAAACATACATAAATTTAGAATTAATTTGAAGTATGTTTCTTCGGACATTTTTTATTTTCTTCTTGTTCACAAGTAATTGAGATTAGCTAGTTGTCTCTCATTTGCTACTGTGATACTATTGATAGGTATTGATAAAAATCATGCTAAAATTTACACTTTGAGTTAGATTTTTGTCTCGGATTTGCTGCTCTGAAAGAAATGATAGTAGTGTTCGTCAATTTCAATCATGAGTAAATTTTCATTTAGGATGCAAGTATTAAATATGGATATATATATAGTATTAAATATGAATTAGTACGCATTGACATATTTGGTAATTTAAAAAAGAATTCCTGTTTTATTTCAATAAGTGATAGGTCAGGGTGCAGAGAGGAAATATACATATGATTCAAGAGTGATCTATTAAATCGTATTTAATCAAAGGACTAGGAGGATAATCAGTATTAACTACCTTCCCTCCACATTTGAATTAGTGTGCATTCTCTCTATTTTGTAAATTTTTGATTACAGTGAAACTTTATTTCTGTTGAAAATCAGGGCAGAATGACCATTCTGCCCCTATTTTTTGTCAGGTAGTGTGTGCTAAACACTTGGTAGAACAGCTACAGGATGGTTGAAGACATGAGTGTGTTGTGGGAAGCATTTAAATTTGTCTCTCAAGGATCGTTGACTAACACTTGACTTCATGGTGGTCTGATTTCATTAATGAAACGTGCCTGCCCACAAAAACTCTTATTATTGTGATGAATACAATTGCGTGATGTTATATAAGGTTAACTATAAAGAGACTAGGCAAATGTGTATGCTTCCTGTGAAGTGGATTGGAGGAGCATGGGGAGGAGTGTAGCTTTGTGGTTGGTCTGCAGTTCAAACAAAAGAAACGACATTGTATGTTTCATATTCACATATCCTCTAATAACTTGAAAGAAAACTATGGAATGCCATTTGTCACTGTTCTAGCAGCCAATAAAACTGTGCAAAACCTGCTCAAACCAATATTAATGTGGAATAGACTGATTCCACTTTCCTTCTCCAGAAGCAATCCAATAAGTTCAAATTATCTAAAAGTCTTATTTGATTGTGAATATTTGCTGAGGAATATCTGCTGACTTGTCTTCGATCAATATTGTACACCTCATGGAATCATGCCAAAATACTTGAAATGGTTAAGAAAATTTAATGGAACCAGGAAGTTCATACATTCATGCTTAACCATGGATTCACTCTTTGTGGGACAGAAAGAGAGGATCTTTCAGACGAGGATCAAGGAGTTGTGAAGTGCTTATCAATTATCTGACTTGTGAGGCAGATAAATGTTGGTTAGCTCTTGTTTGGCTTTTTAAATACTTTTAAGAGTCTTTGGTTTAGTCTGTGGATGAATGGCTGTTCAGCGTAGTCCCATAGCAAAGGGGTAGGTGATCTTTTTACATGAATTGCCACTATTGCTGATTGTAACATGGTGTTCTTCTGCAATGCAGATTATGATAACTGACTTTTGACCCACCTGAAAAGTGTTTTGTGGTAGCACCAAAAATCATGATATTGTAGAATACAAATTTTGAAGAATTTTTGCAACCATGGATTGCATGGAGTTATAGTGCTGTCCACAAGTGACCATGGTCACCCTTTATTTTGCATGTGAATGCCTATATATGGGCATTGTGGTTGAAGATATTAACAGTGGGAGTAAATTTGGTAATTCTTTATAAGGAAGCCCATGGATATGGCTTTTAGCTCAGAATGATGGTGCATGCTGATATTTAATTTTTGCAGGGTATTAGTGAGACTGACACTACTTTTAAAAACTTTTTTTTAGTATATCCATGGTGCTCAACTGAATATGTTGATATGTATACGAATAATGTTTGAAGACTGCATAAAGTAGGGACAAACTCTGTCCTTATTATGTGTTGAATTGACAATTTCTAAGATGTCTGAGCCAGGCCAAATGCATTCCTTGATGACTGGTATAAGGTTGACAATGTGTGAAAGATTGAAACAATACTTTCAAGGTAGCTAGCTCAGTGTGGACTGAGGTTGACAGGCTGTGGCATGGAACTCGTGGTGGCTAAACTCTGAAGGGCCTTGATTTAAAGATATCCTTCGACATGTATGGCTGCCATCTTAAAACAGTCGACTTGTTATTGGCAAATTTTTGTTCAAAATATTTCTGGGTGATTTTGAGAATTAAAGTGGACTCAAATTGTATTAAATGACAATAATTTGTTTAGCCCAAGGGCAATATGAAAGGATAGTTTGATGTAAATTTTTATCAAATTATATGGTAACATGTGTTAAAAAATTTCATGAGAAAATTGCCACGTTGCTAAAAAAGAAAATTTTCAATTTCCATGTATTTGCAAAAATACAGAACATTTTTAAGATCTTATTTTTTAATCTGGAATCATTTTCCTGGAAGTTCATCATGTTTTCTGTTTATTTCTTTACTACATCGCGAAGTTGGCAACTTATATGAGTAAGTTGATATTATATACATGGAAAAAGAAAAGGTTCACATAATTGTTTTGTGATGAATTGTTCTGAATTCTTTATTCATTTGTCTGCAATGACCCATGTTCAAGATTGTGTGCATTTGAAGCTGCGGCAAATCTCAGTTTATTATTGCTGTCTAAATGTTTTTAATTTACTTTATATGGGTTGGTGCACAAATATATATTTTTTTGTCTTGTGCTCCACCCATATCTTGGAATTGGCCTTTTGAGACCAATTGCACTCTATTGAACCTGCATGATTTTATCGAATATTTGCATTGCAGTGGAAACGATGTAATATTTACCATCAAATTATAATTGAGTTTTTAGTGAGTGTAGGTATTTGTGGAGAAAATATTTGTTCACAAATTGATGTCAGTCAATATGGCTTTTTCCTTTTCCGAAGCACCTTTCCTTTTCCTCACATCAGTGATACTTAGCTATTGGAAGTACCATCCACATGCTCCTTAAGTAGAACTTCTTTATAACACACTGTCATACTATTTTAAGTCCTCAAACCCATATTATAACCACTAAAACTCCTGCTTCATAGTTTTTGGTTTTCATTGTGATCTCATGAATGACATCATACACCATCAGGTGAACTGGCTCTTAAGTTATTACCCCAAAATGTCAAAATTAATTGAGAAGATTATTTGATTATTATTATGGAAAAGAACAATCAGCATTCTGTACAGTATCATGGAACATCTCCATATTAAATCCAACCTGTGAATTTCTGGATATTAGAAGTTCACAGAGAATTGAGTTGGTGTTATTAGGCAAGTAGTCTCCATCCTCTGAATGCGCGATTTTCATATTTGTCTTGAGGCTTAAGGTGGGGTGAGCTCTATCCTTGCCAATAACAAAAGAAACATTTGGGTTGATTACATTGATGATGAAAAATGAATAAGTTCACCAAGAAGAGTGATAAATAACTGATTTGGTGGTATGATCCAATTTCAGCAATTAGAGAACCAGTTTTTATTGCATTCTTCTCAACCATATCATGCATGCATGTGGTATTTTCCAAGGAGTTTTTGGCTCCATTTGATGTGAAAATTGATTTATTCTTTACTTAATGAAAAAGTGGGAAAAAGAAAATCTTAAATGCCAACATGAAGACTTTAAGGAGTTGGAATTCAATGTATACAAATATGTGCAAGTGTATTTGGGCCTGTGAAAGTGCATTCACTTGCAATATGCAGCTATCCCTTGTGGGGTCCCTTTGTGAGCTCCTCATGAGGGATTCAGTTGCAATGTTACTTGGGTGACAGTGGACATGATTCCTAAACCGCTAGTACCATGGGTGTCTTTGGTCTATGATGATGACAACGGAACCTGATGCTCACTAGAGTCTTTGTGTGCTAGAGGGCTTTAAATATGTGCAATAAGTAATTTTACTTAATAAAAGGGAAGTGATACATAAGAATTTGTGTTTCCATAGAATATTTTGTTGAAATGCAAAGTCTTACGTGTCACTTTCCTTTCATTGTAGTGGAATTCCACAAGGTATCAGCCTCAACTATCTCTCAATTTCATACAAGGTAATATTTGTAGTACATTGAAGTATTTTTATTAGGTATGTTGACTGCATAGGTCATAATGCACCTAATATTCCAATTGCTTATAATTTCTGTGTGCCACTGACGTTGCATTTTGAATGCTTTAAAAAATAGTCGACACTGTTGCAGGCAGTTGCTCGGTGGAAGTCTTTCATTGTAAATGGATGAAGACAACTTTGCAATTTCCACTGAACTCTTCATTTTTGGAGGAAAAAATAAAAAGTCCAGTGGAAATTGCAAAGTTAGTCTTCATTCATAGACTATAAAATATTCCTGATATTATCTAGCAAACCTATTCATATAATTTAAATAGGACTTCTTTTTGCAGAAATACCACTTATATGGTGAGTAGTATGAATGTGGTAGTGAGACCTTGTGCATTACCCATTGAAATCAATCTCATCAATTGGTTGATTCCATTTTGTTCTTTCCACCACACACTAGCAAAATGCACTAGGTGAGGAGAGAATACTAAGTTTCCTAAATAATGATCTCTTCAGCACCAGTATGGTTCCCCTTAGAGACAATGTATAACCTTATTTTGAATCAAAAAGACCTTTTCCAGCATGGTTGCCTGGGAACCCCACATGATAATACCAAAAGTAGATAGGTCAATCACTTTAGGCATGACAACTAATTTAAAACAATAATTCCTGCTCTGATTAAAGTAAGTAATGATGTATTTTTTAGAGAAACTGTAACAGTAACTTTAACGGAGTCACCCGCTATGTGTGCATTATAATGCAACCATTTCAGAGAGTAAAAATCATTCGCCTTGACCGGGATTCGAACCGGGTTCGAATCCCGGTCAAGGCGAATGATTTTTACTCTCTGAAATGGTTGCATTATAAGTAATGATGTTTTAAATGAATATACTTTGTAACTTCCACACAATTTTTATTCGTTCTACCGGTTTCAACGCTTCGGCGTCATCATCAGGTACTGATGATGGTACAAGTAATGATGCTCTCATCTTATCTGAGACATGGGTTTTTCGGCACAATTGTCTTGCTATTGTGAAATTATTGAATTTCGAGCAGGATCATTGACCAAATTGGAAATTATCAAAGGAGAATGGCTTGTGTGATTGGTTAATGCACCTGACTTGCAATTGGGCAGTCTGGGGTTGAGTGCCAGGAGAGTCATAATTGTTTTGTGCAATTGTCACACGATATTTAATTTCTGTGTTTATTTAGACTTGCTTACAGTTTTAAGTGATTCTAAAGACAGTTCCGATTCTACTTTCAGTCTGAAATATTAGATATTGATCTCAGAAGTCACATCAAAGAATATTTGTGAGTGAAATATCCTTGCCAATTGATATATGTGTCTTATTCAAGACTGAAATACTAAAACTCCATATATATGTGACTTGACTGCTTGGTGTAATAAGTTAAGAAAAAGTGGTTAATTATATTTTATAATATACTCAAAAGAATGGATATGAGATAAATGTAAATTTATTTGCCTATCTAGCACAACTCATGCTTGAAGCTCATCCCTGACTGTTATTTTATAGTCTTCAAATACAAAGTTTCACTACGGAGTCACTCATTCCTTCCATTTTCAGAGTTAATCTATTACATGTCTGTATTTTATGTGAGTCAGGTTTATTATAAACTCTGAATTTATTTGATAGGATAGTCTTCAATGAAATACACCAAGTATGAGAATGAATTCCAATGAAGTCAACAAATCTAATTTCTCTGAGAGTAGTATGATTCAATCAATTTAGTAATATTTTTAGCAATCTGGTGTCACTGCTTGCCTCACTCACATAACCAAAATATCTAATGACCAATTAATATACCTTAGATACTAAAAGTATAAATGCCTTCATTTAACCTAGTTTTGTCTGCTTGATTGGCTTATTTGAATGTTAGACTAAATGAATTTCCTTCTTATTCTGTTAATTTTGCATTATAATTTTTATAGATATAATCAGTTAAGTGAAGTCCTTGAGAAGGTATTTTATTGGTTTAGTGACCAGTACATACCTTAAACTTCAAGTATTTATTAAAGCATGCTTCAAGTTGTCATTTAGATGAGAAATAGTAGCCCTTCACCATTTCTTAATATACATATTGACTGATATTTGAAGCTGAACTGACTAGTCCACAACTATTCAAGTTTTATGAAGGAAAAAATCTGCAATTGGAGATTGATGATTATTTTTTGAAAAGATGTATTACATATATTGCTTATGCAGTTGTCTTTGTTATCATCTTAGGCCATATTTCATTTCAGTGTTCTGCATAAAATTGAGCATTAGTGGAAAGCTAGGGGAAATTGCTTTGCCAATCATTTTAATTTCTCATTTTATGATGTGCATGAAAATACTATGTATTCAGCTGGTGGTTGGGCAGATTGCAGCTTTTGTATAACATTTTTGGAAAACTGCAAAAGATTGAAACTTATCCAAGGGGAAACAAATATAAAACGTTTCCTGCAGAAGACCTATATTGTTTGTGGCCAAGTTTTTGAATAATCTTGCCCAGGGTGCCCCATAACAAATGTGACCTGTGGACAACCAGTTGCCCATTGGATGTTGTCTGAGAAAGGAAAGTCAGGGTCTATAGTGCCAATATTGTAGACCTCTGGTTGAACTCATATTTCTTACCCAAAAAAAAAGGGCAAGAAAGTTGGGGGGGAGGGTGGTGCTGAGAGATGAAACCTATTTATTTCCTCCCTCAATCATTTGTATCTTATGGAACATCTCTGTGCTGCAGTGTATTCTCAAAATCTTTGTTGTATCTTTGCAGGATCATTTGAAAGGCAATACTCCTGGGCAAGAGTAAAGAAGAACAATGTTAAGTGCCCCAAGTGCAGCAAATACTTTGTAAATAACTCAAACATGAAGGTCCATCTGAGAGATGTTCATGAAAATGATATTGGGCCTCACATATGTAGGTTGTGTGGAAAGGAAGTGAAGAATAGGAGCTGCCTTAGGTTTCATATGTATTATCACAGGAAGAAAAACTGAATTGGAAGATGTATTTACATAGTGAACCTATTTTTTTAATATATCATTTTAACAGTTGTATACATGCATACCTGTAGGAGCCATATGTAAGGACAGCGTTTATTTAGCAATTTTTTATGTCTTGATGTCTCTTGTTTGACATTTGTCTACATACTCTGTGTGATGCATATATAATATTACCAGTGGAATGTAAAAAAATAACATCCTATTTCAAGAAGCTGGTTATTTGAAGAAGTTATTTGTTCAAACCGGACAATGGGAAATGCTATAAGAAAAGTAAAAAATCATGTGACATCTACCTTTGTTAAATTTGTAGATGTCTCATAAAAGGAGCTGCTAATGATCTTAACTTCAGCATCAATCAATCAGTTGATAAACCATTGTACATTGACAAAATATTAGAGAGAATCGATCTGTTGCATTTTGAGTTTTCTCTCCTGAACTTATGGCCCATCCATTCTCGTAATCCTAATTGATTGGTGCTGGTTTTCACGGCTTCCAACTTGCCTTAGTAGTAGGTAAAATTTCCACTGCCATTTATCATTGATGTATTGTTATTTATTAATGCTCTTGACTTGCAGAATTGCTTTTAGTTAAATATTTTATCGGCTCTGATAAATTAAAAGCACATTCAAATACTTTTGGCAGTGTTATTTATTTCAATGCTATCTTCTCTCAATTATGATTTTAAAATACATTGTGGAAACAATGCCTTTGCCATTTAAATGGTAATCATTGATATAGTATTAGATTTTAGTTTCTAAAATTGTTTTTGGATGTTGGGAATGCAGGAATATTTATGTTTACATCACTTTACTCATTTAATTTTTTTCTGTTCTCAAAGTTCTAAATTTAAATATAGATTGTAATCTAGTCATTACAGAAATAATATTATAAGAGCCAAGTGTATGTTCTACGCTTTTTCAATGACTTGTACAGTCAAAGTGTTGAAACCCCATTCCTCAGATGAAGTGAATGAGCCTGTTAAATTTCTCACATCAGGCTGTGAGGTTTGTTTTCCATTTCATAGATCAACTGCAAGGTTCAAAGAGACAAGCTCTACTTGTACATGACATCTGAGTGAACTAACTATATGACTAGCTGTTGTGAGATGCCATTTGGACCTACAAGGATGCATTCACTGACCTTAATGTGGCTGTACTATATTAAACCAAATTGTTATTTATTTTTAGTGATGAAAAAATATTTTCTACCTCATTTGACTTGAAATTGATAAGTTGTATTGTAATATTACTGCTTATACAATGATTCACACTAAAACAATGTTGCCATTCGTTCTCATTCAATTAAAGTTCTTAGCAATTTTTGTTGATTCTCATAGAAAATATTGATGCTTATTAGAATATTGACGTTGAATCTTTGATTGACTTTGAAGTCTTTTAAACTTAAACACTTGCAAAGTCTGTGCCTATGGAAGCCGTACTCAATTGCTGAACATTGAGGATATTTGGTTGTCCTTTTCTTGAATCAGAAATAATGGAATTGTTGTGTTAACTTGGTAGAGATTTCTAAGATAGAGGTTTGAGATCAAAGGTCTTATTTTTGAGTTCCTCAGTGCCATCCCGGATAAAACAAGACCATGTTAAATCCCAATGAAAAATGCCACTGAATCCTTCTTTTAAGTAGGTAACTAGGAAGTTGAAGCTAAGAAATTTCCATTAGTCTCACTGAGTTGATGACTTTGTCGGAGCAGGGTAGCATCCTTTGTATTGTGGAACAAGTTTTATTCCTAACCCTAAAAATCCCAACATGAGAGTCTCTTTTACATCTGAGATAATCACTGATCACTTGAAGTATGGCTGTGGAATATAGAGAACCTAATGCAACATTTCACATTATTTTGAAATATATATGGTAACTGCGTTAATAAATATTTGTTGAAATAATCAACAGTTCATTTTTCATTTCTTTACTCTCTAATAGTTCCAAAATTAGGCCTTGATTTTATCAACAAAGGTAATTCTTGTTTTTTTGGCTTCCTTGTAACTAAATGAACTGAATTTGAAAGTGGTGATGGATATTAAGATGGTTAGTTCATGAGTAACCTCATTTAAATGGAAAAGTAATGCAAGATAATCTGATTAATATATTTGTTTTCATGTTAAGTATTTGTTTTATGTATTGTTTATGTTTAATTATATCACCATTTAAGATTGAAGTTCTTTGAAGTTGGTTGTTAATAAAATTATTGAACATTCTGTATTCACCCCATCTAGAATACAATAAGATAAGACATTTTATTTTTATCAATGCTAATTGACCTTTCAGTGTTCTGTTTCAGCATGATGAATGGCTTAAAAAAGACTTGAGAAAAAAAAATTAGGGTTGATATTATGTATTATAATTATATTAGGGTTGATATATTTAGTAGATGATGGTTATTCATTAGTTGGGAATTCATTGATATCAAAAACGTAGTTTGCTTATTAATGGTAGTGTATTTGGAAGATTGATGATAAGTATCTATATTGAATACATAAAACAATGCCATGTTGAGGGAAAAGTTGAAGGCATAATGATGACTGGAAACTAATATTGATAGTTAAATTAGCATTCAGAAAAAGATCTGTAATTAAGGGTATTTGAAATAGTCCGGAATCAAATGGCCGACAGGTTGGGCTAATGGGTTAGCAACTCACTAAGCAATAATGTATTTAAAAGTGTAAGTGGTGGCTGGAAAATGTTCAGAGTAATCTCAATGAGTGTTGGGGTGTGTTGCAGTCAGCATGTGTCCCTTAGTCACCTCCCTCCTCTAACTCCTTTCCAAAATGTATCACAGATACATGTGCAAGTTCCTTTAGCAAGCAATCATTTTCACATTTGGTACATTTATCACCATCTGTAAGTATGTCCGTAAAATATAATCAGTGCATGACATTTTTAGCAGTTTTGCTGGCACATAACGTGCAGTATGCATTGCCAGGCATAGAACAAAGTCAGAGCATGAAGAATTCCTTTACATTTCATCAGGTTTAATTATAAAAACTATTATCATTTACTTAATAGTTTAATTTCATATGTTTTCCTCATCAATAGCTTACATAAGTACTGTATTATTCTCCCCACAAGCTATACTGCATATACCTGATGTTAATTTACCCAAACTGGACCAAAAATGAATGATAGCAAAGGTAAATTTAGATTTCAACTTAATATGGAATATGTAATTTTAAAATATTTTTGGAAAAGTGAATTCTTTTAATTGTGCTGCGATAGTCACCATAATTTTTATAAAGGTTGTAAATATAATGCAACCATTTCAGAGAGTAAAAATCATTCGCCTTGACCGGGATTTTTATTCTCTGAAATGGTTGCATTATAATGCACACATAGCGGGTGACTTCGTTAAAGTTACTATTACAGTTTCTTGAAGGTTGTAAATGTTATTGGTTGCTTCTGTATTCTGGCATTAATTTGCAGGTATTGCAGGAAGAAAATAAGTTTTCATTCTAAAAATTAGCACATTAGGTTAAAAAGTTACCAGAGTATTTTGATGCATGAAATTGAATAATTGAAATGAATTTGAGTGACCTGGGTCCTTGGTTGTCCTTTGCTTATTCACTCTGCCTCGTTCTTCCCCTGAATATAGGGGTATATACTGTGGAAATGTTAAGGGCAGCATAGGAAGGACTTGAGCTTGAAGTAAAAGTGGGCAGCTAGATGGTTATGTCAGTTGTATTTGAGGATGATGATCAGGCAATAGTTAAGTCAGACAGCCAAGGGATTGTGATTATTAGTGAGTGCTTTCCAGGAACAATGTGAGAGGTATGGGATATTTAACCATTATACCAAATTCAAGTCAAATCAAAAGTACCTGATGGGATTTTTGAGAATTAGGAACTCTAAGGCTATTAAGGTAGGAGGGAATTAACTAGAGAGCTTGTATTTTGAGAGTATTTAAGTGGAAAAGGGCATCACAAAAAACATTACATAAGCGAAAGAGGCATTTGCAGAAGGGAATCAATGAGGGGTACAGGGAGTAATGATCTATATAAAAGATTAGTAGAGTCATCACCGATGCTGGAGAGGTACCTGATATGAAAACTATGAAAAACACTAATGGGAAATGTCATGAGCAATAAAATGTTGGTAATATCAACTGTTTACATGTTCAAGTTTCAAAATGTATATTTTTTCACTTTTTATGGCATTTTTTCATAGCTAAAAATAATTGTTGTACCATAGGAAGGTGTATATTTAATGATAAGTAAAGGTAAAAGGTAATGAATTTTTCATTTCCTTAAATGCTTGCCCAAGTCTGCAATGGTTATATACCTTATTTTAAGAAAGGCAACAATTTAGGCAATAAATTATTTATCCGACAGCCCATGTGACAGCTTTCTTATTTTCATCTTTTTCCCATTCATGGGAGATATTTTCTTTTTTATTTTGATTTTTTCTGCACAGCTTTAACTGTTGGAAATTTCATACCTCTGGTTGTATAGGTTCTGTATTTGTTGTTGAATGAAAAACATTTTCTCTGATATGCATTTAAATTCTTGTGTTCTCTCAAACTATACTAAACTGTAGACTGCTAAGTCATCTAATTAGCCAAGTAAAGTCAGACGTAATAGAACACAGTAAAAATGTGAATGATATACTTTTAACTGTGGAAACTTGTGTCTCTATCGTTTAAACAACCATCACCTCCTCTCAGGGATTACCCTGGATGTTTGTGCACATAGACAGGTCTCGCCTAGGTTCTTTCTTGGTTTCTGGAGATGTCAGCTAAGCTTACATCTATAGAAACACTTCTGTTGCATATTCAATGCAGAGTCTAATATGTACTACATACTTCTTTTCTAAGAAGCTTCAGACATTGGTTCCTATCATATAATCTATAATTAACATCAATGTTTTTGGGAAACTGAGTTATATTTTATATTTGTGAGTTATTCGTGAACGACTCGGTTTTTCAAATATTTCTGAATCAAAACCTCCCAAATTAACCACTTTTATGGTGACATCCCTATGTACATACGTATTTGGATCACCTCGAGTGCCTCACCGGGGAATGGCCACATGTTTCTATGACCTTCAAGAGCAAAAAATGTATTAAATGTTGGTGTCATGGATTGCTCATACTATTTATCACGCTTTTAATGCCACATCCGAACTCTTGATCATCTCTTTGGCTACTAAGTTTTGGCTGGATTCTCATGTGGACAGGACAGGGACAGACAGGATGCCTGTATGGATTCCTTCTCATTGTTATTGTTTACTCTTCGAGTCGCGGGGATGCATGATCGAATCGGTAGAGGTTATCACCAACCGTTGACGTGGCTCGCTTAAACTGGGGTCGAAGTCCCCGCAGACTGACCAACCCCCTCGTCCTTCGCTCATTCCCTCTACTTCATTCTTCCCCTTGGGACTCGCCGACGTTCAAGTGTTTTAACTCTGTCCACGCGCAGCGATGCAGATGCAGGGGTTATATTCCGTATTCAAACCTTTAAAACAAAACCTCGTCTTTCCATTTCCAATAATTACGCTCCCTTAATCCCCCAACACCCTAAACTAAGTACAGTCTTCAGCGTTCACCCGTACTCCCGATAAACCGATTCTGCCAACTGCATCTGTCAAATTGTCGCCAGAAATAGTATAATAATAGGTGGCGTGCTGATCTATTGGGCAGTTGGTTAGGCGACCGACGGCCAAATCCCAAATTCGAGTCCAGGGTGGTGCTATCCACAACGTAACTGAATATTCTGGTATCTTGAAATTCATAGGAAAGAGACTCCTGGCGTAAGAAGTTCATGCCCCCAAGGAGAACAAATCTATCCTCACCACTCCAAACGAACCTTTGGGTTTTTTAAACTTTGGAATTGAATGAAGTGTCTTAGTTTGAAGTCGTACTTTGGAACTGTGTATTTAAAGGTCTAGCATGATGAATGTCGAGTATTATTAATTTATGACGATAACAAAATAAATAGACGGTATGTGCATAACATGAAAAAATCGACGTAATCAATCATAAGTATTGAGCAGGATCCTATGCCTCCAGGCTAATACAGCGTCTGTCCCGAAAATAAGTGGAATGATATTTTGCCACCAATGCAGAGGGTGATTTATGGTGGGAAAGGTAATCTTGGGAAAGCAACGCGACCCACGTCAGTTAACTGTGGGTATTTACAGTTTGCGGACTGCTGCTAGACTGGTTCGACGGTCACATCACGAATTCACGAAGTCACTTTCCATGGAGCAATTATATGCGATGAAATTGTGCTTTAACCTTGGAAAATATAGTTCGGAGAATATGGCCCTGGTTAGAGATTCTTATTGGAGATGGAAACATGTTCCAAGTGATCGTTTTCAGCTTGCACAGGATGCTCTGGGTGGTTAAAGAGGAGATTGACGATGGTGAATACCCTGGACATCTCTCAACCACACAGTGTGATGAAAACGTGCAAAAAGTGAGGGACATGCTTAGTAATGATTGATCCCCAAGTACCACAGTGCAATGAATTCTTAACAGAAGATTTAACCATGAGAAAGGTGTGCCAAGATGATCCCCAAGGTGCTGTCAGGAGACTGCTTGCACCTTGCCTTTGGACCTCTTGGCCACTGTGAAAGTGACCGGAATTTTTCAGAATTGGTGGTTACCGGTGACGAGACAATGGTCCTCGAATAAGATCCAAGTGCATATAATCCATTTTGAGCACCATCTTGGAACACTGGATTTTGTCAAAGAGGCCGTGACGAGTTGCCTGAATGAAAGTCCTGTTGATGCCTTACAGGAATCATACCACAATTGGCGGAGGCACTGGCATTGGTGTGTGTCGAATCATACACAAGGGTACTCTTTTGAAGGATTCTAGCACTTTGTACTTTGATCTGCGATGCATTTTTTCTCTAGTTTTATTCTATACTTATTTGTTACGGCGGACCTTGTATCCAAGTAGCTTAACGGTTTCCTGGATTTTTCCTTAATTTTATTCTCTGGAAGGTCCGTGGTGAAATAGATAAGAAGAGTGACTGGATACCTGTAATCGCGGCCTCTCATCCAATCCCCTAGTCGACCCGCCGATGTCACAGGGGCGCCGAGAGGGTTGCAATCGAGAAAAACACCTGGTGCTTTCCCGGCGTATTTGCTTCGTGAAGGATTCTCGGGTCTTCCACCGGGTCAGGGGTTCCATGTTGGCCGGCGTTTCGTTGCCCGACTCGTGCATCATCTTCAGGGTCGATGAACCCTGAAGACGATGCTCGAGTCGGGCAACGAAACGTCGGCCAGCATGGAACCCCTGACCCGGTGGAAGACCCGAGAATCCTTCATGGAGAAAGATACCGGTCCAAAGTTATCTTTGCATCCAGAATTTGAAAATGCGCATATTCAATCCCTAATAATTGTTTATGTGAGGTCGCACGACTTTTTTCATGGTTCCCACATTTTAAAAAAATATGTACGTTGCCAAAGTTGACCGAATTTCGCAGAAAACAATCGCCTTCAATTTTCTCCGAACTTATTGAAACTCCAGTTGATACAGTTCCCGTTGAACGAAGCATGTGCCAGAAGCACTGCCATTGACGAGAGTGTGCCATCATTAAACAGTCCTTGTGTCTTTAATGGATCTTAGGGTCACAAACCTTTTACATCTCCGTGTTTTTCTGCGTATTTTATATAACTATATGATTAAAAGGTGGGCGCTGTTTTTGGAAATTTTTTACTAAAGTAGTGGAACTGATTCGCTCCGTCGCCCACTTTCTTATTTATAATTTATTACATAGTAACCCGCAAGAGTGAATTGGGAAAAACTAATGTGTGTATTACAGAAAATAGGAATGGATTGGAGGGACAGGAGACTGATCCGAAAGCTGTACATGTCTCAGATTGCTCAGGTGCGATTGGGGAACGGAGAGTCCGGATGGGCAGTGTTAGGAAGAGGTGTAAGGCAGGGTTGCCCATTGTCACCGGTGCTGTTCAACGTATATATGGAGGAAATAATGAAAGAGGCATGGGAAGAACTGGAGGTGGTAATAAAAGTCTGAGGGGAATTGGTAAAATCGGTTAGGTTTGCTGATCACCAAGCGTTAGTTGCTCAGTCAGCCAAGGGGTTACAAGCATTGCTGAGTGAATTGGAGGTTCAGTGCGATATACAGGGTCGCACCCAAAACTGGAAGGACTGATTGTTTTACAAGAATTTTATTGACGATATACTTGCATCGACTTAATAATCTTCAAAGTATGATCCTTGAGCTGCTACACACTTAGTATAACGTTGCTCCCATTCCCGGTACGCCCGCTGGAAATTTTCTTTGGGGATGCCGTTGATGACCCTCGCCAAAGCCTCTTGAACGGCCTTTATCGAGTCAAAATGTCGTCCCTTGAGCTGTCTTTTCATCATGGGGAAGAAGAAGAACCGGTGGTGCCAGATCGGGAGAATAGGGCGGATGCGGCAACGTGGCAACGCCGTATTTGGCCAGGAGCTGTCTGACGACGAGCGCGCCATGGCATGAATTTTCGGCACCATCTTGACGCACACCTTGCGAATGGCCAAATCCTGTGAAATAATGCGTTGGACGTTGGATGCAGACATACCAAACTGGTCTGCAATATCTTCACTGGTTAAGCGTCGGTCTGTGTTCAGCAGTGTCCACACACTGTCCACATTCGGGTCGTTTCTTGCCATCGACGGCCGTCCGGAGCGATGGTCGTCTTCAACGAGCTCCCTACCCTCTTTAAACAACTTGTGCCACTCAAATACTGTGGAACGGCTTAAGGCAGTGTTCCCATAAGCCTGCTTGATCATATCGAGGGTCTCAGTTGCCGTCTTCCCGAGTTTCGCACAAAACTTCACAGAATAACGTTGCTCTAAATTCAGATTTATTTTGTTTTTCGACGCGGACAAAAACCTTGCTTCACTAAAAACGGTGTCCTCACTCAACGACAGCCCGCAGGCGACTGAGGTTGGTGTCGGTCTGTTGCTAAGAGCCCCCTCCACCTTACCCTGCCAGGCAGACCCCCCTTCACCGCCCCGTTCGCGCCAGAGAAAATCAGTTTTACCACTTTAGGGTGCGACCCTATATATGGGATGAGAATCAATATTAATAAAACAAAGGTTATGCGATTTTCCAGAAAGAAAAAGGCTAAGCTAAACATTAAAATAGGAGGGGAAAGAATAGAGCAGGTAGAGCAATTTACGTATCTCGGAAGTGTTTTGGACCAACACGGCCAATGTAGTAGGGACGTAAGGAGAAGAAATGCGCTAAGCAAGGAGGCTTTTCCAAATTTCAAGAAACTGCGGGAGATGCTTGATGTAACTTTAACGGAGTCATCCGCTACGTGTGCATTGTAAGGAGGCTTTCTCAAGGAGGAGGGAGTTGATGACGGGGACGTTGAGTAGGGAGGTTAAGAAAAGACTCTTAAAAACTTTGATATGGAGCGTAGCTGTGTACGACGCGGAAACGTGGCCGCTGAAGCAGGAGGATAGACGTAGATTGGAGGCTTTTGAAATGTGGGTGTGGAGAAGGATGGAGAAGGTGAAATGGATTGAAAGGAAAACAAATGAGGAAGTACTGGAGATGGTGGGTGAGGAGAGGGGTTTGTTGAGAGACATCCTATGGAGGCAGGAAAAATGGATGAAAGGCGTATTGAGCGGTAGTGGGATGTTGAAGAAGGTAATAGAGGGGAAATGTTAGGCAAACGAGGAAAGGGCAGGGACAGTATAGGGATGTTGGACGGGATGAAGGGAGGAAAGAAGTACACAGAGATGAAGAGAGACCTGATGTAGAGTAGGTTGCTGGATTGGGTTTTCTTTGGAGTCGCAAGATATTTTTTTGATAGTTGTGTCCATTGAGAAACCTATCTTAACCGGTAGATTACCTAATAAAAAAGTAACCTGCAAGCTACTGATAGAGTATGTGGCAGGGGGTGATTACACACCAGACTAGTTTTGACCCAAAATACTTTTCGACCCTAGTGCGGACGTACTATAACATAATTCTGATCCCTTATTGTTCGTGGGAAAAATGACTCTTGAATCTAACTGTTTTACACTTGATCTCTCTAATTTTATAGACATGATTTCTCCTACCATAGTACGATAGGTGTAATAACACACTTTCAACATCACTGCAAGAGAGGCCTTCTTCCAATTTATGAAAGAGCTTCAATCTGTAATTTAACTTTCTCTCCATTATTTGATTCCAAACCTAGTTCGTCTATTAGTTTTAATATTCTACTCAGTGTACCATAACATTGTTTTACTAATCTAGCTCCTCTACGCTGCACGCGATCCAATTCGGCAATTAATCCAACTTCGTGAGGATCCCATATACTTGCAGCATATTCTACATGAGGCTAACCAGCGACAGATTACACCTATATTTGCATTTTTCATCGCATTTACTTAGTACTCTTCTAATAAATCCTAATTTTTTGTTAGCTTGTCCACATATTCCTCGTATGTGTTTCACCCAGGAGAGATCGTGAGTGAAGATAACGCCAACAAATATTTAATCGAACCGACAAAACTCGTAGGATACTGGATTTATTTCTGAAAAAAAGCAAGGTGTTCTTATTTATGGTATTATTATTTTTTTTCAATTTGTGATTTACGTGACCCAAGAGTGTGGCCACCATGCAAAACTAATACCTAAACTCTATCCTCTTGTCTTTGCAGAAATTAAAATAGTTCGAACCAGGAGGGGTGGAGTAAAGTTGTGGTATTCTGGCTATTATTACACGAGACAAAAGCTCGTGTCCGATGGCCTGCGTTGGGTGTGCGAGCAACGAAGGACGTGCAATGGTGCTGTGGTTACGGACAAACAACTCAAGGCTGCGAAACTTAAAATACACCATTCCCACGGCCCGAGGGACCTCGTCCTTTCACATTCGCTGGATTGAAGTTATCCATTCGTTCTTTTTTAGCACTTGTGACGGCCAGGAGTGTGACTCGTGGACTGCGACGGAATTGGAGTATGCTCTTGGAAGTCGGTGGTATTTGGCCTACTCACAGGCGGCCTTAGAATTGTGCCGTGAGCATTGAAGAGAGAGGTGAAAGGGAGCTATTCAAGTGCCTACCTTTTTTGCATTGAATCGGAGAAATGTGTATGTGTGGATACACTATTCAATTCAGCTGAAGTTACTGTGTGATATTGAGAGGTATAAAATGCTAAAATGTAATATTAAACTTATTTTACGAGAAAAATTATACAATTATCGAAGGTTTAAAAATATGTACCAATAAAAAGTTATGCGTTATGTACAGTGTTCATCCTTTTTATCACAAATCCTTATCGTTGAGAGTATTTATTTCAGGATGAACTCAGCAAAAATGGTCCATGACCTTTCAAAGAATTTCCAAGTTGCGCGGAAGGTTTTGATTTTGCATAATAATAGGTAAGCCAAAAATAATTTTAGTGGCTGCGTCTCTATAAAATATTTGTATGCTGACTGAATCAGCTGTGTAGTCGCAATATTATCTTGGTAAGTATTCAGAGACTCATTTCCCTGAGAATCTCTGTCGCCGCTTAATTCTCCCGGCCATTGCTTCTTCAGGCGCCTCCTAACATGCTTTACTGACCGGAGGGTCCGGTTCGATGACGGTTGAGAGTTTGCTTGTTGCTAAACATCATTGCACTCACGAAATGCTTAATTTAACGCCCATCTTCACCTCCACTCACCAGGGAGTCTCTATAGCCGCCACGTACTTAAAATGGGTTGACCTCTTTTCTTGAGGTGGCCAATGTAAACAGTTGGAATTAACTGTACGGTTTTGACGCAGCAAGCTAAGATTCACCCTCTTGATCGGCAGGGGGCAGCGACGCCTATTGGCTTCCCTGGAAGGCAGATAGGTGCCCTCAGCAGTGCCCATCTCACCTACCCCTGGCAATAAAAAGAAAGAGAGGGAGAGAGAGATGGGCTCGGGGTGTGAGTCGGCTATGAGGGGTGACGCCATTGTGTGATGGCGGGGGATCCCCTGGGTGGTTTCTTCGGCCGGGGAATGATTGCGGCGTTGGATTCCTTTTCCGTCCGCGGCGTGCATGGGCTGGCCCTCCGAGGGGAGGAGGGTGGCGCGGGGGCTGTCTTGGTTGCGGAAAGAGAGATAAGGGAGACGGGTGGGTCGAGATGGAAATACCCGGCGACACGCCGTGCCCTCGGCAGGTCAAATCTAGATATTCCGACTCGGGGAATGTATACGGAAGGACTTTCCAGCACAGGGTAAGGGGGCGGAGGAAGGAAACAGGAGTGATGCCCTATTGGTGTGAATCTGGGCGATACATTGCGAAATCTCCACTCACTTATGTTTTGTATAAAAAGTTTAGGGAAATTAGATTTATTTCAGATATTGCTATAATGTCTCTATATTCTTCAAAGGAAGAAATCCTTTGGGTGTTGACAAAATTTTACCGGTGGCTTTTCCACGACTCGAAGGTTCCCTGATAAGCGGATTCCGGATAAGGGTACTCTTAAAGGTACGCGTGTTAGCTTCTTTGACGACACTTAGGGTTCGACGGTAGTGTCCTTTGAGGGAGGATTTCACTTTTATAAGGAATGGGAATCATAGTCTGCAGGTCCAAGTTGGAACTGCAAGGGGGTTGGGGAATCGTCGCGATGGCGTCGCAGAAGGCCTTCGCAAGCAGGCACTCTCGATTCTGCTATTTTGATCGTCCGTCCGTAAGACCTTCGGGAGGCCGAGTTAAGCGCAGATCTTTCGCATCGGTTATGATTTTCAGTGATAATAATGGCGTGTGCACTGTCGCTGTCTTATCAATGCCAATATGCGATCTGCAATCATGCGCACTCTTAACCGATATTCTGAATTCAGTACTTCACGCAATGCACGTCAGGAAAAATTGCTACCGACACTTTTTATAAAAACTTTGTAGCTGAAGTATGTCGAGACTTGTTGGAATCATGGATGGTAAGTTATATGAGCAAGGTGGAAACGAGGGCAAACATCGTCACGGTAGATTCCGCTATACACGCACGTATTATTTCCACTCCCAAGGTTTCCATATTCTCTGTCGTCTTCGAGGGATAGAAGAATACGCAATTTGCCGGCAATGATGGTTCGGGGCGTGCGGCACCGAAGTTGCAATATGTGAGCAGCTGTTCTGATTGCTAAGATCAACTTGTGTAACTGCCAATCTGATGCAGATAACGTTGTAGCATTTTCTGTATATATATATATATATATATATATATACATGCCATCTCCTCAGACCTTCCACGTCCCTTATTACCAACTCCCAACCCATAGCCACCTGCACCTCTAAAAACCTTATATATCGCCTCTCCTGTAACTTCTGCCCTGCCTTTTACGTGGGTGAATGCACGACCACCCTTTCCCTCCGAATGAATAACCACCGCTATTCCACCAAATCTCCCACCTTCCTTAATTATCCCATCCCTACTCACACTGCTTCCCACAACCAGTCTTTTGATGACTGCTTCTCCGTTTCAGTGATTGAAATCCTTCCCAATTCCGCTAGTAACATAGAGGTGAGAACTCGCGAGATGGCACATATCTGGGTGCTCCAGTCCTTTAAACCCCCCGGGCTGAACCAAGCCCACTGATTTTATCCAATGCTGCCTACATTTCGCCTCCCCCACCTTGTCCGCTTCCTATTGGCCCCTTAATTCTCCTCCTCCTTGTATATATGTAGAAGAGTGTGTGTATGTATATATATATATGTATATGTGTATATGTATGCATATATATGCATTTGTATATATATATATAAGGATTTTATCCAAAGCTGCCTAGAACCGCTTCACTCTTCTGAGCGATTCGGTCACCAAGTCCCCCGCTAAAGGCCCGGCCGCTTCACGACCGGGACCTTCCAGCTCTTCCCCTACCGCGGCAACTCTACCGCCCCCTGCCATTTCCCCCTCCCCCACCTTGTCCGCTTCCCATTGGCCCCTTACCTCTCCTCCCGTCACCCTCCTCTTGCACATGTCCTCTCCGCTCTTCCCCGACAACGGCATTCTGATGACGACGGCCGTGCCGTCGAAACGTAAATATCCAATGTAAGTGTCCTTCTTTTATGTTTCTATGTGTGTAGTGTTTTTTGTGTTAGTGTTTGTGTGTTTATATATATATATATATATATATATATATATATATATATATATATATATATATATATATATATATATATATATAACTTTTGGACGGCACAATAGAACACAGAATAAAACAGATAACACGTAAAAGGACACTCACACTGTAGATGATTTAAGCTTTCAGCCTACTCCGAGGCCTTCAGACTCTGACCTGAAGAAGGCCTCGGAGTAGGCCGAAAGCTTAAATCATCTACAGTGTGAGTGTCCTTTTACGTGTTATCTGTTTTATTCTGTGTTCTATTGTGCCGTCCAAAAGTTATATTGTTCTCGTGAGTACTTCCGCATAATCGATATATATATATATATATTGATGTAGAGTAGGTTGCTCGATTGTGTTTTGTTTGGAGTCGCAAGTTAATTATGTGATAGTTGTGTCCATCCAAAAACCTACCTTCACCGAAAGATTGATTACCTTATAACGATTATATACATATATATATATATATATATATACACACAGACATAAAAAATCCCTTTTAGGTTTCTTATTATTTTGACAGTGAAAAAAACCTTAATCGTAAGTTTCCAACGTCCCCGTGCCACGTGTTGTGAATTGGCACATTTACGTCATTACTGATCTTACGCCTTAATCAACGCCATAATTTCGTTTGATCGGTAATGGGAGAGTGAACCTCATATCAAGCATGTCTAAAACAATCATTAATAATAATAATGTGGCTTTAGTGGTGCGAGATTTAGGTTGTGACAGTCTTTTCTTCCATTTAAACTTCTTAAAAATACATTCAATACAAATATAATTACATTTGAGTGCTAAATAATCTGTGAAAAGAACTTAATAAATGACAATGGATTTACGATGAATATGCATGAGTACAAAGAGAGTAAAAAGATATGCAAAGTTGTGGGAAAAACGTAAGACTTTTATTCTAGGCGACAAAAAACCCACTTCAGGGAAACATCCCCACACATGAAGGGGAGTGTGAAAAACCTGCGGAAACGATCAATCGAAGGGTAACAAGTGGGGAGGAGAGGGTAGCCATTTCCTTTCACAGGGAGAACTGGTTGCACGAAAAATTATAGAGATTGGGTTTGACCCGGGCATCCCCAGGGACATGACCCGGATTAGGGTTATCCGCTCGATCACTGAAAGCACTCTTGCTCATTTGGACTCCAAGTGCATACATGTTCCTCAATATTTCGTAGATAATTGTATGTATACTGTATACAATGAATACTACGTAACTTTACTGTACATTTGAAAGAGTGAATTCATAACAAAAGGCGAATCATGTGAACTCTGTGCAGGTTCAGAACAATAAATTTTTCGTCTGTCTTTTTTGATTGTGCCATTGAAAACACTGCATCCCAGTTCGTTGGGAATATCACCACATACTTTCTCTACCGTAAGGTTGGTAAACCCGTCATTATTGCCTATGTATTGCAGTTAAAGATAAAAATGGTAAAACATCTTTAGATTTGGCCAAACAAGAAGATGGTGAAGGGCCAGGAAAGGCCAGGTGAAAAAGATTGGCCATGATGATCACCTGCATCAGGCAAACGAAATATCCCCTATTTCTTCACATAACCTAGATAAAGTTCTACACGTCTGTCTGCCAGGTGAGTTTTTATGTCAAAATTCTTCTCCTTTTTTACAATATTAGATTCAATATTGCGTAAATCTCGTAATAACTTATGCCTTTTAGGAGTTCCCTCCCTAGAAGGTGTTGCAAGAGATTTTTTAGGATCCAATGCTAAAACAGTTATGAGAAGCCTTAGCGGCTATTTTATTAACTCAAAAAGAGAGATACAGCAAATTTTTGACAGCATTTTTAATCTAAATACAAGCTTTGGTTTAGTCTCAAATACTGAACTCAGGGTATCGAAGAAATGTCCATTCGTGTTTTTACCAGCTTGTGAGCATTTCATCCCAAGGGATCGTAAATCAGTTTGACTTCCTCTGTACCAAATCATTTGTCTTCGTGATTTTTATGACACCACTTTTAAAAACCTTTCCTCACAATCTTATGTTTTGCATTACTTTTTCAAGAAAGTGTACTGCAGTTTAATTTAGATTTTTGCTGAGATTTGGTAATTCAATTCCTTTTTAATTGAAATGATGTTAATTTTGACCAAAAACTTAGGTACGTGACCTATTCTTCCATCTCAGGAGCCTGAGATATAGTGTAAGCCAATGACTATACGTATAAGATTATTTGTTCTTAGTTAGGGAAAAAAATAAATAGCATGCATTTTCCTAAATTCCTCAAAAAATTGTCTCGTCCTATTTACATACACTTAGCTTTCCTCCTATTTTTTACTTCTGAATTTTATTGTCTTTGATATTTATCGTATGGTATGCGTTTTAAATCTAATGGGTGGTTCCGTTTAGGCTGATTTTTAGAAAATGCATTTTTTAGCAATGAGTTTTTTTTACAAAAAATGATGACAATGGCAGGAAACAGGATAACTTCTATTAGCCAAGCTACTCGAGATAAAAACCCTGCAATGGCGTTGTCTTTTACATTTTGAATCTTTAAAATAGCCGTCGTCTTCTCCAACCGTGACGAAGTGATGTCGGCAGTTAATGGCTATTTTGAGGAGCAAGACAGTTCTTATGATAAAAAGGGTGAAATTGAACATCGCTGGGAAAAGTGTAGAGAGCAGAAAGGAGATTATGCTGAAAAATAAATATATTTTTTCCAAAATATTTGTATTTTTTTGGTGGGTCGGGTACTTCTGGGATTACCCTCTTGTATTAGGTTTACATTTCGTGCCGGGAAAACAGCCGTAGACCTCTCAATGCACTTGAGCCTCCTCCTTCGCCAAGTTCTCTTCTGCTAATCATTCCAATTTCACGCGTCCAGCGCTCGGCGATTTCCAATTGCCTGTTGCCAAAGTATATTAGTAAGCGCACATTATCCTGGTGAGAACAAAGAGGATTTGATCCGCTTATTTGTGTACGCTGTTGAAATGCACTGCGGGTTCAATGGACGAGACGCAGCAGCAGCCTGTGACCACTCGTCCAGATGTTGCATGCATTTGCAGCAGCCCCTTGAAGTACGGCAGCCGGCGCGACGCGCGTGTTAAATGTGTTGCCGCTTTCAACGGGGACCCTTATCCAGCGGATTAATATTCGGATGTGTGTACTTGTATCTCGATTATTTTTGTAAGACCCTGGCGCTGTTAATTTGGGGTTGTTGTTTAAAGCCGTGGCCAACACGAAACCCTTTTTACCTCTCCTCCTCTTGATTATTGGAGCGCAAGTCGCTGCGGGCGGTGAAATAAAGTAAGAGAGGGAAGGGAAAGAAAGATAAGTCACGTTAGCGCCTTTTATTTGTCTCTGAATAATGTTGTCCTCGGAGTGGCTCTGCAGAAGGTCATTCTTTTTCTGGAGAGAGCATTTGGAACTCAAGGCACCCAGCGACGCTATTTAGTTTTGGTCTGGAAGTTTCAATCATCTTTATTGAGTCTTCATAGAGGCAGCCGTCTAGCCGGAAAAGAAACGATATTACTTACATTCTATTCTATTCCATTTTCGATCGAATATGAGAAGTGAAAAATTACCAATGCGCGGGATGCTCTCCATTCAGTAGAAATCGAAATGATAAAGTCTTATGTGGGACTTGATTTTTTGAAAAATATCGAAAGTACGTATGAAAGGAGAAAAAAATAATTGGGAATTGAGGATGTCATATTGGACGATATTTTGACACACTTCTGACGTGGTGTTGTCTTGAGAAAATTTGAAAGAATGAATTAAAATCAAATTCACGATTGAGTACTACAATTACTGAGAGGGTGACGACATGAATGTTTTCTTTAATTTAATCAGAAAAATTGGTAAGGAGTTTAAAGTTTTTAAATGAAATTTAATAAGAGTCAATCAAGTCGCCATTTAAAGTGAACACATTTTTCTAAGATGTCGGTTTTAAGTGTCTGCTAAACGTGTGTGGATTTTGTTATATTTTAGTTTCATTTTTTATTAAATGTATTATTTCATCTGCGCAATATAATTCGTCCGAAACTTTCGTATTTCATTTGTTAATTCTGTCTTTAAAATGTAATTTGAAATAATGTGATTAATTAAGTGCAAACGATCCCAAAGGCGATGAGATTACTTGAAGGAAGTGCCCTACGATGAAATGGATTCAAGACCATTCTTTTGGGACACTCTGTTCCAACTACAGGTGTATGAGTTGATAGAAGCCTTAATAAAACCGAAGGAGTGAAGGACAGAAGAGTTCAAAATGCACGTATTTGCCGTTTGAATGACGTGGACACGTACGTTCTGCGACGAATGGAGGAATAGGCCATAGACCCTTTTGCGTCCCGCCAAATATTTCGTTCATTAAAACCTTTTTAAGTACAAAAATCTCCGGTTTAATGACGTAACAGTCGCGGCCATATTTCACCAGAAGGTGTCCATCCTGAATTCTCATTGAAAAACTTGTTCGAAAATATCTTAGCTGCCTCATGCTGTTGAAATGTTGCAAGTATTTGGGTTGGTTTTTGTGTTTTGTTAGTACTTAGACATTTGTGAACTTACACAATCGTTTTAACTTCAAGTTATCTAATCATCAGTTTTTCTTGAAACTTGGAATTGCTTACTGTTGTTCAATAAACGTTTTTGCCTCATGGTCTAGTGTGTCTCTTAGAATTTCACGTAAATATATCCATTCACAAGAAATAATAAGGTTTTCTATGAGAGCCTGTTTTTTATTCGTAGCAGCCGAAGTGAAAACGCGGAGAAAGTAGAGTTAAACACTTTTTGAAGCGTCTGGCATTAAATAGATCCGAAACGTAGTCTTCGAGGCAAGAGGCGATGTAGCTTCTGATGAGAATTGTAGGCATATTCTAAATTAGGTCTAACCAGAAAAAGATAACGTTGCTCTTGAAACTTTCCATTACATTTCCCCAATCCTCTTTCGATATCATTATGAGATATTATAACTGATATTTAATATTATGAGATGTTAAGAGATGGAAGTGGACATCGAGGGACAGAAGGGCATAATTATAGGCCAGCGGGAAAGAGTAAGAGGAAGATTGGCCCTTTTGGTAATCATGCAGACATGTAGAAGGTACGAAGAACTGAATGGAAGGAATTAAACAAGTGCAAACAAGAGAAAGTTCATGGAAACAAATATATTTAATCTGATGATGACGGTTGTACCGTCAAAACTATATAAGCGACTGTCCTTTTTTTGTGTTTCTTTGTTTAAATGTCTTAATCATGTTTTTATATATACCTTCTCTGTTTTACGTCCTTTTTAATTTGTCCTATGTACATGTCTCTTGGTCTTCCTCGTGGAATCTTCCCTTCAGTTTTTCCTTCTATTGTATTCTAATCAATCCATTGTGCCTCAAAAATAGAAATATGGTGAAATGTTCAAAATCTAATCCTATTCCTTAACGAAGGAAATTTTATCGTTGGATGAACTGCTTCTTTATGGGCTGAAATATATTTGCGTATGACTCATATTTAAAGTTCAAGAGAGCTTAAAAGAATATTAGGAGGTACTTTATGGTAAATAGATTTAATACACGGAAATGTAAACAAATAACGGACAGGAGGATATTCAAGGTTCAGGTTAGTTCTGTAAAAACTTTGAGTTTTTTCGCGGGAATGTTGTCTAACCGCACGGCCATATTAGCTCACCAATTTCAACCTTCTTTTATAAATATTTCATATCCTTTCATTGCCTCTTCCAACATGTAATTTTTCCATTTTAGTTTACAGCCTGAGTTTATTATCGAACTATTTGTACTTCCATCTTCCTATCTCTTTTCTTGCATCCATCTATTTTCTTCTCTCACCTAGTATTCTTGCCATCCAAAATCTCAATCCGACGAAGTTATCCTTAATCCTTCCTAAACAAAAGAATCCGAAGACATGCTTACACTCTCAAACCTTCATCCATCGCAGAAACCCACCCTCTTTCAAATTGTACGACAGACTTCCCTGGTCTAGTGTCTCTGCGATTAATCCTAAAAGACCTCTGCCTCTACTTTTTCTCTGCGAGACCAAGAAAGAGGTTTGCAAAATAAGGGCCGAACCTGCTGCCCAACCCTTGATCTGCAATGAGAATTTATTGCTAAAGGAGAAGGAATTACGGGTGAAGTCGGAAAGGTTATGGTGAAATTCAGTGCTGGGTATGTGTGGCTCAGGGCGGTGGGAGAGGTAGTAATGGGGAGACCTTCTACTGAGTGAGGAATGGATGTATACAGCGATGTGGCCATAGTAATCTCGGTTTCTGGAGGGAGAGAGGTTGATTTTAGCATTTCTAGGATATGGTAGAAAACTTCAGGTGGTAATGATGTAGTAGCATTGAAACCGGTCGCAGCAGCGGTCGGAAACCGGAAATTTTACTTTGTGGGAAATTGCTATTTTCAATTAATCATGATATTCCAGCAGATCACGCCTGAAACGTCTCTTTTTTCCAGGAAATGGTAGAAATATTTAGTAAATGACGGTAGGGAGTGGACTTTTGGTTGCAGGTAGTGGTCTTGAAAAGAAGAAAGGAGGCCGTTTAGTGCAAAACGCGGTTGAAGAGATTTGGATAATGCGATGAGGGTGTGTGGTAGGAAGATTAGGTGAGCGTCCAGGATGATTCCAAGGAACCGCTTCGTGAGCCCTAGGAATACGTATTTTGTTGGATGTGATGACGTCGCGAGGGGCATGTTTTCTGGTGCATTCGAAATAAACTTGCGTGCTTTTGTTCGAGTTGATTTGTATCTTTCATTTTTTGTCCACTTTTCGATTCTTTTCAAATGAGTTTGGGAATGTTGCTGTGGGTGTATCGTGATGTTGCGGAGATTGGGGTGTCGTCCGCGTACACGTGTAGTGTAGTGTGTTTGTGTGTGGACATGCCATTGACGTATATGTTGAAGAGGAGCGGACTGAGCATAGAGCCTTGGGGGACTCTTGCCTCCGAAGGGCGCGAAGAGGAGAGACTGCTTCCTTCGGCGATGCAAAATTGACGGCGACAACGGTAACTTCGGAGAAGGGCTATTAGGGGCAGTGGGAACCAATCAGCGTGGAGTTTGAAGAGCAGTCCCTCGTGCCACCCACGGTCGAAAGCTCGGGCGACGTCTAGAAAGATGAAGGTCATTGTGACGGAGGAGAATTTTTTCGAGGATTTTGGACAGGTTGGATAGGAGTGTGATGGGACGGCTGTTACAGGAGTGAACATCTCTTATGCTCTGTGTATTTATGACTGGAACACTGTTGATCTTATCTGCTTTTTCCACAATCAGGCCTTCATGTTGGATGGCCTCACGTGGAATCGCGCAAGGGTCGTGGTCATTAAGGATGAAGGCACGTGAAGCGTTGTCGTAATGTTTGCCAAGCTGATGAACTGTAGACAGGAGGGCCCGGGTTCGACAATGAGCCATGACGTAGGTGAATCACTTCTGTCGACCGGGTTGAGGGGCCAGGGAAATAATATACAGTCGCGATGGGAATTAGAGTGCAAAGGAGTTTCTGGGGCGCAATCGGGCGTTTTAATTTCGGAGTGCGTGCGTGGAGACAGTGCTGCCAACGGGAAATGCAGCGTGCGAATAATAGCGTGACCGATGCTTCCCAGAATGCATGCATCATTAGGTAGCGAACCAGAAGCACTTTCATCTGGGCTGCCATGAAGTGTTTCAGGATGAGCAACCGTGACCATTGAGAGTATTCGAAAGAAATATTAATTTTTCGTGCAATGTTTACGGAAAACGGGGAAAGGGACAGTCAAATTTAGTTATGAAAACGGAACATATACTAAGATCTAATTGAAAGTATTTAAGGCGTTTTCTAGCCGCATCCTGTTGACCTTCAACTGATTTTTCGCTGAAAAATGACAGTTCTCGGATTGCCAATTTGACATAGCGCTGTCCTCTTGCAATAATTCGTCATTCGTAAGCTGATCATCATCGAAATGATGTTGTTGCTCAAAACTTGATAATGATTAATGTTTTCATAATTCAAACCACAATTCAGCTCTAATCCATTCGTCTTTCATTCCGAGTTCCTACCGAATGAAATCCACCATTCTTACTTATCTGTATCAATATCTACATAATACCCCGCAAGCCGCCGCAAGGGCGTGTGGCGGCGGGTGTTAGGTCACCATCCAAAAGAGGGAAAAAAACCGCATTCAAAACCAACACATACATGCAAGCCCAAACCCACAGTGGCGCATATATTCATGCAAAAATCCTATCATTTTACACGCATGCAAATACATATATATCTCCTTTCATTCGCGCGTATGCAATTACATATGCTATCATTTCACAAATAATTGCCATTTTTGCTTATCCAATGGTAATTTTCCTTTTCCATATCTTTGCCGTACAAGTATTTACTTCTGGCTCTTCCCCGTGGTAACGTCTCCTCCCTTTTCCTCTTCTTTAAGTTTTCCTCATTTATTGTCTCCATTTGATTTTCTAGACAGGCCCCCAGAGACGTGTTTGGAAGCTCCCCGTTCCCTTCCTTTTCGCTTACGAATAGTCCATGTGTTCGACGAGTGACTGAGTCGCGCTCCAAGCAAAAGTTTTCATGGTCACTTCCCTTTCAACGGTAGTTATTCATAATCATTGTTTCCATGTGAAAGTCTTGCCTGCTAGTCTGAAATCTCCCTCTCTGGAAGACCATGGTTTCCCATCATTCATCGCTACTAATTTGCTTTCATTGATATGTGAGTTGCGGTAAGTGAATGTGTTCCTTTTGTACATTCATTGTCGATCATTCATTCATTCCCTTAACTCGTCATTTTTCTCATTACCTCGCCCAAGACCCCGCTCGAAACCTCATTCGAGTGCATGACTGTAATTCATTTAAATATTTAAGATTATATTTTTTTTCATTCTCAATGTGGCGACGTAGTTCTAAGGGAAATGATTCACTGTTCCATTATCCGTTTTGAAGGTATGGTTGAAAAGCATTGTTTCGAAAGTTGAATGTACTTTTTCACACATTTCATGTAATTCGTTGCCCATGTTGGGTCGTTGAAAAATGTTTCCGAAAACTCTCGTCAGCATATCTTGCATTATTCAAGCGATTATATATGTAATTTCCTTCTTAAGAGCGTCCAAGATCCTTGGTCGAACTTTGCAAACCTCAGCTTTGAGATATCCCCAAAGAAATAAATCTCATGAGGTTAAATCCAGGGTGCGAGGAGACCATGGAACATCCCCTCGTAAGAAGATCAGGCGACTGAGAAATTGTTCTTGCTGAATTTGGGGTGAACGACGGGCGGTATGGAGCCGTAGCACCGTCTTGTTGGAACCAAAAGGTTTCTGTGTCATATTTCTCACCTGACTCTTCTATTTTGGGGAGTAAAAAGTTCTCCAGCAACTCAGAATAGTGCACAGAGTTCAGAGTAATACGTAGTTGAGCCTCGAGATTCAAAAAAGCAAGGCTCAATAATGCCTATAAAGGACACAGTGCACCAAACTATCACTTTGGGGCTGTGAAGAGGTCTTGGGTGAAGTTCGCGAGGGTTGTCAGTCGCCCAGTGACGAAAATGTTCTTATTCACTGAGCCTGAGAGGTGAAAATGCGCTTCATCGCCGTAACACAGAGCCCTCTGCGTCGAAACCACATTACTATTGTTCTTAAGGAACGTTTCTACGACAAAGCCTCGATGCTCACCAGACCACTGCATGGAAACTATTAAAAATGGCGCTGTTTCCTGCAGCTAACGTCACTACATACACTCCGCTAATTTACCTGCGCGCTTTTCAGTGGTTTTTTGAAAATGGAGTCCAATCTGCTTCACCTTTTATATTATATATATGTAGGTCTCGGTAGTTCATGGGTAGACTACTGACCGGATCGACCGGGTTCCATTCCCGGGCAAGCCTCTTTGGGCACCTTGAGCTTCACCCTTCAAGCTATGTGAATTTTCGGGTACCAGATCTTCCTGGGAAACCATAGCCGGCACAGGCAAAGGAAATTGCTCCCCTAATGTCTAAATTTCACACGCCGAATAGGGCTCGTAATGGGTTAACTCCGCCATCACCTACCAAGCCGACGTTCGGGTTCATTTGTTCTTCAGTACATGGTATCCTGCAAGCCACTGCTAGGATGTGTGGCAGGGGGTGACAGGGGGCAGACTAATTTCGACCCGAATATTTTCACCCCTACCGCAGTTGCACAATGTTATTCTGATCTTTTTATCGTTCGTGAGAAAAATGGCATCTTAAATCTACCTGTTCTACACTTAATCTCTCTAATTGTCGTCACTGATCTGCTGACTCACTCACAGCTGATCTGGTGCCATTTGGCTTACTTTCTGGTATTTTATGCATTGTGCACTCTTATTTATCTTTATCCTGCATTTATCCCTTGGTCTTTCTCTAGAGTCTTTTTCCTCTATTTTTCCTTTTACGTGTTATATTCTTCACCATTACATTGTTTCTCAGACTGTGGCCAATCTACCTGGTTCTTCTTTACTCTATGGTATCCTGTAAGGTCCGTTCTTTGCCTATTCTTCTGTACACTTCTTCATTTCTTATTTTCTCCGTCCATTTGGTCTTAAGCATCCTTCTCCAGCACCGAGTTTCGAAGGCTTCTAGTCTTTTCTGGTCTACTTTTCTGATGGTCCATGCTTCTGATCCATAGAGTGCCACGCTCCATACCAATGTTCTCACGCATTGTTTCCTCGTCTGTATATCTATCTTCTTTGAACACAGCAGTTGTCGTTTCATTTGTGAGTGCTCTCTTAGCTTGAGCTATTCTTCCCTTGATGTCTCTAGTACATCTACCGACCCATGTGATGGAACTTCAGGGATACAGGTGAAGCTTGCACTAATCCTTGTCCTTTCAGTGTGACTACTGTATTCCGCTTCTCTCTTCCACATTCTAGGAGATTAGTCTTCTTCTTGAAAATGTTCATGTTGTATCTTTGTAGAACTTGATGCAATACGTTTAGTGACCATTGAAGAACCTCCTGGTTTTCTTCTATCATTGAAATATCGTGAATAGCTGATAGATTCATCTTTTGTCATCGTAATCTATTCCGAGTTTTTTCAGCAGCCCAAACATCTTGTTCCATTCCACATTGTTGAAGGCGTAAGGTTCCTGGGCTGCAAGGAAAAGAAAAAAATAATAAAAAAGTGTATCAAATGTTAATAGTGATCACTGATTGCACTAATGATTGGCGACTTAGCAGCCCCTGCCAAACGCTTAATCGACGGGGATTTTTGGGAAAACGTTGATTTAATTCAACGTACAATTTTTGAAATTTACTTCCTTTCAACCATAAATCTATTTCCACAGTTTAAAAAAAAAACATTGGGTCGGAAATAGTCCTTGCATCTAGCGGACGTCTACGTCTGCAAAGAAAATTCTCCAGCTTGACCTCTGCCTTCCCCTCTCTTCCTCCCTCTTTTCTCCCCACCTACCCTCCCCTCCGCTCCCTCACCGAGCCAGGAACCCAGCACTTGACTGACTGACCCGACCTTCAACCGGTTTACAGCCCTCACCCCAGCCAGCCAAATGACCGGTCATTCGTCGAAATTGCCCGAAGACCACGCTTCTGCTTGCGCCCCACTGGGCGGTAAAGTCCGCCTCTTGAAACAGCAATGAAATCTCCGTCCTTGGCGAGTACCTCTCTCCCCCCCGTCTCGTAAAATTGACCACAGATATACCATCCGATTGCCGGATCAGCTTAGAAAGGAATCCTCCGAGTGGACGGACGGACGGACGGGAATTTGCAGGCAAAACATTCTAACGGGAATGTGTTCATTTTTTATTTAATATTATTATTCTATCAACTTGAGCGTCAACACACGTGTCCCATGCCTTCAAAGATGGCTTCATTTAACCAAATCCCCTTTCTACGTGCCAGGACAAATCAAAGTAGCCATTGTCAATGGCATTCGTAGAAGACCCAGCTATATTTTTGCAAAACAATATAATTTGCCAAACTAATCATTAAAAACGGGAACATCGCCCTATGCGAAACAAACGGTAAAGTTCAGCACGTTATTCGAGTATTATTTGTAGTTTTTTTAGGGGAGGCAACTGACGGCTGAGGTCAGCCATTAGGGATGATTTGGAAAGGATGAAGGGGGAGAGAAATCCGGCGTCGGCATTAGCCTACTCTAAATTAGTAAAGGCGCCAAGGGGTCACACACAGTTTAACGTCCCATTCGACGGATGGCATAATCACTTAAAGTGCTCTCCACAAATCACCTCAAGTAGGGATACCACTGAATCTGCCTTCTCCAGGATTCGAACCCGGGTCTTCTTGGTAGGTTACGCCAGTGCGTTAGCGTTAGGTTACGCAGTGCGTTAGTTTTATCCATCAGGATTGCCGAGATAACAGCCGCAAAGCGAGAACAGTGAGCTGACAAATTGTTGAGGTAGTAATGGTGGGACGGATGTGAGAGACAGTGGGGTGAGGGTTGGAAGGGGAGCGGAGGGGTGGGGGAGAAAGAGGGCACCATATGTCCACCACGTCACGCCCCTTGGTCAACGCTACCCTCGCTGGATCGCGTCTCATTTTCACGCATTAACCCAAAACTTCTCAATTCTTAGCCACTCAGAAATACTCAAACCTTATTCGTCTTTTAAGGTCGTACGGTTCTCTTTCCACCTCCCTTTGCTTCATATGTTTTAATTCGGGTAAATTTAAATAAATGAAGATCACAACCTATGTATCGGCAGTATCATCTACATCTACTCAAAGCCCCGCAGGCCGCCGCAAGGGCGTGTGGCGTGTTAGGGTACCACTCGTAATTTAGAAAAAAACAGCATGCAGAAGCCAAAAATTTATAGCCCACAAACCAAACATGGTAAAAATTCATGCAAGAACCCTTTCACCCCAACCATTTCACACACATGCAAACCCACAAACTACCAACAAACATACACACGCACAATCTTTGAATTTTTAATTTTGTTCCGACTTGTAACTTAAATGTTTTTAATGCTTCTAAATGGACTTCGGATTCTTACTATTCCCAGTATCCCCATTGGTTACAGGGGGTTGAGTCTGTCCGCGAGACCTTGCGGCATTTAGGTCTCCTCTTCTGATTTGTGGCACTTTGGTCGATATTATCAATTCTACTAGTTTCACACCAACAACACTATTACATCGGCAGAAAAAGCTCCTCACCCAAGACCCCAACTCACTATTAAGAAGGGATTCGCACATTAAAGGTTAACATAAAACAGTATCGGGAAACGTTTCGGCAAAAAAGATTTATTTCAGATATTGCTACAATTCCTCAAAAAATCAAAAAGTACAACCATCATGAGCGTAAACACACCTCCTTTGTTCTTGTGGCTTTTCCACGACTCGAAGACACTCCCTGGGAGGGAGGATTCCGGAAGGTCCTTAAGGGTACGCATGCAAGCTTCTTTGAAGGCACTTAGGGTCCCATGGTGGTGTCCTTTGATGGAGGGTTTCAGTTTTATAAGGAATAGGAAACAGGCGGCTGGTGCCAAGTCGGGACGGTAAGGGGTTTGGGAAATCGTCGTGATGCCATTGCAGAAGATCTTTGCAAGCAGACACTCGACTCTGCTCTTTTGGTCGTTCGTCAGAAGACCTTCAGGAGGACGAGTTTAGCGCATGTCTTTGAATTGTTAAATTTTCAGTGATAATAATGATGTGTTCACTGTCATCTTTTTATCAATGCCAATATACGACCTGCGATAATGCGCACACTTAATCGATGGCCTGAATTCAGCACTTTACGCACACGGTGAACCTTGTCGATGATTCTTGTGGTCCACGGCAGTCTAGCGCGGGCTCTCGTCCTCCACACTCTCACGGCCATCTTTGAAGAGGTGCCGTTGAAGGACTGCAGGTTGCGACATGGTTTCATGTTTGAACACTTCGCAAATTATGACCGAGATTTCCATACCCGCTTTTTCCAGTCCAAAGCAAAATTTGATGGCTTACCGCTGTTCAATCGTTCGCTGCATTTTTTAGCTTGCCACTCGCCAAAACCACCATCTCGCCTGAACGAACAATCGCAGGCGATTGGCGCTTGGAACATGTTGAAGCTTATATCCCCCACCACCGAACCTTAGCTGAGCGACGCACAGTCACGGCAGGATAAAATTGCTACCGATACTCTTTGTACAAACGTTGTAAGTGCCCGCGCGGATTCGGTTCTGAGACAGGCATCGATAGGTAATTCTAGTCCGCGCAAGATATGTTCCAAATCATTTTACACGGGACCACTCCCAGGAAATCCCAGTTTTATCAATCGCCCAACATCCACCAGTACGACGATTTAGGTTGCTCTGTATTTACTGTTCACGACTCCCCCTTTGGAGGATTGCCCTCCTCCGTGCAAATCCGCTACAATTTCATCAATCACTCTCGCCTCACCGTCATCCTTCCGTCTCGCTTCCATATGGATCCTGAGTCGCCATCACCGACGCCTCACTTTGCTCGACACATCCATTCACAACCGATGAAGGTTCGGCCTACAAAGGCCATACGTCTAAACGTCTAAATACGAGGGTAGTTTGAAAGGTTCTCGGAATAACCATCAGATGTCAATGCTAGCACAACGAGTTTCCCGCGTAGGAATAGGTAATCCTTTATGAAAAAACACGTAACTTAACGGTTGAAACTTGCGTCCACTACGTACGCCAGAGACAAAGCAGCTACTAGCGCAGTAAAAACATGGTGAATAACCACCTCAAAAGAAGGAAAAGGCAATGCGGTCGGCGGAAAAAGTGGTGGCTTTAGTTTTCTTGGATGTGAAAGGGATTCTACTATTAGGCTATTTTCCCACTGGGCGATACCAAGCTAAACTCAAGGACCAACCGCAGCTAAATATACACGAAAAAAAGGGCCAGGTTTGACAAGGAAGAAAGTCATCTTTCATCAAGACAATGATGCCTATACACAAGTGTCGTTGCTATGGCAAAAATACGTGAACTAAGATACGGAGTGTTGCCACACCCGACTTCTTCCTCTAATTTGACTCTATTAGATTTCCATCTCTTCCCCAAGCTTAAAATTTTCCTCGGTGGATGCAGATTCTCTTCAAACAAAGAAGTGACAGTCGAAGTAGACGGACATTTTGCAGCCCCGACGGAATCCCAATTTTGGAGATGGGATCAAATTTTAGATTCCGTCGGGGCTGCAAAACATTGGAACATCGTTTAACTGAGTGCGAATTAGTGCACAGCGAGACTGCATTGAAAAAGATAAAAAAGTTGCACTGAGGTAACTCGTTTATTTCTATTCTATTCCGAGAATTTGTCTAACTACCCTCGCAGTACATTTCCAATAGAGTGGGTCAAAGCCTTCTGTATATATTTTTTTCAAATATCATAAGGTATTTTCAATTTTTCCGCGTCATTCGAATACGGAGCATAGCAAAGTTTGAAGTTTATGCAATGAAATGAAACCTGGAGGCTGCAATTCCAACTCCTATCCCCGAGTCGCCTCCAACCCTCCTGACACAACTCCTAGACACCACCCACCCTTGTCTTGCAACCACCCCCGCCTCACTTCCACCCTCTGCCCTAACCTCTGCAACCCCCGGGGGTGCGACACTGCCGCTCCCCATAGTGGCTCTGACACAAAACCCTGTCCACGCCTCCTATTCCCTTGCATCCCGATTGCCCCCATAACGAGCCCTTCGACACCCTTCGACCCTTCCTGGGGCCTTCGAAGGAATCGAAATTATCGATACTCCGCGACGATGTCGAAATTCTGACGTCACACACTTCAGTTATCCCAGTTCCATAATTCCCATATCGGGGATTCGTCGTGGCCGTGACGTCAAATCGCGGTTGATTTACTCGTATTCCGTCATTGCTGAGTTTTGCTTCGTACCCCAGGGGGGAGGGTTCCTCCTCCCACCCAGCTTCGCCTCCCCATGGCCCCTCCCTTCGATCAGGTGGGGAATTTCATTACTCAGGGCGCTCACCTTCGCCCCCCGGGCTGAAAATTGTCGCGAGCTGAAAAGAGCCCTTTTTTTGTAAATTTTCCCTTGGATTCTACATAACAGTTTCAGGTTTAACTTTGTGGAATTCCTTCATGATGAAGGCATAAAAAAGGAAACTTTACACTTCCACAATAGAGATTTAATATTTCACTACCATGGTTTCGTTGCTGCGCATCATAATCAGGTGACATTCATAAAAAAATTTTCAACTCATTTACCCTGGCTCCAAGAGGGGAGGAAGGTAAGGGGAGTATTTATGCTATTTCTAAGAACGGTGGAGTGTTACATTGTGTTCTTCATTTAATGTACGTAAACTTCCATAGATTTGAGCCGGAAATTTTACAAAACATACCCTCCCCTAGCCCACTAATAGGTTGCTGCACCTGCACTCAACTTACCCCCCCCCTCTCCCTTACTCCACCCCCCACCTTCCTCCACTCTGGGACCCAAGCTATATAATTTGACTCATTTTTCATGCATGTCACCTGATGATGATGCACAGTATCGAAACCATGGCCGTGTGACGTATTAAATCCATATGTGGAAGTGCAAAGTTTCTTTTTTTACCCTAATCAATTTGGATTCTAGTTGTGATGTTAGTTGTTTTCAAGGTGCCTCGACAGCTAAGATCGTTTTACACGTTTCCATGTTTTTGAGATCAGTACTCACTGTTTTACACGATGTTAAACATGAATAAATAATACGTGGAACTTATATACATTTGTTATAATGGAAATGGCATCCAATATTGCATTTGTAATTATTTAACTTGTCTTTGCCCTTATACAAAAATGGGATGAATCGATATGATCGTAGAAACGTAAAACAAATGTGTCATAATTAAAATGTGTTCACAAATACCGGATTTCTTAAGTAAGTGCAGAGCCAAGAATGTGCTCCACGAGGAATGTCCGGAAAGTGGCCTCCGTTGCAGTGTAGCGTGTGAAGTAGTGGAAGAGGGAGCCACTGACGAACAGAGTAGGTCAGTACTCCTCGAGCTGCAGTGTTTGGAAGATCGCGTCGGTTTTCATGGGTTCACAATATCCAGTCAAAATGAACAATACAATTAAAATTCACGTTAAATATTAATTTAGTTTAATGATTAGGTTATTTCTGATGTAAAAAATACTTAAAAGCTGATGACATTCATCATCGGGATATTGGTACTCTATACTGACCAAGGCTTGGAGGCTTTTGAAACCTTGGAGGCCTTGAAATGGAGGCTTTTGAAATGTGGGTGTGGAGAAGAATGGAGAAGGTGAAATGGACCGAAAGGAAAACAAATGAGGAAGTACTGGAAATGGTGGGGGAGGAGAGGGGTTTGTTGAGAGAAATCCTATGGAGGCAGGAAAAATGGATGAAAGGCGTATTGAGCGGTAGTGGAATGTTGAAGAGGGTAATAGAGGGGAGAATGTTGGGCAAGCGAGGTAAGGGTAGGAACAGGATAAGGATGTTGGACGGGATGAAGGGAGGAAAGAAGTACACCGAGATGAAGAGGGACCTGATATAGATTAGTTTGCTAGGTGGGGAGTCACAAAATGTTTATTTGATAGTTGTGTCCATCCAAAAACCTACCTTAACCGGTAGATTACCTAATAATAATACTGACCAAATGTGATGAGTGACAAAAAGTTGGGCGCGTCAGTGTAGTCGTTCGTTTTAGAGTGAACATAAATGCCCATGATGATGAACTGGACCTGAAAATTGGCGACAGATTGGTGAAAATGGGCGTTTTATGAGATCTGAAATCTTTAGAAAGTTTTCCACAGATTTCTAGAGGAGTCTGTTGCGTAGGAACACGGCTGAAAAGTTGGCTACTACATGCTTTGTGCTCGACGAGGATCTTCAAGATGCCAAAGTCATCCATCGGTTGGCTGCGATCTAAGAATGGCTGCAAGCCGCCGCAAGGGCGTGTGGCGGGGGGTGTTAGGTCACCACCCAAAAAAAGGAATAAAGAAAAACCGCATTAAAAAATAACACATACATGCAAACCCAAATCCACAGTTGTGCATACATCTACATCTACATAATAACCCGCAAGCCGCCGCAAGGGCGTGTGGCGGGGGGTGTTAGGTCACCACCCAAAAAAGGAAAAAAGAAATACCGCATTCAAAACCAACACACACATGCAAACCCCAATCCACAGCAGTGCACACATTCATCGTAACATCCCATCATTCGACGCGCATGCAAACACACATCCACCTCCCTTCACTCCACAAGCATGCAAGTACATACGCTTAACTACAACAAACAATTAAACCCCAGGATGCAGCAAGAAATTAATCACGAACGTGCAAACTAGTTTCTAGCAAGTAGCCAGGCAAATTACCACCACCACAAGAACGTTCCGCATAAAAATGTCTCCTACTCAAGACGAGGAATTTGGCCCAAAGCTGCAGGTGGGAGGAGGGCACACCCGCGGAGAGGGACAAGGGATGGAAGGGTGGAGCATGAAGTTCGTAAAGACGCTCGGGCATGCGGGAAGGGTTCTGACACAACACACAGGAGGCTAGTGAAAGTGCATGCAATTGAGTTCAACTAATTGTTACCTAGACGCCGAGGGTGGCAAGTGGCATTTTTGTTATCTCCGAGTGTGACCCTACAGTTGTTATCCCGTATTGTCCGTGGGAAGAAGGAGTCCTTGAGTCTGCTAGTTCTGGCATCTATTTCCCGAATTTTGTACACATGATCCAAGCGACCAATGTACTATTGTAGTATATTAACGTAGTATTATTGTAGTATATTATTGTAGTATTGTACTATATAGTATGTTGGAGCGCGAATAGTTTTCGAGACCTCGGTGCTGAAACATGCGGATCTGAATTTATTTAGTAAGTTTAACCTAGCATTGAGTCGTCTTTCTTCCAATGATTCCCATCCCAACTCCATAAGCATTTCAGTGACGCTTTTCGTTTTATCGTAACAGTTTTCCACGAAACGAGCTGCCCGGCGTCGGACCTTCTCAATTTCCCGAATGAGGCCTTTTTCACACGGATCCCATTCGCTACATGCATATTCTAAATGGGGCCTTACAAAAGCGTGATAACAACGTTCCTTGACCTTGGAGAACTTTCTAACCTAACAACGTTCCTTGACCATACATTCATAGAAGCATCCTATCATCCTACACGCATTCAAATACACATCTACCTCCCTTCACTCCACCAGCATGCAAGTACATATGCTCAATTATAACAAATAATTGTACCGTAGAATGTTCAAAGTTATTTGGCAAATATGTATAAAAATAGTAGAGGCATTAAGTTCTGAGATGTAAAGAAATACATTTTCTTTCTCTGTTCCAGTGTATTTTTTTAAAATAGCTAACCGGAGTATACTTTCTGGACAGCCCTCGTATTAGGCAAAAGTGCTGCAATAAGACTGCAGAGCTTCCTACAATACAATTAAAGGACAATTCTTGTGTAGAAAGAAACGAAATCTACAACTACCGAAGTGTTACGAGTTTACATGTCAGCAACAGATTGCGATGATGCCGAAGTGGGGGAGGTGTGATATTGCCGAATGAATAAAATATGAGGAGTATTTTGTATGTAGCATAAAGGAGATTACTTTCCAGACAGCCCTTGTATATTTCCTATCTCGACAACATCACAGCAACTTGTACGTTCCTGGGGACGTGGCAACCATAAGCTGAAAGGATAAATTTCGTCAGCATCCAAGAAAACACTTGGTTTGTTTCCAGAGCAAAGGAATCAAACGTGGTTCATGGTCTCACAGTTGGCACAGAATATCAGTCGTTGCATCGAGGCGGTGGCCGGGAGATAGAAAACAGATAACGTACTTCTGGGCTGAGCCACTGTGCCCCGAACTACTAGGTATCTATTCCCGTTACTATAGCTTCCTCCTCTCTCTCTCTCTCATCACCCCCTCCCCCAGGCCTCCTATTCTTGTTGAGGGTCGCCGCCACCCTATGAATTCAGTGGGGGGTTGGTAATACAATGAGAAAATCCGTTGTTTTAAAGGTTTCCGTTTGACCTCCCCAATTGCACGACCGGTGCGATTACATTTATTCAGGTCGAATTCGAGTGATACAAATTTGAAAATAGGATTTCTGTTCTTCTTCTGTGTCTAAATTGTGTTAGAAAGGATTCCTTCCCAACAAGGTTTCGTCCATTTCTACTCTCATGCGCTTCCATGATCGACTTTGTTTTGTTATTTTCACTTCCTTATCGTGTCTGTTGATTTTATTTCAAACAATATTACTCTCGGGCACGCTGTGTTTCGTCACGTAACAGATTTGATCTCGTCCTCGGACCCAGTGATTTACTCTTCGTTCATCAATTATTAATTCAACTCGATAAAGAATGAATTGAATAGTATTCGATTTATGGGATAAATTTAGTGCCATTTTACTTTTAACGAGCGCACCAACTTTCAGATGATTTCTCAATTTTTTTGCTAATATGTGCGTCGGAAAAAGAAAATACCTAGTTCTTCCACACAAATTTTATTACACACGACCTAAGTTTCGACTCACAAAGTCATCATCAGGTAAAGAAACAGAAGACACACCGCTTTATGTAGTTGACAGAGAAGAGGAGAGGGGAGGTGTTATTGAAGGTCGGAGGGGTAACTAACTGGTGTGTGAGAAGGTAGGAAAGGGAAGGGGCGGTGGGTGTGGCGTCAGGGTGGTTGAGGGGGGTAGTTTGTGGGAGGTTGGGTATGCTGTTAGGGTGGGAGAGGGGCTTTGGAACAGAGGGAGGTCAAGTAGGGGGGAACGGGAGGTATAGGTCAGGTCATTACCTAATGTACCCTTCTGATGGCTGCTTTTTGAAATTTCCAAGTGTTCCAACGTATCTAATCTTAAACCTTTCTTCTCTAAGTGAAGAATTTCGGGAACAAAGTCACTGGTGTGGTTATTGTCCATGAGGTGCTTGGCAAATTGAGAGGAGGGGTTTCCAATTTGCCAAGTTTTCTAAGTTGCCTTTATTGTAGAAGGCTGGTTCAATTTTGTTTCCTGAGAAGGTTCTGGTCACTTTACGGGATAGATTGCCTAGAAAGGGAATTCTTTTCCATTTCGAAGAGTCTACTTTGGGAATTGGTTTAAAAATTGATGCCACTGCTATTTTTTCTAATTTTTTCCGATACAAATTGTCAACTAATTCAGAGCGGAAACCGTTGTTTTCAGCTATCACTTTAATTGTGTCGAGTTCTTTTTGTGTGTTTTGAGGGGACAAGGGAATGGTGGTTAAGCGATGGACCATTGCGTTGAAAGCAGCTAATTTTTAAGGGGAAGTGGTGTCTAAATGTGGAGTGAATGATATGGTCTTTTTTAAATATGTAGGTCGTTTTTGAAGTATGATAATGGTGATTCATGTGCGAGTCTAAATAAATTCACGTTGGTTGTGTAAAATAAATATAATAAATGACTTATTAAAAATGATGATATTATTTTGATTAAGGTACGATAGGAGTTGGTAACAGACGAAAAGGTGGTGGAGTTATGACGAAATAAAACATCCTCATTTGGGCAAAATTTTACCCATCATAATCAGCGGAATTTAACTTGTGATATAATAAGAGGCAAAAGGAAATGATGAATTAAAATTTAAAGAGTATGGATGAAGTAATCATAGAAATGCGTAGCTGATTAAAATTCTGCAAAGAGTTGTGATATCCAGTAGTATCAGGAAGGTGACTCAGTCAGAAATATTGGTAAATCACAGTCATTTCTTATGAAAATCGGGACTGGACCCGGCAGGAATCAATGAAATCTTTAGCCTTGAGCCATGCCATTCAGGAGCCCGATTTCCGATCGGGGCGACGACTTTTATTTTTTATGCGCTGGCTCTTTTAAATGGTTACGTTTCGGAATTTGTTTTTTCGTCAGGCGTCATCAGTTGACGAGGAAGTCATAAAATAAGACGAGGTTTCCATTAGAGCTCATTGAAACAGGGCCAAACGGTGTCGCTTTCACTGGGAGATAATATCTCGTGACAATTAATTAAAGGCTTTATTTGGAGAAGTGAATCAAGTATAATATCAATATCAACCTTTGTTCAAGCGATCGGAATTACATTTATGCTCCATGCACATGAAGTACACATAGTTTGTATACAAATTAATCGGAATATTTTCTGAAAAATAGATTTATTTCAGATATTGCTACAATACCTCAAAATCCTTCAAAGTACAACCCTTAAGAGCTTCGATTTGCCGATTTTCCACGACTCGAAGGCTCCTTGGTAGGCGGATTCCGGAAGGTTCTTAAGGACATGCGTGCTATCTTCTTTGATAGCGCTTAGTAAAGTCCTATTTACATCTACATAATACCCCGCAAGCCGTCGCAGGAGGGTGTGGCAGGGGGTGTTAGGTCACCACCTGTAAAAGGGAACACAACCACATTCAAAACACATAAACCTATAACCACAGTAGCGTATAAATGCATGCAAAAAGCCTTTCATTTTACACGCATGCAAATGCATACACATATCATCTAACAAATAATTGAACCTTAGGATGCAATAAGAAATTTATCCAATAACGTGGAAGCTAGAATTTAAAAAGTAAGAAGGCGATCCCATGGTGGTATCCTTTGAGGGAGGATTTCACTTTTATAGGGAATAGGAATATTAGTCTATCTGATAATGCCTAGTCGGGGGGACTGTGAGGGTGTCGGGGAATCGTCGCGATGCCCTTGAAGAAGGTCTTCGCAAACATACTCTCTACTCTCCTCTTTTGGTTCGTCCGCCCATAAGACCTTCGGGAGGACGAGCTTAGCGCACATCTTTCGCATCAGCTAATTTTCAGTGATGATGGTGTGTGCACTGTCGCTGTCTTATCAATGCCAATATACGATCTGCGATCCAGCGCCTCCTTAACAACCGACGCTGAATTCTGCACTTCACGAACACTTTAGGAAAAATATTTATCAATACTTTTTATATAAATCTTGTGTATCTTCGAAGAGTGATAGGATAATCTATGTATATGATATGGGATTAACGTTGTATTTTGAACAACAATTTCTTTTCGAGGAGTAAAGTCTGTTAGAATCGTCATAGCCTAATAGCCTCCAGGTGAAGTGTGGCATTGTAGCTGTGTTGCCAAATTTCCTGGACTTATCCCTCTTCTTCCTCCGGGATGTGTGATCTCCCTATCGAGCAGTGTGATCTTCTCGAAATCTTTCCCAGCTCCTTTTCTATTTAATCGGATGGAAAGCGTAGTCGAGACGATGCATGACGTCAATTTCGTGGTGGGGGAGGGGAAACTGGAGCGTTGAACCCGGTGTAATGTTTCCACTAGGGTTTTCGCGGGTGCTCATCCAGGGGTTGGCGTTTTAAGCGGGGGGTGGGAAGGGACAGACGACCCGGATACCAGAAGATGGGTGAATCAACAGAGAACCCCTGAACGTCCATTATTTTGGAAGAGGCCGCCACCACTTTGGCGTCCCCGAGATGCATCGCGTTGCCAAGAGTCGTAGGGCCGGCCCTCCTTTCTTCCGGTCGGAAGAGGCCGCCGCGCGGTGTGCCTCGACCCGAGTGGGGACGACGGGAAATCGCGAGAGCAGTTGCGGATGGCAGATGGTTGATTAATATTCATCGTCCCGTAAAATCTCTGGACTAATCAATCAGTGCACTCAATGGTGATATCTATGCTCGTGTCTAACGCTTGTCATTCCTCTTCTAATTTATTAGCATGCCATCTGATTAATGGAGAATATTAATCAGTCGCAAATTCACCTCAAAATCATTCGGCATCCATCCTTTGTGCTTTTTACGTATATTGTCTTTTCCAATGAAAAAACGAATTGAATAGCGCTGGCGAGAGGGTAAACGCGGTTTTTTGTTAATTTTGTTTCTGTTTTTCCTCCAACTTTTATTCTCATTGCGGCGACTTATTTATTATTGTACGTAATTGTTCGTTTTGCTTCTAGCAATTTGAACGTCTTCTTTATCCACACTCGGCTTTCTTAAAGCTCTAAATGTGAGGCTAAGCATGAAGTTCGATGTCATAAATGTGAGCGAAATGTTCGTTTTTATTCCACTGAAGACACTTAAATATCACTGGGATAGTTAATAATTGTGCATATAGTTGATTAATTTCGAGATTCAAGTCTTAACATTTTTGACCAAAACTTCTGTGATCACCGATGGCCGGCCTGATCGCGGTTCATCATGGACTTTTTCCCGTCCGTCCTTGAAAGCTCTCACCCACTTTGCTGTCGCTCATCGCATTGGGGTCATAACCTTCACTTAACTGTCGATGAATTTCCGTTTCTGACGAAACATGCTTTGCTGACAACAACATACGAATCACTGAACGTAACTCACAGTCGTCGGGCTGATTCAATGTTTCAAACATTTTTCTAACTGGGAATGTAAACATCACAGGGCAGCAATACCAATGAAAATGGCGTCGTTTAACACGCAAGGCATGCCGAGAGTTGGTGCGCGTTTAAATGTTTGCTCGACATTCGATTAGCTATGACGATTCGAACCATACTTTTCGAATAACCCTTGTGACCCTCGTAAATCAAACAGCAGAGCCGTTTACGTCTTATAGCATTCATGTTGTCATTTAAAAACTTTAATGATATGGTTACAGTTTCTCCCGGTTGTATCCACTCGAAAATTGCGTTGCTATAGCATTCTAAGTAAACAAGATGGCGTGTTTCAGGAATGGCATTTTCAGCATGCACACCTCTATATACGTACTTTTATTACTTATCAGACCCTCAGCCATTCTCATCGAGCCGATTCACCGTCGGAAGTACTTGTATTCCATCCGTTACAAATTCCAATGCGATATCACGTCTCCGCGAAACACGAGGACTAAAATGATGGCGCAGCAAGATCGTCATCAAGCGACCCGGATTTCGTCTCCCCCTCCCCGTGAAACTCCGACGTTCTCATCCGCTCTGCCACTTCGCGTTATTGTCTGCTGTTGTTTTCCATCGAAGTGTACTGCGAGTGACATGCATTATGTTCTTGCGCCGGGAAAATACATCCAGGGATGATGCGTGTCAAAGGAAGGAGGTCTCGGACGGATTTTAGATCGTTAAAACACACTCACTCATGAGAATGACCTAAACACCGTCCCTGCGCGTAGTAAAATGAAAATACTTAAAAGGTATGTTAGATTTTATAATTAGTTTTATGAAAAAAATGAAGACATCTATCTGTTAAAATGCTCATTTTATATATATATATATATATATATATATATATATATATATATATATATATATATATATATATACACAGGAGAGGTGGGGAAGGAGGAATCAGGCAAATCACAAGTGTAAAAAGATTTCCTTGACCGGGACTTGAGCATCGGATCTTTCGAATTGCCGGGTCGATGCTCTAACCACTTGAGCTATTGAGAAAACGTAATTTAAACAGAAACCTGAGGGGTTTTATGCAACCAAGTGTCACAATTCTTTAACCAAGAGATGGCGTTAGGGAGCTGTTTCTTCCACCAAATATATTCATATATATGTATATATATATATATGTATTTATATATATATAAATACATATTTAGGGCAAGTCTTGTGCTCGTGGCCTTCTTGGTTGCAGCGGGCGCAAGTGCGGCGATGACCCTCGTAGATGATGATGGCCCGGTTGTCGCCGACGTGGAGGTACGAGAGGATATTTCTCTCGACCCTCATCCGCACAACCCTGGTGCCAGTAAGCACCCGCGCCATCCTTTCTCCCTCCCACCTGTTCTCACACGAGCGATGGATTTTACCAAAACGTTGGAGCTCGCTTGTAATGTCTTCTAACGCTTGTAATGTCTCTTCAATAGTAATCGTCGTCCTCTGGTCACTTAAAGACGGAAACGGTAGTTTCAGCGGAGTAATGTCTAAAACCCTAGTTGTAGCTTTGGTTGCCAACTTCAGGAATATCAAATGGCGATTGTATCCAGATTGGATCGCCACTATCTCTTCGGGTGTGAGACCCTGCGACTCTAACGCGAAAAATTGGACCTCCAACGGGGTAGAGGGCTTTGCCTTCTTGTCATCTTGCAAGGCGAGCGTGTTTAAGTGGCGCACAGTCATTAAAAAAATCAAATTCAGCACGCTTGCGTGAAGAAGGAAAACGCACCAAAAGAACGAGCACTCCAAAGGGAAAAAACACTCGTGCACACTCCCTCCCCGCCACTCGTACCTGGCGGTAGCAAACAAAAAGGAACCTAAACCTAAACAAAAGGAGTTAAGGTCAGTTTTGAGCCAGTGAAAAAAACGAAAGCAAGGCCCTCCTGGCGGAAGAAGTCGAGGGTCAAACCTCATGCTTCTAGAAGAACTAGGCGGTCAGCCGCCGCTCGAAAAAAAAACACGATCGGAACCTCGATTACCGAGAGAGTCCGGCAGTGCCGCCCTCTTAACACCCTGCGGACGATGCTTCTGTCGCCGGTGAAAACAGACACACAGACACGTCCTAACTATCGAGGAAACGTAATTTACACTGAAATCTGCGATGGGGAGCACCCTAGCGGTGGCTTTCAGGGTACTAAAGTAACTAAAATAGTATTGAAAGGATGCAAATTGAGGTCTTAAGAATTTTTCAATGATTACGTTTTCTTCTCCGCAAATTACTCACCATATTTGGAAACAATGGATGTGTTGAATGTTCATTCACCCTGTGTTTTCCGTCAGGTAGCCGAATTAGTTTTATTGCGCAATTCATGTAATGAACTTATAAAATTTTCAATCTTGTTACAATTAATGCATTTTGACTTTAAATTTCCTTATACTGGAAATACAAAAGTATTCCACACAAGAAATCGTTCAGTAGAAACTTACGTTCATTAATCTCCTTGGATAAATTTAGATTTGCATTGTGATACTTTGGCCAATTTTAAGAAAAAATCTACAAAAAACTTAATTGAAAATTTATATCAATCCACACCGAATAACTTATTCCGTGCAGTGACCTTAATTTGATGTATTAAGATGGAATAAAAAGATTTTTTCAGCTGCTATTTTTAACAATCTGGTGAATGTGTTAATTTATATTTTCAAGTGTTTTATTGTGCACCTCTCATTTTATATACTTTTTTTAATGGATGTCATGTGAATGTTGGATTGTAAATTGGGCATTTTCCCGAAATTATAAAATATTCAATCCTCCTCGAAGTGACCAAACCAGCGTGGCACACCTCTTCAATATTCGCCTGTTACCATGCCATACTGTACCATTGAAGTTCGTACAACCCACATTCTTTCATCAACCACCATTCATTTCTTTACCCTATCCATCCTATTATTGACAATGACGACAATTGCCCTCCCTGTCTGACCTTTGCTTGAAGTGTGTGTTCATGCCTGAGAAACCCAAGTTTTGCTTCGATGAAGTAGTAATATGTGGTTGGGAATGGTACACGTTTTCAGTCAGCCATTACTGTTACCTCATTGCCATTTGAGACAATTCTAATTTCTTTACATCACTCAGGGCACTCAATCGTAACTCAATCACTCAAAATCGTATCGCTCAAAATGGGATAGCGCATTCGACAAATGAGTGGAATTCGGAAAAGAAAATACTTCGTTCTTCCTCGCACCTTTGATTCTGCACGACCAAGGTTTCGACTTACAATCGAAACATAGGTCGTGCGTAATAAAACGTGCACGGCAGGACAAAGTATTTTCTTTTCCAGTCGTGAACCGACGCTTCCGACCATCCAGTTCGACTTGAATTCGATTTCCAGATCTGTAAGAAGAATGAAGTACGATAATTGTTTTCTATCCAATTCTCGAATCCAACTACCAATCAAAGATAAAAAGGGGCGGGGTTTCAAGAGAAGACCTGTTGTGGCGCTGGAATCCACATTATTTTTGCAGATAAGGTCAAGTTTTCCAGTTTTTATCCAGTTTTCGTGATATGTCGTTAAACAAGGGTCTTAAAGTTGGACGAAGAAGTCGCATTTAGATTGGAAACGACTCACAATTTTCACTTGGGAGACATTTGCGAATAACTTTTGTAACTCCAAATGTCTAAATTTTGTAGTTCAATTCATAGCATCACCAAAAAATCAGTACCGTTTCTTCAACGTTCTCCCAACAATCCAATTCTTGGTAGATTTTTCTTTTTCGTTTTCCATATTTCGTTCGAAGGCAATAAATATCACTGCTCCCTAATACGACAGCCGTTTCCTCGTCAAAACCATGGATGGGATCGGAAATGATGACTACCCATAATTTTTTTGCAATTATTTCTTAAAAGTACTCGGCTATATATTATTTCCTCCGCAAAGATAGGATATCTGGCTGGCTTCGAGCCAAATTCGAAGTTGGGGAAAAGCAATTTCGAGCCAAACATTTTATGCTTATAAAATGTAATCAAGGGACTCCATTTATTTTCCAATTAATTTCCTCGTCGCGAAGAGTGCAAACATCGGCAAAGATATGATCTGCATGTCGTTCAATATTCGTATATTCAAGCTCGGAAAAAATCCAATCCATTTATTTTACATTTACAAAAATATATTATGCCCTTGTTAAAAATCCTTTTAATCTTCCATTATTACTATTTTTTCTTTGGTTGCTAAGCGCGTTGTTTACTCCGCAGAATATACAGGGTCTGGATTCCATCCAGATTCAACTTTTTTTTCATGGTTGACACAGAAGCCATGCATTTTCCCTCTGTCCTAAACACGCCATCAAAATGAAAATTCCTGCCATATTCTCCAGGCTCTCCGCATAAAAATCCTTCCCCATCGGACGCCTGAAATAAGGCCAGGAAAAACTTTCCCCATTATCTCCGCACACCCCGCTCCGTTATACTCACACCCGGTGAGAAGTCACCCCGTCCCTGACTGGTCTCGCATCAGAGGAATGCAGCTGGAATTATAATTGAATTGAGCCAACCGCTCGGAATACTCACCCCCCCTTCCCACCGCGACCAAATACTTCACTCGCACCCCCTCCCCCCTACGAAGAATCTTGCGATAACGTACGTAATGTGAGTTTAACATTGAAAAAGCCAATTTTCGATGGTGAGATTCAGAGGGATTCAGGGGCGTGGAAAACCCTGGCAAAATATCCAGTCAGAAAAATGGAAAATATATTTTAAAAAATTAATGCATGTCCAAAGAGCTTTCTACTCTATTTTTTGACTTACATTTAGTTACTGTTGTCGGACCTGTTATCAATGAGTTCAACAACAATCATCATCTGCAGCTCTACAGCCCGGTGTGGGCCTTGGCTTTCTCTATGATATGCCTCCATTCAGTTCTTATTCTTGCTTTTTCCTTCCATTTTGTAACTCTCATTGCCTTCAAGTCATCCTCCACATCCTGTAGCCATCTCTTCCTTGGTCTACCTCTTCTTCTGACTCCTTCCATCTTGCTATTAAGTATCAGTTTGTGCATTCTGTCATTTTCCATTCTTTCTACATGCCCCAACCACGCCAGCCGCAGTGACTTGGCAAATATAACTATGTCCTTCCCTTCTAGTAATCTGTTCAACAACAATATTGGACGCAAAATCTGTGGTAAAAGTCATGGATGAAATATTTTTGCACGCTGTCCAACTCTCCTTACTACTTTCGACAATTATGTATAAGACCTTCCTTAAAATTTGAAAATTTTCATTTACAGATGCATGGTTTGCATAAAACGTATCGGGAAAAATTCAGAAATATAGATTTATCTTAGTTATTGCTGGTCCAATCCCTCTCAACATTCTTCAAATTATACATCCCTTGGGCGTCGACACCCTGTTGCCGGCGGCTTTCCCACGACTCGAAGGATCCCTGCTAGGTGGATTCCGGAAGGTTCTTAAGGGTACCCGTGCAAGCTTCTTTGACGGCACTTAGTAGGGTCCCATGGTGGAGTCCCTCGAGGGAAGATTTCACTTTTGGGAATAGGAGTAATAGTCCGCTGGTGCCAAGTCGGGTTGGGAAATCGTCGCGATGCTGTTGCAGGTCTTCTCGAGAAGACACGCTCGACTTTGCTCTCTTGGTCCATGAGACCTCAGGGAAGACGAGCTCAATGCAGATCTTTTGCATTGCCAAATTGTCAGTGACAATAGTGTGTGCACTGTCATCTTAAAAATGCCAATATACGATCTGGGATCACACGCATACTTAATCGATCGATCTACTGAATGCAGCACTTCACGCGATGCTAGTCTGGAAAAAATTGTCACCGATTCTTTTTATTCAAATGTTGTTTGAACCACCACGCTGCTGTAGCAAATAAAGGGTGCAGTTTCGCTGAATTTAGAAATTGTTGTTTCTTCCTTTCCGTATTCAAGATTTCTCTCTGAATCATGTCTTACGCCATCTAGAATGTTTGTATAATCATTCTTCCTAAAACATACACATGCCTAATTTTTTATCTCTTGATCTCTTTTTAATTCAAAGTATAGGTATGTGATTAATAAAGGGAGATAAAACCCTTTCTTTTGGGTCCCAACATATTTATGTCGCGTCGAAAATCCGTCAATCATATCCATACTAGATGAAATCATCGTAAATGCTATTAAAATGAAAGGATAAGAGCGTGAGAGTCTAGGATAATTAAAAATATCTCATCCGTACTTTATACACGGGTACCTTAAGGAGTCTTATTGAATGAGTGATCGACATGTTTGGCTCAGTCGAAACGCTTTGACTTTAAGGAAGAGGGAGGAGAGATTGAAGGTTCTCTGTAACCTCTGGCCCAATTACTTTGTGTCATAACTTTTAACATAAATCGATACATATAAATTTGAATTGAAGATAGACAATGTTTATAAGCTCAAGACTATTGCCAAGCACTGTTTCTATGGGAAACCAGTTCAAACAATCTTCGAGAATGAAATAAACTAACCATCTTGTGGGATTGTTATCGTATGGCGCCTTCCTAAACTGTTACCAATACTCAACGAATATCAAGTGAACTGCACATAATATTACACATTCAGATCAAATTTAGTGACGTAATCCTTTAACGGCTAAAGAAAAATAATGTGAGATTTTATTCGGCGCCATCATATTGTACGTAACCGATGCCATTACGGCAGTCAGAAGCACAAAATATACGATCGTTCTCCGAGGTGTGGTCGATGATCGATAGAGTCGATACTCGATTATTGCGAGTAGAATACTAGTGAATGTAGGCACCTCTAATAGAAGATCTGGATCCCGCCGATGTAGAGCGAGTCGGACGTGCTTCGGAGGGCGTTATGAAAAACAGTACTATTCGGGCGTATTTTTTTATTAAAAACCATTCTTTAAAAGGTTTCATCGAAGCCTGCGAGATCAGTATACCTGATGGTGTAGCCTATCGAAACTGGTAGTAGTATAATGAAGATTTTTTTTGTCTGTGAAAAAATACCAAGTTTGTTTATTCAGTGATCATTCACTTTCACAAAGTAGAGCCTTAAAATCATCGAATTTAACGGAGATTTGTTCGTAATTCTTCCAGGGTAACAGGGGGGACAAAAGCATGAAGCTCCTGCGAAAATTTCATGTGATATTCCTCAATAATAAATAAAATAATTAACAATAGTGAAAATATTACTGGTAGAAAACAACGAGTGGATATTAAGCTCCTGATTTAAATCGGAATTTCGATTTGATGGAAATTGTCGATGGATGGCCGCCTGCATGTACACGTGTGCTCCGTTGGATGTCCCGTCCGAGTATCGAACCGGGCGGTGGTCGATAGAGCGGTTGCCCGAGCGACACACGTGGAAGTGGACCCCCTTTCGACCCGACTCTCCACGAGAAACAACTCCTCCTTGTGTGTGTCTGTGTGTGTGTGTGTGTTTGTGAGTACGGCCTTCCATTTTCCAGAGGCGTACTTCCCGAGGAATCTCCTCCCGAAGGAAGCCATCTCCACCCCCGATTGGGAGACCCAGGGGAGGTGAGCAGCTCCCCCACTCTCCCACGCCCTCCCTCAACCTTCCTTGCCGTGACTTATCTCCTCCCGGGTCTCCCACATCTCTCTCTCTCTCCGGGGGCGTGCACGCGATCTCGTCGGAGGGCGGCGATTCTCCTCCTCCTGTTGGGGGTTATTATCGCGAGGGGGTGGCGGGAATGGGGCGCGCGCGTGCAAGAACGGGCTCATCATTCCTCGGAGTGAGGTGGGGGTGAGGTGGAGGGGATGCTCCCTTTTAGGGGTGGGAGTGGAGCGATGTGCTGCCGAAGGGGTGGGTTTCCGCCGAGGAGAGATCGAGGGGCGGTCGAATGGGGCGTCGGCGTCGCAGCTGTCGCATTAGACTCCCCTCCGCCATTTATTTCTCGTCACCCCACCTCGTGGCGTCCCAATTCCCGACTTCGCGGAATACATGAAACTCTCGTTTCTCCTCTTTCTTCCAATCCCCACCCCCCTCCCCGCTGGGAGTGGAAGAAGGTGGCCTCCTCCTCCTTCACACCCCCCCCCCCAATCCACTCAAGGGTTTCAAGGACTCGGAATGTCGTCACCCACTCTTTTTCCATGTACGACGTACACAAATACATACATTTTTATATGCATCGCTCCTTAAATAATGTGTGGATGCGTGGTGATGTGGTCCATACGTGGCAAATTCCTTGCAGGCGTTGGAATTCCGAAAGGAAAAGAAAAGGAAATCCTTTCCGTATGGCGAAGGATAAACTAATTTAGGGACTTAGACGAAAAGCAAGTCCATTGAACTTTGGAAAGAAATAACGAGAAGGTAAGGTTTCACAAAGTTTAAAAAAAAGTGACCCTTTTGTTTTCTTTTCACCGCTCTAGTTAACCGGAAGGTTGTTTTTGAATAGTGAAGGTAGTAGACTCACTTAATACTAAGGCAATCCACCCTAAAAGAAATATCAAAATGACATGTGAATTAAGGGGGATCAATGCATGTGCCCTGTGACACTATTGTGATTTATCAGGAAGACTCGGTACTGCCTCAAAATCACACGGCTGGGGTGAGGCTGATGTTGGGGACCCAGAGCATCCACCGGAATCGAACCCGGACCCTTCGGACAGTGTTCCAACATTCCATCCTCTGGACTATCATGCCCCCTCCAATCATTTTACCACTTTTGGATGGAATATCACGTAGCCAAAGGTCGCACAGGCAACTTAAACGATATTCAAATGAAATAAGTTAAAATCTTTATTGGTCCGACCTGCCGATGTGCAGTGGAGACCTTGATTACTTAATCGATGTCTCTTCGATTAAAATTGCTCGATTAATTGATCTTGCAATATTGCTGACCCGTTGCCGGTGAGGTCGTCGATTCAATACGTTCCCGGGAGTTTCTATTTCAGACTATGCTCTAAGCATGTATTTCCTCTTATGTGGCGATTTCACTTTGAATCATTGTTTTAAATGACGGCATTGAATAAATTATTGCTACTCGTGGAATATTTTACGTGATTTTTAAATGCATGATAGTTTGTGACTCTATTTTTAACATTGAATTTCAGTGATATCTTGGGAAATTATTGTATATGCGATAATGCGCACGCTTAAACCTTGTATGCCGCTATTTAAAATTATTTCTCGATGTATCCCTTCGGAGATCGTCCGGGTTAGTCGATTGAGATCTCCTCCGCGGATTGGAGTGGGTGCCAAGAGCTTAAGCCTTGGCAGCTGAATGCGCCAAATTTCGCCGACCTAGTGGGGATGTCCGCCATGTGTGTTGGTAAAAAACTACTTCCCACTGATTGAAAAAATAACTGTAGCAAACAGTGTACCACTCATAAGTCATGTGTTGATTAACTTATTACTATTATCATCTAGTGCGGGTACTTCTAATGGAAAATTAATTTTCAGAACGAGAGAATCAATGCCTCATTCCTTCCCTGAAGGGCTTAACGTGCGATACAAATCCGCACAAGAAAGAAAAACAATCGGAGTTGTCCTTCCATTAACAATTGACCAAATTCCATGAATTACGGAACTTGAAAAGGGATTGATTATGTATTGGTGGTCACGGGCCCTGAGGCTGTTTTTTAAATCAATATTCATGAACACATTTACAAATGTCTATGCCGTGGGTCTCCAGCTGTGAAGGGTGCTCGAAATGTAGTGGTAAATAATTTAAGAGGTCGTATACGTATTGTGTTGAAAATATTGATCGAAGAAATTTCGATGAATATCAGATTAAACCTTGAAGGATTCGGGCTATACCATTGACCAATAAAGGGTGACGATTTAATGAAGATGAGCAATTACTTGTTGGATTGAGAAAGACCATAAACTTTCCTCTTCCTTTCCTCCAGAAACAAATCAAGGGTGTTCTTGGATGCTGACGAAATTTATCGTTTCAACTTTTCATTGCCACACCTCTGGAACCAACAATTTCAGTAAATGTAATCAAGAGAGGAAAAATACTCATACGAGGGCTGTCCAGAACGTAATCTCCCCCATGTTATTCACAAAACACACTGGAATAGATACTGAAAATGTATTGCATTACATCTCGGAACTTAATACCTCTACTATTTTTATACAGATTTGCCAAATGACTTTGAGAATTTATTTCATATCTCTGAAGTAATTTTTTAGTTCCTTCGACATAAATTTCTGCCGCCATTCTTAGATCGCAGCCAACCGATGGATGACTTTGGCATCTTGAAGATCCTCGTCGAGCACAAAGCATGTAGTAGCCAACTTTTCAGCCGTGTTCCTACGCAACAGACTCCTCTAGAAATCTGTGGAAAACTTTCTAAAGATTTCAGATCTCATAAAACGCCCATTTTCACCAATCTGTCGTCAATTTTCAGGTCCAGTTCATTGTCCACTGCCGACGGGCAGCCACTTCTGTTGCATTTGTGTTCACTCATAAATGAACGACAACACTGACGCACTCAGCTGTCGTAGAGTACCGATGATGAACGTCAGCAGCTTTGAAGTATTTTTTAACAGTGATAACCTTATCATTGAACGCAATTAATATTTGGCTGGAACTTCAATTGTATTCTTCAGTTTGACTCCCACTTCTAAACAAGCGACAAGCGGCGCGACCTTCCAAACATTGCCGCTCGAGGCGTACTGACCTACTGTGTTCGCCAATACAGCAGCCATTCGGCTCTCTACTTCACACGCTACACTGAAACGGAAAACATAAATTCATCGATGCTAATTCAAAATATGGAATCCTGTGTGAAATTGATATTTCCGCCAGAATCATCCGTATGTTATACACGAGTAGGGATTACATTTGTTGGCTGCTTTTCAAGTAATCGTAGAGCGAGTATTTAGTCTGGCGCGAGTTGTCTCGTGTAGTTAGGGTGGAATGGAGATGGGAGGAATCGTCCTCAAAGCCTCGTGCGACAATTCGATTGCCTCGAGAGTAATACTATACCCATAGCTACGCATGCCAAGAGCCAAAATTAACCGAATGGCCGGTGCCCACCCCCAAACATCCTCACTCACCCTCCTTCCTCGTGGATTTGCAGGCTAGGATTTCGACATTCGTAGTTGCGCGCTTATCTATCATTCCTCCGATTCCGTTCTCCACCACACACCGAGGCATGCCAAGGGCCGAATTCGCCGGCCCCCCTTCTCCCAGGGCCGCAGTCGTCCGTGGGAATCACAATGGGCGCGGGGACGACTCCCTAACCTATATAGTGAAGGGGTTTTTTGGGTAATGTAGTACAAGGTGTTTCTTAATGATTTTGTGGGTTTTAAAACTTTGCAAGGTTTATTTAATCTAACTTATAATTATATGTTACGCCTAAAATGAAAGGGTAACTTTAAGTTCAGACTGAAAGTTCATCTTTTAACAAACAGTTTTGTTGATACAACTGCGAATTCACTGTTTCCTTTGTCGTCCGTTAAAAAGCGCTGTTAGCAAAGATGGAGGCGAGTGAACAGAAAGCGCTTTGTGTTTTACAATATGTGAGGCATCAATGTGTAGTTGGAGTGCAACGTTCACCCAATCGATTTTTACCTTTGGGCATTCATAAAGTATAATGATGTGCATGTGACTCCAGCTGACCTACCCGACTAAAGAAACAGGATTGAAGCAGTAACTACTCTTGATTAAACACTGATCAATGTTTGGGAAGAACTCGCCTATCAACTCAATCGGTGTGTGCCTTGTGACAAATGGTGATCACATTGAATACTTGTAGGAAAAACTGTTTGAGTTGCTCTTTCATTTGATGCATGATTTATGATTTTCAGTTAAGTTTAGGTAGCACTACAAAGTCTAAATACCCAGATATTCATTTTGGCAACCCTGTATAACATTTATTCATATTTAAATATATTTCTCAAATACTTATTACGTTTGTTATTTCTCAACTCAAATTAAATTACGTTTGTTTTGTTTTCACACGATATATTTAACATCCTACATCTATATCCATATCTATGATGAGTATCAGGCGCGGTAGTCCAGGGTTAGAGCCTTGGACTCCTGACTCGAGGGCCCGGGTTCAATTTCCGGACCTGCCTCCCTGGACACCCACAGCTTCACCCGAGCTGTGTGATTTCTTGGGCACTAGGAAACCATAGGCGACACAAATACCACAAATAACTGAACCCCTTAATACCCTGATAATGTGTAAATTTAACACGCCGTGTAGATACGAGGGTCATCCGGAAAGTAGTACCCGTTCGTGAAATAAAGACACAAAAGTAAATATTAACAAACATAAAAAATTTTATTTGAAAGAGGATACTTTAAACTACTTCTCAACATAATCTCCAAGCAAATTAAGGCATTTGTCATAACGTGTGACAAGTTTCTGTATTCCTGCTGCATAGTCCTTCGCCGCCAGCTCATTGAGATACAGGGTCACTCCTTCTTTAAGTTCTTCATCGCTGTCAAATCTTTTTCCTGCCAAAAAGTCTTTAAGCTTTGTAAAGAGATGAAAATCTGAAGGGGCCAAGTCCGGGCTATACGGTGGATGGTCGAAAGTTTCCCATTTGAATTGCTGCAAAAGTTTTTGTGTTATCCCAGCTGCATGAGGCCTGGCATTGTCACGGTCTCCCCGAACGCTCATCGTCGTGTGTGTTCCCCCTCCCCATGTTGAAGTTGCGACACCACCGCCGAACAGACGACTCGTCCATTACATTGTCTCCATACACCTCCTTTAATTGGCGATGAATATCACATGGGCGAACGTTTCTTGCATTGAGGAATTTAATCACTGCCCTCACTTCACAACTGGCGGCGTTCTCAATTTTTTTAAACATTGTAAACAATCACAGAAACAACACAGGCAATGCTAGCGTCACGCAACTTGGCTCAGAGAAGGCAGACAAGCCACTGAAGCTATCTGACCTCGTCCAGCGGCTACTCGCGTCGTCAGCACTTCATGCGGCACGAACGGGTACTACTTTCCGGATGACCCTCGTAGATGGATAAACGTCTTTATTCAGTCGAAATTGTGACCATAAGCTCCCTTCTTCCAATTAACCCTTCGTCAAGCACATTAAACAATAGTAATAATTAAAATAGGACACATGAAGTGATATAGTAAGTGGAAAGGAAAAGAATGGTAAAGTGTATGCGTGTGAATATGTATATATGTAAACACAGTAATCAATCCGAAGGTTGGTTTGGTAGGTGATGGTAGAGTTCACCCAGCACCAAGGCGTGTGAAATTCACACATCAGGGTAAGGGGGCCAGTTCCTTTCCCTGTGCCAGTTATGGTTTCCCAGGGAGATCTGATACCCGAAAAATCAACTAGCTTGGGTGGAGCTACAGGTGCCCAGAGTGTCTTGCCCGGGAATCGAACCCGGAACCCTCCGGTCCGTAGTACAACGCTCTACACCCTGGACTATCGCGACCCGCGATAAATAAATATGTAAAATAAAAGAGAAAAACCCAGGCAGAAAAACTCCCACAAAGATGGCGGAAGGGGTCCCAGAGTTTTGATTTTTGAATTTTTTTAGAAAGATTTTTATTCTCATGTCTTTACTTTTTTCACCGAACGAGGTGAAACTACCTCCTCAATGCAATCACGATCTGGTTGACTGACATCTTTATCAATCCTTAGGATTCGATTTGAGGTTATGAAGGCGAGGAAGGTTCGTGAGGCTGTTGAAATCTCGAAGTTAGTTCTTGGTCACGATATCCACCGAAGAAAACATTTCTCTCCTGAACTCATTTTCGTGCGACTATTCAGCATCCCTCTCATTCTTCAACATCTCCTTCCTCAACGCCTCCTCCTTCATTCCTTAAGTCCTCAATCAATAAATTCCTTCTTCTTTTTTTATCTAGATCTAAGGAGAGGAGACGCTCTGTGACTAATCCTTATGTCGTCGAAAATTCCTTTGTCACAGTTCATCCCTTTATTCAAGCAAAAGTCCGTCTCATAATTTCAACGGGATATATTTTTAGACCTCTTCAGTATTAATAACATGGGAGTCTTTGAAAATATTTTTCTTTGATTATCTTGAAATTTTTCACCTTGCGAGTACGATGAAGGGAGAAAGACTCCCGTCCAATTTGACGGCACGTAGTGACGAACGAATTCTGCAGAGGCCAATGGCGAAGAAACGGAAGAGAAATTTTGCGGCGTCTAAAAAATGCAACAGCGCCCCCGGTCGAGGACTGGAGTCGTGAAATGAGCAAAAACGGCGCAAAAGGAGCAGCAAAAAATAAATTCGATCCTGAAAATGCTCCCTGATATACCTATGAGAGGCAACTCTTTGCTTGATGACGCAACAATAGTAACTATAATAGACTTTGAGATAAACAAGATGGCGTGTTTCGGCAAAGGCATATCCCCTGCGTACATATTTAAATCGACGAGGAATATGGCATTAAATTTGTAAAAGATTAAAAAAAATTCTTTTTATCTATTTTTCTTTTGTTTGACTTCCAAGGAAACAGTCTAGAATTCTAAAATACGGAAATAATTAAGTCATGGTTTGTTAGAAAGATGTTAGGAGGCGTAAATAAGATGTAAATAAACATTAGAAAGTGTTTCAATAAATGAACTTCCACAAAGTTGAGGCTGAAACTATTGAGAAGAAAGTGTTTCATTAAATATGAGAACCTAACAGAAAGTGATTTACGATTTGAAATAAAATATTAACCTAGTTTCAAAAATAAGTTTTATAATATAAATTTCAAAGGCTCATTCTGTTTTTCTTCATAGTCGAAATTCAAATTGAGGCATTTATCATAACGATGCACGAACTTTTCAATTCCGTCTCTGAATAAATCTGCCGCCGCCTTACATTTAAACCACTTGTTTACACCAGCATACAACTCTGCGTCAACTGTCAAAGCGCTGCGCAATTACTAGTCACGTCCAGAGAGAGAGAGATCCCTTATCGTAAATCGGCGATTTTCACGAATTTTTGCGTTGATTTTCACCCTCAGTTCATCTATCACGAGGCTATACAGACTACTTCGGTCCTCTTCGTGATAATTGTTTTTTTGGCCATTTTAAAACTGAATGCATCACTGCCTCACTCCGCCTTCACTCATCATTACGTCTCTGTACATTTCACAAAGTTGGCTTTGAATTTCAGTTAGCTTGTGTTGGTTTATTGCCTGTAAAAACTTAATCACAGATCGCACTTCACAACTCACGGGATTTGCTACTGCAGCGCACATTTTAACAGTTCGCAGAGTGACCAAAGTAGAAGAACCACTGCCTGCACGCTACCACAGCAGGCAGGATGCGTAACGGGTGTGGGGACGTTCAGACACCAAGATGATGACTCTAGTCCTACCAACCACCACGTTGGGCCGAAACGTAATTTACTTTCTGAACAGCGCTAGTAGCAGCTGCTAGAATCTAGAAGAACAGCTAATAGAAAAATATTCAAAGTAAAAGTGTGCTTTTGAAATGTATAGAGTAAAACTTTGACTTATCACAAGGTTAATATATTACATCAAAACGTAAGTTATTTTCTGGACAGCCCTCGGAATAAACCAGGGATGGAATGAGGAGAGTGGAATGTTAACGGGATGCTGTTTTCATTGACAACCAATTACATTTAATTAATAAATTCGAAGGAGAGAAAAAAATAGATTTGGAGAGAGAGAGAGAGAGTGAGCGCGAAGTTAAACAATAGACATGGGAGATAAACTAATCGGAAGAGAAAAGTGCGGAAATAGGAATTTGAAGATATGGAAAAACTTCAGAGACGAGAAAAAGGGTGAGCGAAATAAAAGGAAGTGAATGAATGGTGAGGAGATAAGGGATGAAAAACGAGGCGATTAATAAGAGATAAAAGAGGAAATATATATTAAGGTAAAAGCAAGAAATGTGGAAAGTTTGCGTGGAAGACTTTGTGGTAAAGATATTAGGTCAGTTGGAATGAATGGAATGCAGAGGGAGATGACGCAAATGAGGATGGCTTTGGCTCAAGAATACTCGACAGATTATAGAAAAAACAAGGTGGTAGAGGGCGGCAAAATAGGCACTTGGAATATATAATACTTCTACGGGACAATTGCAGATAAAATTGCACATTGGAAAATTATTGAATTCGTTAGAATGTTTGTGATAAACATTATTTTTATTAATACTCCCTGCAAGCCACCGACACAGGGTGTGTGGCAGGGAGTGAATACACACCAGACTAATTTTGACCCGAATATTTTCAACCCTACCGCGGTCGAACAATGTTATTATGATCCCTCATCGGTCGTGGAAAAAATGACTTATTAAATCTACCTGTTCTACATTTAATCTCGCAAACTTTAAGAACTTCTACCGTAGCACGATGGGGGTAATGACACATTTGCAACATCATCGTTAAAGAAACGTCCTTCCAATGTATGCAAGGCTACTAAGTTTATCATTACAGTGTTTCACAAATCCAGCTCCACTCTGCACGCGATCCAATTTGGCAATTAATCCAACTTATTGAGGATCCCATATTTCACTTACAGCATATTCTTTAAATGAGGCCTAACCAGCGACATATAACATTCCCCTTTCATCACATTTACCTAGTACTTCCATCTCAACCCTACATATTACATTGAAGGCTATTACAGCCCTAACCCTGACCCGCGACCTTTGCAGCCGAGGACGTTACCCCGCCACCGTCGGGGATGGCCATACGAGAGGTGGGAATCGAAAGAAGTCGGAAAATAGGCTATTTTAGAAAGATAAAGTTGTGGATGGCAAAGTTGACGGGGAAATGCTGTGAATGGGAATCATAATAAAACAAAAGCAACGAGAGTTACGGAAGTTTCAAGGCAATCAACGAACGTCCGAAAGTTATATGTTTTCTAAATGAAAGGGTATAAGCACGAGTCGTAAGTGCAAAAGTGGCGGACTTCACAATTTTGTTTATTTTTTTAAAACTAACCTTGGGAGCAGTGACAGGAAAATATGGGAAATTGAAGTCCGTAAGGTTTTTTGTAATTTGGGACGTAGGTTTGTGTTTCGTTAGGGTCGGTATATAAGTAAATGTATCGTTGCGTTGTCTGCGTCCATTAAAAACCTGCCTTAACCGGTAGAATAACAACTAAGGCAATAATAGTATTTGGTCAAGTCCCGAGAGCAAAAATGCGCCAAAAGATAATCACTGCAATGGAAACTGCCGTTAGCAGAGGACGTCCACGAAAGTGTCTTACGAAGACATCATTCTTCTTCCGATGTGGGGACAACTGAAGACGGTTTACTTCGTGGTTCTTGTATGAATTGTAACTTTTACTTTTGGAGAATTTCTCAGAGAAATGTGATTTTTCAGACGAATACAGAGCTGAATTCCATCAATATTATCGGTGTTTGAAGTAAAAATCCGAAAATCGTATTTCTACGTACTTCTTAAGTTTTATTTGGAGTTACTTTAAACTTTGGAACTGCATCAGATATTCTTCCGCGGCCATATCCAGAATCACGGTTCTCACGCAACTCCACTTTCCTGGCTATTGCATTGCGTCGAAAACCTTGACTCTCAACGGGGGAGTCATATTCTCTAAACAATAATAAGCATCTAATCTTATTTTTCAGTCTTGAGAGTTGTGCATCATTGTTGGATGAGTGGAAAGACATCCAGCTTCTTGACAATCGAAGTTCGATGAAATGATTTTGAAACATTAGGCACAGAACAGGAATTTGACTTGAAACACTCTTGTTTTGCGTCACATCCCATCTATCATTCCTCTCTGTTTCTCTCTGCGTCATAAATCCTCCTTGATGCTGAATGATGTGATTGGTTTAGTGGTCTGGGGGGGGGGGGCACTTCTAGTTGATTTGTAAGCTCCATATGCATCAGGGGGAGGGGAGGCAGAGACAATCGAATTTCCTTTTCACTTGTTCGTAGACAGAAATCGGATGTTGTCCTATCGTTTGTATTCGGTGCTTTTTTCAATTCAATTTTCAATTTCTTTTAAAGTCTCCGGAGTGTCTCGAGAACTATCAAAGAACTGCTAGGTTTATAAGTCTCGGTAGCAATTTTGTCCTGACATGCGTTGAGTGAAGTGCTGAATTCAGACCGTGGGTTAAGTGTGCGCATGATCGCAGATATCGTATATTGGCATTGACATAAGACAGTGCATACACTGAAAATTTGGCAAAGCGAAAGATGCGCGCTAAACTCGTCTTCCCTGAGGTCTTGAGGACGGACGGACCAAATGAGCAGAGTAGAGGGTATGTATGCGAGGACCTTCTGCAAGGGCATCGCGACGATTCCCCAACCCCCTCACAGTCCCCCCGACTTGCTACCAGCAGACTATTTTTCCAATACCCTATAAGAGTGAAGTCCTCCCTCAAGGGACACCACCATGGAACCCTACTAAGTGTCGTCAAAGAAGATAGCGTACCCTTTAAGGACCTTTCGCCTACCAGTGAGCCTTCGAGTTGTGGGAAAGCCGCAAGGACAAAAATGTATCGACGCAAAAATACGTTGAAGAATTTTGAAACATTGTTGTAATATTTGTTATAACCTATTTTTTACGAAACTTTTCCCGACACTTTTTACACAAACCAAGTATAAGAGAAAGGTAGGAGCGCTTGACGATGCCGTCATTTGAGGTTGGCTTCGAGAGGTTCCATTAATTCATAAAACTTTTCCATTAGCTCTACAATATATCAAATTAAAATTGATTCGTAAGTAACGAAAGTTAGAATAGTATGTTTATAATGTTATGAAACACCCATATCTCTCATGTAGCGCTCTTAATTAGTTATTTAAAAAAACCCTTTCTCATTATACAAAATTGACGGAATATTGTGAAACTTGACTCGCCGTTACTAAGGAAGTTTCGGATGTTTGGGACGAAAGTTATATTTTATTACTTGTAATGATCAATTATCAAGTAATAGTTTACGTTTTACGGTGGCTGACAATGAAGAAATCTTGAGCATGAGGAATATATAAACAAATGTCAATCGTGCGATGAGTCAGGTTGCCATTTTGTTGTCCGTGACGAGAAATTCGAAAATATTGTGAGTATTAAAAAAAATATCCCGTGATAGAATGTACGAATATATTTGTATTGTTCCCGCAGAAAAAAGTTATATTAATATTTCAAATAATGCACTTATTAAAGAACTAAGATATTCCTTCTGGAATAGAAGACATGTTGCGAGATATGAAAACAATATTTTGGGCAAGGGGGAGCAGGAGTTGCTGAGAGGAAATAAGGCGCTGGAAGCGGCCATGGAATTCTGCGAGAGAGCGGAGTGGAGGTAGGAAAGTAAAATTAGACATTTTGGATAGAATTAAGGGCGCGGGAGGCAGAAAGTACGTGCGCAGAGCTAAAGAAAATGTGAGTTATTGCACGTAATATTTAGAGTGGAGCTCAAGGATATATTTTTTTGGTGTTAATTAGGAGTTGGACGTACAGAAAAAACCTTCCCTAAGACTCTTACTAAAAAAAGAATATTATCTTAATATGTTCTTTATGTTTTTTTAAAGAGCAAACTATAAAAAATTGGTGCACCATTAAAAATTCCAATGCGGAAAGTACTCTTTAGAATTACTTGAATGAAATTTTCAGGACATATCTGGCGAGGGTCGTTCAACCGAAGGGTAGAGCGGCTTGCGCCATTGAGAGGTTCCTTCAACAATGGCGAGGGCCTCCTCTTTTGCCAAAAACCGTCCTTTCAAGCCAACTCCGCCGAGCGACTCCGGTGGCGACACGAATCAATTGTTGAAGACGACCCCCCACCCCCTTTCTCTCTCTCTCTATCCTATAACTTCTCGATCGATTGGAATCGATCGTAATGGAATCCATGGTTGCCATATTGTAAGGAACCCTGATGCTATGGAATAAAACGCGATAACGGGTAAAATTTGGTGCCATGCCATGATTTGGTCGGCATAAAATGTGGTGCGCGTATGTCAGGATAGAAGATGGGTCGGTGATTTATCCCAGGCGTGGGAAAGCATGTAGTTCAGGGTGTCCCACGAAACATATATGTATCAAATCTCGGATGGTGATTTTTTTTAATCATGCCTATCCATCTAAAAAACCGTCGGGTAACTTATGCCAAAGACGCAATACTGTACAAGTGTTTAAAATTCAAACCTCTTTTTTATACAAAAAATCCATTATTGTTTTTACTAAAACCCGATGTATTTGCAAACAGGATTTGTATATTAAAGGCATTAACCCATGTGTCTGTAAATTTCCTACTACTAAACAGTAGAAAACCTGAATCAAAGAGTAAGTAGGTACATGCAAAACATTTCGTAAATTGTAAACAAAAGAGTCGCGTGTTCTCATGTTGAATATTCACACACGACCGGTAATTATATGTTCGGATGCTGACACATGAGCTGGTGTGTACGTCGAATTACTCATAAAACGGCTGAATCTCGTATAAATCAAGCAACGGCGTGACGTTATTTTTTGAAAATGGCACGTCAGCAACCGATTGTTGGAGACATCTTTTTTCAGAGGCGCATTTCAATTTTCGTTTGAACAACCGCGATTTTGTTTTATTTTGGCTCACGTTTTCGGGGATGCATTGTAACAGGTGAATGGAGGGAGGCTTCAAGAATTAGCAGGCGCCCTTTGTCCTTCAAGTAACGGTAAAAAAGTCATCTGTCCACGTGCCCTCTCGAATGTATCTGAATGAACTGATGAATGCATTTAATATGCGAGTACATTCCTTCAGAAATACATTTGAACACGAATAATCTTAGGGTTATTGACCGTAAATTTCAGTATTGAAGCCACTAAAACTACGTAGATTTAACCAAGTTCTCTCAGAGAAAATAATGAAAACGTAATGGTCAGGACATGTGTCCAAAAATTCCTAGGCCAGACTAAATCCGTTCGACTGTCAAATTATGAGAAGGGTATTTTGCTTACTTATTGCATCGCAAATTCAGGCAATAATCATCTCCAAATTTAACGATTATAAGTATTTTTTAAAAATATTCGCATTCCAATTAAGAAACATATCTCTCCTCCAAAAGCATAGGAAACTCCTAAAACAGCTCGAATGCATTTTAAATGTCAACTCACTTTGTGAAGTCTTATATTTTGAAGAAGGTTGATCACGTTAATTTCTCTTTGGAGATGAATGGTGATGGTCCGCCTGCTTTAAACGGCGCTGTTTCGGAGTAAGGACGCCTTCGGGTGGGATGCTGCGCCCCGCTCTCTCTCTCTCTGAAATGTATTGACTTTTTCGAACCATCGCCTTTACCCTGAGAGCATCTCGGGATGATTCGTCAGTCTCCCGTGGATATAGATTACCTTAGACACGCTGCTGAGTCCTGGTGAGAGTTGCAGGAGATATAATTAACTGGAAATATCACGGGAGGAGGAAATAGTACCAGCAATTATCCCAGAGTATTTCTCATACGGATGGCGGAATGATAAAAAAATCAAAGTTATTATTAACACATTAAAATACATTAATCTCGTAGTATAAATGATTGTGGTTAATTTTAGTTCAAGTTTTTCGCTTAACCAATAATTAATTTATTTGGTGAATTAATATTTGTTTTGCATTAAGTCTTCCTTCAGAATGCAATTTGTACGCTATTTCATAGTTTTTTTTAAGAAATATTTTTCCCTTTCCTTTCCCATATCCTCCCTTGTCTATTCACCTTTTCCCACCTGATGCTTGCACTCCCCGCCACACACCTTTCTGATGGATCGCGGGATATACGAGGTCTGTAACTTAAGTGATGAGACAGATATTTAAAAAAATTCATTTACATTAGAATTACAATGTTATACTGTCACCCTCCAAATAACTTCCTTCTGAAGCCACCACACAGCGCTGGAGACGGTTCGTCCACTCCTCATAGCAGCACTGGAACTCCGATACTGGAATATAGCCTTCAGCTGGTCGGTTACGTTCGTTTGAATGTTTCCGACTGTCCCAAAATGAGTTCCCTTGAAATGAATTTTCAACTTCGGGGAGGGAAAAAAGTCACAAGGACTCAAGTCAAGCCGATAAAGGAGGATGAGGAGCCACAGGAATAATTTTACTGGCCAAAAACTCGTTTATTGAAATTGCTGTGTGACGAGGAGCATTATCGTGATGCAACACCAGTTGTTCATGATGTTTGATCTCACACGAATGACCCTTCTTCAAAGTTTTTCAAGATTATCTCCAGGTGAAAGTGTGGATTGACCGTTTAGCCTTGAGGTAGAAACTGTGGACGATTCCATGGATATCCGAAAAACAAACCAGCATGCATTTGATCTTCGACTTCCTCATCATTGTTTTTTGGGCTTTGGAGAGGTTGAAGTGTGCCATTTCATGCTCTGGCGCTGGGTCGTACTCAAACACCCAAGACTGTCGTCACCAGTAATGACACATTCCACAAAATGTAGAGATGTCGGACGTAGAATTATTGCAATGACGTTGATAATTACAAGCATGTCGGTATTCCCGGAAGGAGAAACTGCGCTTTTTTCTGCTAATAGTGGATTCTTCTAAGGCAATGTAAGTACTCTTACTTATTTTCACACGGGTCTAAAAGTTTTTCCTTCATCATTAATTTGTAACCAATACCGCATCCCTCATCTATGCATTGTTTTTGACATTCTACGGGCGCATAATCTTGAAATAGTATAACAGACCCCGCGCTAGAAAATGTTTTAAATCTTTCGTGCTCTGGATTTGTAAAAAAAAAATTAATTGAAAAAATTATGAACTTACATTTTCGTGTCTCCATCAATTTCAGAAGCGTCCAGGAGCTCTCGAAAACCAAATTTATGAAGGGAATGTATGTTTAAATTTCAGTTACAAAATAGTATTAGGGAATTCAATTGCTTCCTTTTGAATTCTTCCCTTTATGGAGCTTTAAGAAGTGACATTGCAATGTTTATATTTTGGTCATGTGTCTAATATTTTTATATACAATCTTCATATAGTGAGAAAGGTTTAGTCGGTGATAGTCTTCATAGAAATATGGCATTCCTTACGCGAAGCGTCTTTATCAAGTTTCAGCAATATCTTTGCAGATTCAATAAACAAACCAACCACACAAGAAACTGAATCAAATTGAACGCGAGAACTTACTCAAGGAAGTGCATTTGGAATAACTTAAGGCCAAAACCCTGTATCGTAAACAGCAATGTAGTCCCTGGAGAATACAATCTCAGATATAATGAAAAGAGAAACTTTATAATTCCACATAGATTTATTAGACGGACGACCAAGGTTTCGACGTGGCACGTCATCATCAGGTACTTTTTGCAAAGAAGACAGAGAATATATAGTCACAGAAAATTGGGGGGGGGAAGAGGGGGAGAGATCGGGGAGGGGGGAAAGGCGAGAAGAGAGAGACAACTCCCTGGTCTGAGGAGAGGGTTAGGGGGTGGAAGAGGGGAAACCCCAGGGGGTGGGGGGATTTTGGCCCGGAGGTGGTTAAGGGGGCTGAGAACATAGGGACTAGAAGAAAGGAAAGGAGTAGGAACTCCGGAATCTAAGGAAGGGGGTGGTAGTGTAGGGAACGCGTGGGTCAGGAGGGAGAGGGGAAATCCCGAGTATAAGTAAAAACGCTGTATTAAGAGCCGGTAGGGGAGGTAAGGTAGGTGAAGAATCATTAGGTGTGCAAGGAAGGAAGGTCTAGAAGGGGGGAGTGGGAAGGGTACAAGATTTCGTTAACAATATTCATCTTATTTTGAACACATTTCAAAATTTCATATTGTGTGCTAGTGCGTCAAGCCTCTTTCCTTTCCTCTCAATATGCAGGAACTCTGGCACAAAATCACTCAGATGATTCTCGTCCAGCAGATGTTTGGCAAAGAGAGACGTCGAGTCTTTATTTTTGAAGCACGATTGGTGTTCCTTGATCCTTTCTTTAAACTTTCTCCCAGTCAGGCCGATGTATCCTGCTCCACATTGACAATTTAATTTATACACGCCACTTTTCTCACTTGTAGGAATTCTGTCTTTGGTATGAGAAATTAAATTCCACATGCACAGTTGGTTATAAAACGCTAGTTTTATTTTGTCTTTGGGGATTTTCCTGCATACCTTCATGGATAATGGGCCTAAATAGAGAAACCTTCTCCATTGAGCACTTGATGTATCGCTAGGTATAGACCCATAAATACAGTTTCTGGCTAACTTGGACATTTTCCTCTTATAAAGTTTGTCTATTAATTTTACCGGGTAGCCATTGTTCACTGCTATTGTTTTAATAATATTAAGTTCCTTTAAAACCCTGGAAACCGCCATTGGTATTGAAGTTAGTCTATTGATCATGGAATGAAATGCTGCAAGTTTTTGTGAAAAGCAATGTCTGGAGGTGAAGTGAATAACATGGTCCGTGTATGTGTCTTTCCTAAATATCGAAAATTGCAATTTCTCATGGGACCTTGAAATGCTGATATCTAGAAAATTCAGGCAACCGTTTTCTTCCTTTTCGATAGAAAATTGAATATTGGATTTTAATGAATTTAAGTGGGAGAGAAAATTGTCCAATTGTCTATCCGTCCCGGACCAGACACATAAAACGTCCACATATCTGTGCCAGCTAACTACGTTCTTGGTGAGGGGGTGGGGAGAGGAAAATAAGTCCTTTTCGAATGCGTCCATGTAAATATCTGCTAAGACAGGGGACAGGGGAGAGCCCATGGCTAAACCATTGGACTGTTTGTAAAACTGTCCGTTGAAGACGAAATAATTCTGGGAGACGCACAAGGAGAGAAGAAGACACAGTTCATAGACAATGGGAGTCGAAATGGACTTCCGAAGGAGGAGGTCTTGCGCTAGGTTCACGGCTACTTTCGGGTTCACGTTGGTAAAAAGATCTTTTACGTCAAAAGACACTAGAGTGCAATTTTTTTGAATTGACATTCCCGAGAGCTTGTTCACCAAGTCCACAATCTCAGATCTTCCGCAGATACCCTTACATCGCATCCATGGCTCTATCGGCATTTTAATATATATCGGACTTGACTAGATGAGCCAGCGCGACCACATAATATGACAATAGATACTCTTTAATTGGTTTTGTGCATTCAACTTGAAGATATTGACGCTTGTGTGTTTATAGTACACAGACTCGAAGGTTCCCTGGTAGACGGATTCAGGATAAGGGCACTCTTAAGGGCATGTGTGCGGTGATGTCCTTTGACGATGGATTTCACTTTTGGAAATAAGAAATAGTCTGCTGGTGCCAAGTCGGAGCTGTAAGGGGGTTGAGGAAAAGCCGCGACGCCCATTTTTGTCAGGTACCAGTCAGTTACCTTGGAGTCTCAAGCGCAGAAGACTTTTGGGACGATTTTAGCGCAGATCTTTCGCATTGGTGATAATTTTCAATGATAAATGTGTGTGCACTATCTCATATCATCAATACCAATATACGATTTGCGATCATGCGCACACTTAGCAGACGATCTGAATTCAACATTTCATGTAAAACATTGCAACCGATACTTTTTATGCAAACTTTATGTGGCAGAAACAAAGCAATTCACACAATAAATAGTATCTATTGACGAGGATGATTTCATCACTGTATTCAATAATCATATGGGTATAAGTATACCTACCTGATTGATGTCATTATCAGCGTTTAAACCATGGTCATCAATATATATTAATTCTGGAGCTGCTGTGTTTCCGTAATATGTGAAATGGAAATGTTCCAGTGAATAACGGCTAAAACAGTGTCGTATGCCAATGATATATTTTGTTTGTGAGTGTTATCCTCGAGAATTTGACCTTAAAGTGAAAAACTTTATGTTGTTTCGATTGGGTGAAATCACACAAGGATATCACATTGCCACCTAAATGCAAATCTACAATTTGTTTCTTAAATTTAAGTGAAAAGATTGAGAAATAATAATGATAGATTTTCGTCTCGGAAATATTTGGAGAAAGGAATAATAATACAATAACCTGTACGAAGGACGTGAAACTCCAGCTAGTGATTAATGAAACATACGAAACGTGTACTTGGTCAAGTGATTGAGGTTCAGCGAAATGTTGACCTCTCAATGTGGTCGCGGTGACTGCATCTCTCTCGGACGATCGCCGCCTTCACCCCCGCCACCCACCCCCCTTTCACCCTCTCGTCTCCCTCCTCCCCCCGCGCGTCACCCTCTTCGCCCTCCCCTCCAATTTCCGACGCCCCCTCCTCCCCGCTACACCCTTCCGGGCGACCCTCGGAGGATTCGCCATTTCCTCGCCTTCACTCTCCGTCCTCCTCCCTCCCCTTTCCCTCCCTCTCCACCCCCACCCTCCCATACCCCCTCCCTCAACGCCAGGCGGTTGCATTTGAAGTCGCATGTAAAGAGGGGAAATTAAGCGATTGCTGGAAATGTAATGCAGGCGCCGTCGTCGACACACATACACTTTTGGCGATACTTCAGAGTGGGTGTAAAGGGTTGTACATGGCCGTGGAGTCTACCGCTGCATCTCAACCCGCAATCTGAGAAGAAGTGTGGCAGGGTGTGCGAGGACACTTGCGTATTTTATATATATATATATATACACATACATATGTTTATTTGCATATATCCTGCAAGCCACCGCCAGGGTGTGTGGCAGGGGGTGAATACACATTAGAATAATTTTTTCCGAACATGATCCTACCGCAATCGAACAACGTTATTATTATCCCTTTATCGTTCGTGGGAAAAATTACATCTCAAATCTATCTGTTCTACACTTGATCTCTCTAATTTTGCTAGCACGTTCTCTCCTCCCGTGGTAAAATGGGGGTAATAATACATTTTCAGCATCTCTGCTAAAGAGACCTCCTTTCAATTTACGCAAGAGCCTCAATCTCTAATTTAACCTTTCAACATCGCTGCTAAACACTTCCTTCCAATTTATGTATGACCTTTAATCTTTAATTTAACCTTTGCTATGCCGAAGAGTGGGTCACGGTGGTCCAGTGGGTAGAGCGTAGAGCGACTACTGACCGGAGGGTCCCGGGTTCGATTCCCGAGCGAGGCACTCTGGGCAACTGCAGTTCCGCCCAAGCTAGTTGATTTTTCGGGTACCAGGTCTTCCTGGGAAACCATAACCGGCACAGGGAAAGGAACTGGCCCCCCTACCCTGATGTGTGAATATTCACACGCCGTCGGGCTTGGTACATGGGTGAGCTCTACCATCACCTACTAAACCGACCGTCGCGTCGGGTTGATTACGGTGTTTATGGTTTCTTTTTATGTCGAAGAATAAATTATTTTACCCTTAAGGTTTCCGCGACGTCTATCTGATGGATGTTCCATGGTGCTTCCAGGAATTGCCATCGCTTAATTTGGTTTGCTGTACAACTTTTTCGCCTCCAGTCCTGAAGGCGTCTTCAGGTCGAAGTGATCTTCGTTGCAATTTGGCAGCTATGTGTGCATTTAGGAGACGCTGGCTGTTCCTTAGCGGTAAGGTGGAAATACCCTTTTCCTCGTCCTTGTCCACCGAAAAGTCCTGGTGTAGCCGTCCTTAAGGTTGAAATTCTTCGAGTTTTGCATTATTTCATTGGTCCTAAAAAGACCCGCGAGGATAGAAAATGGGTCGAGGAAAGAGCGGGTTCCGGCAAGGAAACAGAACGAGGAGAAGCCTGAAAAGTAAAAAACCGACTGCATATTCCACCATCCCGAACGTTGCCGGAAAGGCTGAAGAGGTAAGTAGGCTACTACGGAAGCATTATGTGGTAATTACGAGGGCATATTGAAAAGTAAGGTCTCCTATATTTTTTCATGGACAATCAAGTCTAAACTTTGAATACATCGTTGGAAAGGTTGAGCATTTAGCTATTTTTCTACATAGTCGGCTTGTCAATCAATCAATTTTTGCATCCTTGTAACCAGCTTTTTAATACCGGCGTCGTACCTATCTCCCGCCGCCTTCCGAAGCCAACTGACGACTGCTTCTTGCACTTCTTCCTCGTCTAATTTCTGGATTCGATAGTGACCAGACACGAAAGATGGGCGAAACACTACACCCCGGAAAAGAAGGAACAGTCGCAACAATGGCGTCATCTAACCTCACCGAAGCCCAAAAAGTCCAAGACAGAGAGGTCAGCGGGAAAAGTTATGGAGACCGTTTTTATGGAACAGGGAGGTTCTGTTGGTGGATATTATGCCGAAAGGAACAGCAATCAACTCAAAAAGATACCACGAGACTATGAAGAAACTTCGACGAGCCATGCAAAACAAAAGAAGGGGTAGGCTCACAAAAAAGTGTGTTTGCATCATGACAATGCGCGTTCGCATGAGTCACATCAAACGGCCATCCTACTCAATGAATTCGGCTGGGATATCATCGACCATCCTCCTCACAGCCCTGACGTAGCCCCCAGCGACTATCACTTGTTTTCCGCTCTTAAAAAACACCTTGGGGACAGAAACTCAAGTCAGACGAGGAAGGAGTGAAAGAAGCAAGGCGAAAATTTGGCTTCGGAAGGCGGCAGGAGAAAGGTACGACGCCGGTGTTAAAAAAACTTGTTACAAGGATGCAAAAAGTGATTGATCGTTAAGCCGACTATGTAAAAAAATAGCTAAATGCTCAACCTTACCAATGATGTACGCAAAGTTTACAATAAATTTGATTGTCCATGAAACGAATAGGAGACCTTATTTTTATAGGAACTCTTCAATGAAGAAAATCAGCGACATCATCCCTAAGCCTAAGGACTGGATCCTAGACCTCATGTACGAAGAAATATATGAGATCAGGTGTGCATGTGGAGAATCCTATATCAGCCAAACAGGATGGACCATTAAATGCAGAATTAAAGGGCACCAAAGCGTCACTGATAAGAAACATTTTCGATTCTCGGAAATCGCCGATCATGCGTGGACGGAACCAGGACACACAATGAGTTTGACCGAACAAAAATGCTGGTTAGGGAAAAATACTACTTCCCGAGACTCACAAGAGAGGCCGTACAAATAATGAAAAATCCAAATAACTTCAACCGTGAGGACGGCTACACTCTGACTTCGACGTGGAAAAGGACAATTCCACCTTAACCTCCAAGTGACAGCCAATCAGAATGCTCCGGATCAGCCAGTGTCTCCTAAATCTATTTATTTTTTTACCCTGCAAGCCACCGCTAGGGTGTGTAGCAGAGTGTCATTGAGCATGGAACCACTTTTCATCCAAAATGTTTTCTTCTGACGCATTCGTACATTGTTATCCGGTATCGTTCGTGGAAAAAATGACATCTTAAATATATCTGTTGACTCGAACCCGGATCCCTCGATGCGCTGCTAAAAATATAGGATGTTGATTGAAAAATAAATTTTATTTCTTTTTTTGAGGTGTTTTTTGTTTTTTTTTGGAATGTAATGCAGCCATTTCAGAGAGTAAAAATCATTCGCCTTGACCGGGATTCGAACCCGGATCGGCCGGATATCGAGGGATCCGGGTTCGAATCCCGGTCAAGGCGAATGATTTTTACTCCCTGAAATGGCTGCATTATAATGCACACATAGCGGGTGACTCCGTTAAAGTTACTGTTACAGTTTCTTGAAATTTTTTTTGGAAGACAAGAATAGCAACCCGAGAACTAAAACACTGTGTATATAAGTTGGAAGCTGAGTGTACGGTGAGTTAAGGGCTTAAAAAAACTATGGCGAATAAATATCAACATTTAAAGAAAATTAGAAGAAAAATAGAACGCCATTGTGGACTCGGCGCACATACGTGTACCGCCTTGGATGCGAGGTCACTTTTGAAGAAACTCGGAAGGTCTGAATCAGTCTACGGCGGAAAGATTGACCGAGTTTCATGCTCGGAATTTTCAACAAACCGATGTAAAAATTATATTAAATAACGAGAAGTTGCAAAGTGAAAAAAGTGTTCGAGTTTTGACATTGAAAGCGCAAATAAGCAACGGTCAGTAGCACAGTATTTGTCAATATATATATTTTATTCACATCCTGTTTCAATAAAATATATGAATTTTGAATGAAATTTTCATGTTTAAACAATAAGAGATTTTATCCGAAATACCAATTTTTCAATGTCAGTCCATGACCTCTCTGTCTCTGCGCCAATACCCACTCCCAACATTAACGCCACCTACACGATCTTATATACATTTTCATTAATTTTTTCTATAAATATTAGTTTATGCACATCTTATATAAATATTATATGTTTCTGTTCGAGTGGTCTCTAATAGCTCAGATGAACTAAAGATGGCGGAGGTAGACCAGAGGTATCGTGTCTGCCTCCGGAGCCGAAGGTCACTGGTTGGATTGCCGTGACCGGAAAACTTTTGAAAAACTTAGAAAAAATGTGTTAATGGTTTCTCGGAACGAGGTAATGAGAAAAATAGACTCTTACTAAAAAGCTGCCCAAGGTGATAGGCAGCAGTTTCAACCATTGGGCACTTGGTGGCGCAGACGGAGTGGATCGGTCCGGCATAAGCTGCCGCAGCTGCGGGCGTGAGTGAGGTGCGCAGGTATCATCGGCCGCGGTACTGCGCTGTGGAAGGCAGAGGGAAACCACCACACCACATTATTCTCCCTTGAATATGTAGCAAGCATTCAAATGTAGTGGAATGGGGGGGGCTGCAGTTAACCAATCCTGGGATTGAAACACTGATGACAGAATAAAAGATTAAGGAGAAGACAAAGGTGCAAAAAAAACTTGCGATGGGGTAATTATTAAAAGCGGCCAATTGGAGCAGGGCCAGAGGGGTGGGGTTAGTGGAGTCCAAGGGAGAAAATTCGACTACCTCCCTCAACGGCTCTCCAGACGGCACGTGGTGCTCAGACACACAGAATAATACACGGACGGGAGAAGACAGAACGCGAGGAGGGGACGTACGAACGGACACCCTGGTTGCCAGGGAGCGGGGGTGACGCTTCGCTGCGAACCCTCCGAGCGGAGCGATCACGCGTCGCTTAACGACAGCGTACACAAAGGCGAGGGCGGTATGTAAGGAATTAGTAAAAGGACATTTGATGAATTCAATTAGTGAAACACACCCATAACTCAAAATAAAACACTTTGTATTTCCTCATAAATTTCTTATTTAGACGACCTAGGTCGCAACACGAAGCGTCATTATCAGAAAATATTTATTTATTAAAAATATACCCTGCAAGCCACCGCCAGGGTGTGTGGCAGGCGGTAAGCACACACCAGACTAATTTTGACTCGAACAGGACCCCTACCGCGGTCAAACAACGTTAATTTGGTCCTTTCTCATTCGCAGAAAAAATGACATTCAATCTATCTGTTCTAGACTTAATCTCTCTAAATTTATTTACGGAATCAGTGTCGTACGGTTTAAAGTGTGTTAGTTTGCAGCGGCCAAATTCATTCGAAAACCTACTTCAACCCAACAGACTACAACTGATACTGATGCCAAGTTTTTATCGAAGACGTATTAATTACAAAGAATTAATTTTCACACTGTTCACCATTGAGATTATGACGATTACATTGTAACAAAAAAAACAATTACTATTTAACTGATCGGAAATACTCGTACCATCTTTTCTCATTTTATTTATTTAGGTACCCTGCAAGCCACCGCTAGGGTATGTGTCAGGGGGTGAACACACCAGAATAATTTTGACCCGAACGTGACCCTACTGCGGCCGTACAATGCCATTCTGATCTTTTTATCGTTCGTGGAAAAATTAACATGTTAAATCTATCAGTTCTACACTTGATATCTTTAGTTTTATTGCCATGATCTCTCCTACCGTAGTACGATGGGGGTAATAATACATTTTCAACGTCACTGCTAAATACGCATCCATCCAATTTATGCAAGAGCGTCAATCCGTAATGTAACCTTCACTCCGTGAGTGATTCTCAGCCTAGCTGCTCTAATATTTTGGATACGCTACAAAACGATAAAGTACAAAGTGTTATTATTTTTGTCACGGATCAAATACACAAAGTAAATTTGAAAACTGAATCATACACAGAAATAAGTATTTGTATTTTTGGTACCCTACAGGCCACCGCTAAGGTGTGTGGCAGTGGGTGAATATACAACAGACTAATTTAGGCCCGAATATGACCCTACCGCTGTCGGTGATTTTTTTCTGATCCCTTCATCGTTTTTGGGAAAAATGACGTCTTACATCTGTCCTACACTTAAACTTTCTAATTTTATTGGCATAATCTCTCCTGCCATAGTACGATGGGGGTGATAATATATTTTCAACATCACTGCTAAAAAGACCTCCTTACAGTTTATGCAAGGGATTTAATCTGTAATTTGAACTTCGCTCTATTAAGGGAGCCTAGAGTCTCTAATAATTAAGATATGCTACTCGGTTCATCATACTAGTGTTTTAAGACTGTGTCTCCTCTACGCCGCTTGCGATTATAGTTGAAGAAAATGTAGAGGGAGGGAAGAATTCCGGAGGAAGTTCTCGAATGAAATGCGTCGAGTATGAGAGGCGGAAGACATCGGTGCGAGGACCAATGAGGGAAGAGAGAGCAGATGACATGCTGGTTTGTAGTCCTGCTAAAAACCAATCCTCGGATTGATAGCCCGCCATAAGAATATTAATATCCAACTCTAATCCCCCATTTCCGAGATCGCATGGATAGATTTGGCGAGGGAACATGGAGGAGTACGTGAAAGAAAGAGGCAGATGTAAAGTACAATACTGTTAAAGAAAAAAACAGACGGATTGGGATTGCTCCCATTCCGAGAGACAATTGATTTGCTCGATGAGCAAATGCGGAAGTGGGGGAGGAGGGGTGGCGAAGAAGGAGGGAGGGCGGGGGAGGAAAGCCTATTGGGGAGCCTGGAATTATTAGCGCCGAGGAGGGAAGAGCCGTGGATGGATGCTGCAGTCGACCAATCTTTGGAGATCGGGGGGAGGGAGGACACTGATAAATGGCGCGGGGGCGTCGCGCGGCTCCAAAACAAGTCGGGTCAAGGCGACGCCTTCAGAATGTCATCCCGTCGCCGTGGCATCCATGGGAGGCCATAAAATACGGTCAACGTAGCCATCACGCCATCTTGTTTATCTGGAATGCTGTAGAAGTTGGTATTTGTTACCTTCGAGAGGATCCGCAATCAGATCAATATATGAAGGTTTCATTTAAGGGGGTTTTATTTCATTTGTCCGCCACTAGGGCCCTAATTCCTCAGTGACAGAAACGAAGAAAACAAATTGCTGGGATGAACCGTTGGTTAGAAAAGAATTTATTATAAAATAATTATACATATGAAATTATGGAAGAATACGCCGTGGTCAACAATGAATGAACGATTTGTTTACGTTAGAGACGTAAACAAACATCGTGCCATTTTGAAAAGTGCCAGCAGAAACACCATATCCCGATAATTCACACTGGACCTTAAATTACTCAATTTCATACGCAACGTTATCGTAAGTGTTACAAGTTGTATTCACTATTAAGTAGACAAATGTACGCACTGCATTAAGCGTACATTTTACACAAGTCATTGCAAGTCTCATTATTATTATTACGTATTGACCTTGTTCTAAAAGTAGATTTAGCCAATTTAACTGTTGCATCATGATGATAATATGATGGACTGATTATTTTATATTAAAACAACCCAGTTGTTAGAATCTAGATTATTCGGGACTAAAATGAAAATGTTATCGCGGTTAATGAAAATCATGGTTAATCCATTCACCACACAAAAATGCGCATTAAATTACGGCAATTTTTTTGCGGTTTGTAGGATGTAAATTGTTTCGTTATAGCACACGGAGTAGTTCTAAACGATAGCACGCGTTTCCCAGATTGTGGACATTCTACCCGGAATTCCTCCGGAGGTTCGGAATTTAAAAAAAATATGGCACGCGTGATAAATTATGCAACGGCACAACTTGATGGTTGCAGGAAACGGATTACGCAATGCCTATTGGACATCGGGTATCATCGAGTTCGAAATTTCGTAACTTGACCATTTGCTAAACATTTCTCCCTCATATTTTAGTGCGAGTGTAAGGTAACATATATGTAAGGTATCTAAACGTATTGTGATGGGTAAATATATGAACTGAAATACAGAGTAATAGAAACTATGTTTTCAATCAGGCTTAATAACATCACGATAAAGCAATTTTTTTGCCCAAAGCAAATACAATCGAATGCGTTTATCTATTTTTCACCACACTCGAGATAAAAAAGAGTACGTTTGTCTTTTGCGAATCTCTTTCCGACTGCCGCCTTTTCCAGTGTCCAAATTTTTACGCAGCGTTGCTAGTGAAGCCCTTTTGGGACACTCCGATCAATTCAAATCCCCCCCTCTCGTTGTATCCGTCGAATATAATGGTAGCCAATGTTAAAGACTGAACTCCAGTCTCAGAAACAGGTTCATGGTTGAACAAATGTACACTATGCAAGGTCGATGCCGTAACATTAGTAGGACAGTCTTGAAACTCAATGATTAAAGTTTTGTACATCGAAGTGGGAACTTAAAAAAATGGTGACCTTCTTATTGAAGAGAAATAAAATTTTTAAATTGATTCTAAATCTATTATATTAGTATAATTAAAAAATCTATAGGCGGCGAGGTCATTATTTTATATAGGATCACAGAAAAAGATATTCCATAGACATTTTCACGGGAAAGATGGACAGTACAGTTCCTCAGTTTCGCGAGGCACAATTTCAAGTGTAGTTCCTCTATTTTTAGTATTATGCATAATATTTTCATGCAAAAAAGAGAGTATTCCCATTTTATATGAGTTTAGGATGAATATTGTCTCAAGGAATACTTGGAAGTTTAGAATCAGGCAGGAAATGGGGGTGGGGGATGGGGAAATGGGAGGGGGGTATTGAGCGAGTCAGAATGGGCTTGACCCTGGGAGGCGTGACATCCAACAGCAATGCGTGTTTAATAATGAAAACCTATTGCATAATTAATTTTAACAATTTTTGTTCTGCCGTTTCTTATCTTCAATCAAACACTACGAAGAATTGAAGAGAAGGGAAAGAATGGTTATGGCGCCATTATAGTGCAGTTTATAAACAAATATTATTTTGTCTTTCGATTTACATCTGTCCATAGGGCATTCGGAAGACAATTATTTTTCTTAAAAGTTAGAAAAAAATACATTTTGTTTCCTCTCCCTTTTCCTATGTTCGTGGAAGAGACCCCTCAATCTGTATCCGATCCTGGGGGCGGGGATATAGGGAGGTGCACGGGGAGGGTTTTTTTGCCCCGGGGGTCGGTCGCCCTCGGAGCGGCCCCCGGGTCGACCGACTATTAATAAGCCCCCGATGGAAAACGCCTCCCTTTCGGAGGGTTGGCTTTCTGGGGCGAGGAGGGCGAAGAACGGGGCGGGGGTGGGTCGAATAGGACGGTCGAAAATTCCCCGATCGAGGGCTGGCTCGAAAGGGGGTGGGTGCGGGGGGAAGTGGGAAAAATCCGAACAAGGGATGCAAATAATTAGTCACGGGGGGATGAATGGGAGTGTGGATAAGTGGGACGGGTGGGCGGGGTTTGGAAAGCGGAGGTGGGGGATGCAGTGGAAAGGGGGTTGCCGACTGCATTTCTCATCATTTACCGATGCGGGATTTTTGAAAACTATATCCATCTAATTAAAAGGCAAAAACTTATTAAAAATCACTGTTATTCAAACTAATGCTAATCATTTGATTCAGATAATACCCGGTATTACAGCACGATTGAAATAATACTATTGAATTACCTGTGCGTTTATTGAACTGTGGAAGATTTAGTATGGTTACTATTTTAGGTAGTGTAGTTCTGGACAGAAAGGAGAACAAACGAAGACGTACTGGGTATGGTGAATGGGGAGGAAAGGGAATCATCGGGAGAAATCAAGAGGAGACAGGGAAAATTGATGGCCGTGAAAGATGTATTGATCGAAAATAGAGGGCATTTTGAAGACGGTAATAGAGGGGAGAATGTTGGCAAACGAGGAAGAGTCCTGGAATAGGATTGGAGAGGGATTTTGGACGGAATGAAGGGAAGAAGGAAGTATACGGAAATGAAGACGGACTTGTAGAGGAGGACGTCGGGTTGTGTGTTGTATGTTAACAGAGACAAGAGAATTGTTGCTGTTCCCTTTGGTGGCTTGTGTCCATCCAAAACCTACCTTAATCGATAGAATATCGATAATTAGTTCTTCTGATTATTTTATTTTAATTATATATATTTATTTTATTTGTATATACCCTGTAAGCCACCGCCAGAGTGTGTAGCAGGGGGATTGGCGCAATACCTATTATCCCTGAAGACGATCCCTGAAGACATCCACACTTTGCTGTGGACTCCGAATCACATCTTCACGACATTCACTCCAATTACCCTAAACCGTTCCCATTTCTCCAACCCATTTCCCCTTGCCGTCCAACAACGAATCTTCCCTTCTAACACCTCACGCGTGCCCGTCTCTTTCCGCATCCCCAATTCCCCTCGCCATCTCCTCTCAGTCCAACTTCCCTCCGCGGATATCCCTCAACACATTCTTCTCTCATCTCCCATCGCATCTCGCAGTTTTCCCCTCCAACTCCTCCCTTCCATCCCACATATCCTCTCAGTCCTTCTCGTAAGCTGCATCTCAGAAACACCTCCTCTTCCTACACACCCACTCCCCTCCTCCTCCAAGGGCAGAACCAAACAAAAAAGTTCCTCTCTTCTTCAAAGGCTTCGCTAACCTTTTTTCGTTATGTTTTCCCTCCGGCTCCCATTCCATCAATGCCCCTCCCTCCTTCTTTTGTGCGCTATCCCAACCCCCCCCCCTTAATTTCTTCATACCACCATTACGCCCGTTTTCCACCACCAAAATATTTCCCCGAACAGTTGAAGCGTTCCATCCGCTCTGATTTATCTTGCCGCGCTTTATATTTAACCCAGCCTCCCTCATTGATTTAGTCTTCCTATTGTGGCTGGGAGCAGTTGTGTGAAGTAGAGGGGGGGCGTGTGGGGAGAAAAAAGACCTCCCGAGGTGTCCTGAATTCTTTTCGGTTGCTTGCTCTTCCTCGTGCGGCCTCGCGAGGCTGCCCCTCTCCTCTTCTGTTTAGCGGCGAGAGCGAGGGTTGGGGAGCCCTCCTCCGTTGGTTGGGGGCGTGGGTGGTGAACGGCGACGACGGTGAACAGATGGCCTTCTGTCTTCCACTCCGCTTCCCGCTATTTGTTTTTATTGTGATTTCGAAGGGCGCCAATTCCGTCCACTCCGAACGAACCTTATTCATTTTTTGTTTGCGATTTTCTTTCTAGCTCTTAATAAATGCGTCCTTAACTCCTGCATAGGTTATGTGTCATGAATCCTTCACAATTTAGTAGGAAGGATGCCAACCAGAAGGATGACCTTGTTTGCTCATAAGGCGGTCACGAGGGGTGACCTTAGACACGACCGACATGAATATGGGGTGCAAGCATAGCCCTACTCAAATGGACGCAATGTTGATATACCAGAATACCAAGAGCTGGAAGTGTGGGTAAACGGCAGTTGTAACCATAGCGGCGGTATATAATGTTTGCCCTTGCACGACAACAAAATTGTTTATTTTTTATGTGTGTGTGAGAGAGAATGAGAATGAGAGTCTCTCTCTCGTAGTCTTATTCGACGGATATGGTATTTTACTGATTTCTACACGAGAACTCATGAGTTTCGCGATTTCTGTAAACATTCCCATGGCTACTGCAATTAGTGTACAAATTCCCAAGCTGTCTATCCACTTATTAGATGAAACATCAATGTACCAGAAAATATCATAACTAACTACTCTGAAACCAAGAAAAAAAACTTTAAAAAGTATTGAAAAGGTAAACGCTTTCAATTCCCTGACAGTGCCAACTCAAAATCATTTTAAGATATAAATTAAGTTAATGAATAGCAAGGTTTTTCACGTTTTCCATACGCATGAATATGATACCTCATTTAAGTATAAATAAATGAACACTCAGGAAATACAGTTATAAAGAGTACGCCCAATTATAGAAATTAAATCCAATAGAGCAAGAAGCACAAAACATATTACTTCCTCTCGTTTGCCCGAAATTATTTAATTTTTCATTTTAATTTTAAAGGAAAAAATTCAAATAATATAATGTACGTGGTACTTTTCCATACTATTCACTTTTATAAATCAAACACTGAAGGGTCAGTGCCTTGTCGCAATAGCCACTTGTCTCTCTCTGTTCACTTCTGCTTCTTTCAGACTGGCATAAAATACTCGTATGATCTGAATTCCATCTCATGCTCCATGTTCTTGAAGAGAGCAGCTTTGGGACACGCCCTCATGATTTCCTATCATGCAAATTTTCATTCAAATATGTTCTTACGTATGTTCAAATGTTCAAATATGTTCTTAAAGAATTGGTTATGCCTTAGTAAATGCCCGATTAATTTTGCTCCTCTATTATCATTATTCTTAATTATAATTATTATTATTCTCTATTATTCTTAAGAGCGATTTCTTTTTTCTCACTTCGGCTAACACTTTCTCATTACTTTTTCTTTCGACTCAGCTTGTTTCTGTTAGTTTCCTCCAAGTCCACGTTTCCATTACCTCAAGCATTTTTTCTTTCCGCTCTCCCGATTGTCCACGTCTCACATCGATTAAACAGTACATTCCAAACGAGCGTTTTGTGGAACTTTTTTCTGGTTTCTATGCTTACATAGTTATATTTTTACTAGTTAATTAATCTTGTTTTGAGACGCCTTATTTTGCCAAAGCTATTCTTCTCTTAATCTCAGTCTCACTTTTATTTCTGTTGCTAATGACACTCCTCAATTAGCAAATATTTTCAATCTGATCCAAGGTAGTTTCGCCTATTTTTATGTTTAGTTTCACAATTTATTTTCTCTTTTATTGTCATTTTCTTGGTCTTCTTCTTGTTATTTGCAATTTCTTATATTAATAGTTTGTTCAAATACCATGTCTTTTACTTTGTTGAATTTGCATAACTTGCAAAAATTGCTCCTGAAACTCCAAATGTAATATTCATTTATTTGCCTCCACCTATTCGGACTAATCATTCGCTGGCCCCTCCCTCTGTGGTCCCCATTTCGAATCTCGGTGTTTACTGGTTTTTTCCCAGGTTTATTCCTATCCCCGCTTGGAGTGTTCCCTGTGGAGGGGCACCCGTAGACCGCAGGGGGCCCTCTGTTGATGTGGGGCCAAGTATTGTGACCCCTTGGTGCCTTCCGCCGAAGCCTCCACCCTTCGGCCGTCCCCTCCAGCACCACCCACCCCCGATTGACCCTCCCATCCCCGATAACCTCAGCTGCTCTTGGGGCACCTCCATCACTCACTCCGCAACTGAACCCCAGGGGTCGTGTGCTAGCCAACCGAGTTGAACTTCTGTTTGATCGCCAGAGAGCCCCTGATTTGAATACAATATGCGTATACCCTAAATGATTAACTGGGGTGAGACACTATCAGGACAGAGGAGACATTTGTGCGAAGGCATGGTGAGTTTGCAGAAACAGGGCGGAGTGACCAGTCTACGTATATTTGAAGTGGAGGAAGAATAAGAATGTGAACAAAGGTATTCTGTTTTCACTATTAGAGATGCAAGGGGAGAGGGGAAGAAAGAGGATCTAAATGCACCAGGGATATGTACAAATAGGGTGCGTTCCGAAAATAATGCAATTAAATTGCCCGCGCCGCTCCTATTGATTGGAGTGGAATCAAACTACTTGGAGTAGGTTGGGGAGACGCAAATCTTTGTCATAAAACCGGTCTTAGTGGTCTATAAGCTGAGGAAACGACAGAACGTCAGTTATTGTAAACCTCTGAGCGCCGACCGTGTAACGAAAAAAATGGAATCGACCATCGAGAAACGTTACGTGATTACTAAGTTTTGTGCTAAACTGAAAAAATCTATTTAGAAGACCATCAAATTAGTAATTCGTGAGGCTTACGGGGACTCTGTTCTGTCCTACCGACAAGTTTAGAGGTGGTTAAATGCCTTTAAGGAGGGCCGGGAAGAGGTTCACGACGAACAACGCTCTGAGCAGCCGTCAACCAGAAAAACCGACAACAATGTGGCTCGTGTTTGACAATTGTTGGACTCTGACCGTCGGTTGAGTATCAAAATGGTTTCCAATGAAATGAATATGTCGTCTACTGTTGTGTTTTGCATTATTACTTAAGATTTAGCGATGAGGAAAGTGTGTCTCAAGCTCGTACCCAAGGTATTTGCCACAACGCGCTACGAGTCCGTGACTTAATACACCAGCTGCCAACGCTGACCCCCCCCCCCCATAGTCCTGACTTCGCGTCGCCCCAGCAGCCTGGTGGTATTGAGTTTTTCGTCGGCATAAAACCGTTGTCCGTCAAGCCACTCTTTTAAGTACAAGACTGAATAGTCGGTAGAAGAAAGATCAAGTCATCCTCGTCTTTATGTCTGTGATTAAAAACTTTTATTTTGACATTATTCATCTCCGTCTGGTCAATAGATGTCCAAAATGCTCATACAGTCAACAATCTTTGTTCTTTGTGCTGGTCCTTAAGCATTTTGACTTCCCACTTTGCACGCAGTTGTAATATCCAAGCTTTTTCGTAACAATCTTGCAAATAGTGGCGCGTCCAAAAGGAGGAAATTTATCATCAAGAAAATGAATCGTCAATCGGTAATCAGATGACGGGTCTTGGTCCACTTTACTTGTTTGACGATGTAATTGGTCTGGATTTGGGTTAAATTACAGATTGAAGCTCTTGCATAAATTGGAAGGAGGTCTCTTTAGCAGTGATGTTGAAAATACCTTAATACCCCCATCGTACTACGGGAGGAGAGATTATGTCAATACAATTCAAGAGATTAAGTGTAGGACAGATTTAAGACGTCATTTTTTTCTACGAACGATAGAGGATCATAATAACATTGTTCGACCGCGGTAGGGTCATGTTTGGGTAAAATTATTCTGGTGTGTTTTCACCTCCTGCCACACACCCTGGCGGTGGCTTTCAGGGTATACATATGAATAAAAAAATACTGAGCTTATCGCTTCTCTTCCGTTCTCTTCGTCATGCATATTTGTGGGACCATTTTTGTTATCTCGACACCATTGTCTGACCTTTGCTGAACTCATTACTATAGGTCCATAAGTTAGGCACAACTCCCGATGAATTTTGTGAAGATGATGATCCATTGGAAAACACTAATCGAATCACAGCAGCACGCATTGCTAGGCACAACTACATTGCTTAGTGGCATTCTAATGCGGTCATGCGGGAAGGATTTTGACAACAACACGCAAGAGGTCAGTGAAAGTGCATGCAATTGAGTAGAACTAATTACTGACGTTTTTATAAATCAAACCACTTTGCTTTTCCACATAAACGTTTTAATTTTCACGACCCAGGTTTCGTTATAGCATAACGTCATCAGGTAAAAATACAAGTCAAGCACACGCTGCAAACTAACACACTTTAAACCGTACGACACCGTAAATAAATTTAGAGGGATTACGTTAAGAACAGATAGATTCAATATGTAATTTTTTCCGCGAACGATAAAGGATCAAATTAACGGTGTTTGACCACGGTAGGGGTCCTGTTCGAGTCAAAATTAGTCTGGTGTGTGCTCACCGCCTGCCACACACCCTGGAGCACCCTTGCATTGCACTAAAATAACTAACTAAAATGAAAACCACCTTGACTGGTTTTTCTCAGCGATAATTAGTTATTAAAGAGGGCGGCCGACAGCTACCATTAGCGCCATTCGGAGGGATTTCTCGAACCGGCAATCGACAAATACAGATTAAATTTCTTGCATATAAATTGGAGGATGTCTCTTTAGCAGTCATGGTTAAAAAGTATGATTAGCCCTATCGTACTACGGTAGGTGAAATAATGTGATTAAACTTAGTGAATCTATGAGAAAAACAGATAGATTTAAGATTTCATTTTATTCACGAACGATAATGGGGCCAGAATAACATTGTGCGACCGCGGTTGGGGTAAAAATATTCGATTCGAAAATAGTCTGGTGTGTATTCACCTCCCGCCACACACCCTAGTGGTGGCTTGCAGGGTACTAAAATAATTAATTAAAGGGAGTGATGATGAATTGCGTATCACAGGGGTTGGAATAGGCTTTGAAAATTTGATCTCAAAATTATCAATCATTTTGCGATCCCTGGCTGTGCAAGTCCGTTATCCACCCTTACCTGCCCCACCTTGAGAGCTGAACATGAACTACGCGCAATCCCAGGAAATCGCCATCTAGAAACGGTAAATGAATATTGTGGAGGGTCACCACGCATTGGAACATGATCGTGTGCCCATTCTTAAAATCCAGGTACTGAACACATGCACTACTACTGTTTTTTTGAACGGCGAGCAATGCATAAATGCCCCTATGCCTCACCATCCTATATGAACATGGCCAAAGAGAATAGGTAATAAACAGTTCCTAATCATATATTGACATGAAAAGTTTAATATATTTTTTTATACCTTCGCTCATCTTCTCAGCATTGCCCGCGACAGATAATAAAAAACCACTGCGCAGATACTCCATCGTGAAGCACATGTGAATACTATTTAAGTGCTAAGTACAGAAATAATATATTTTCCCAGGTTTCTTAGCGATAGTGGTTACGTCAATTACATTTATTTTTTGAGTTTGTTCTCACAGTTAATTTCCGCAGATCTTAGTCGATTAAATAAATATAATGCACTTTCACACTGTTTATTATTCCAACAGTTATTCCATACATCACACGATATACATGTTTCTTCAGAAAAAACTCAAAACGACTTCAAAACTGGTCTCGTTATTTTTCCATTTGCGTATTTAATTAACTGCAAATTATTATTCAACTTCTGTGCTGAGGAGCGTGCGCCTTAAACGAACCGTTGTTCTATTTCATTCGACGACGAATTGCTTGTGGGTATTTCATTTCCAATCATAGGACATATTAAGGCGCCATTTTATTGTACGTACGGTATTTCGTCACAACACTTATTCCTTTTAACCTTTCAAAATCTCGGAGTATAAGAGGACGCCTCGGTAGCTCAACTGGCTTAAGTTCTCGGCCGAACATCGAGTGATCCGGGTTCGAATCCTGGTCAAGGCGAATTATTCTTACCTTCTGAAATTGTTGCATTGCAATGCACATAGAGGATGACACCGTCAAAAGTTACCATCTCCGTCAAAAGTTACCTCTTGAAATTGAATCGTGTTAAACATGGCTATTTCTAAGTGCCACAATCAACTCTATAGGATTCTCCAAAGTTCAAGAAACTGCGGGAGATGTCGCAACAGTAACTTTTAACGGAGTCATCCGCTACGTGTGCATTACAATGCAAACATTTCATAGTGTAAAAATCATTCGCCTTGACCGGGATTCGAACCCGGATCCCTCGATGTCCGGCCGAGTGCTTCAGCCGAGGCGTTCTCTTAAATATTTCATCTATCTTTCGTCTTCGGTTTCGGTTTTCTTCCGTCACAACATCTTGTTCCTTTAAAAGCCCACAAAATTCAGAGTTTAAGAGGAAGCCTCGGTAGCTTAACTGGCTAAAGCATTCGGCCGGACATCGAGGGATCCGGGTTCGAATCCCGGTCAAGGCAAATGATTTTTACACTCAGAAATTGTTGCATTGTAACTATAGAATTCTTTCCATAACAATCCAATATGCAGGTTATTGAGGGAGAAGTGCGTGGGAAAAAATTATCGACTCCATGTATTGATAATTTATTAATGGAGAATCATTGAATAATTAATTCCACGAAAAAACTCTCCCCTGACCCCCATTGGCATTGACTTTGACCATATCCTACGCTGCTGCAGCAAGTGGAGAGAAATTGTATCCGACTTTGTACTTGATTTTCAGATGGCTATGACGATCGGTGTATACAAAAAATATACTCTTTAAATAATACCAAAAATTGTAAAATAAAAGCGAAAGTCAATGATATTTAAGAGTATCTAAAGCTGCTATTGATGATTGAAATCGTCATTCATTCATTTTTTGTAAAGTTATCTTTGTTGGTCATTCGAACTTACTTTTGTGTCCCTGAATCTCTTTTAAAACTGACCTCCCTAGGTCTGCCGTCGATTTCTCACCCGAAGTCGCAGCACCTCAATTGGTCGAATACCTCGATGTCTAGAATTAAAACACACGATACCGCTTACTGTGAATTGATGCGAAATCGTGTTTCGACTGAATCTTCTAAGATGTCCATCTAGAGGCGCTCTGGTTGTATTGACATGGGAGACAAGCTCACCCTACTTCATTTGTTTGCAGATCCCTCCTGTCTACCGATATTCAGCGAGGGTCGCCAGGGTCGGGAGGGGCGTGGATTCTTTGAAAGAGATGCTTCTGAGAGACGAGGCGGATGGCTTTCGGAGATCGGGCTCAAAGGAGTCGGAGATCAACGGGATATCGACCTCGATCGACGTCACAGACAGCAAGGCAATTTATCGATCGGAGTTTGCTGGTGCACCGCCCTCGCAGACCATACAGATAAAGGCGTGGTGGTTTAGAATCCTTCCTCAGAGTGGAAACTCTTTTTAGTCTCCATCATTATTTATTCCGTCCTTGTCTTTGTGTTTCATTTCATGGTTCCCGCGATGCAAATTCTTTCTTCTTCCGCGCTTACCCGGCGTCTCCTCTAAACCAGATTCCTCAAAATTCCATTGACTCTCTCGATAAAATCCGCATCCACTTTTCCTGCTTTGTCCCTTTTTCTTTTCAGCGAAGTTCCTCTCCTATTCTTCCCATAAAATATGCATCAAAATTTGTTCTCTATCCATCTTTCTTTTTCGCCTAACCAATCCTCTTCTTACCTCTCAACGCCCATATCTCATTGGGCACAAATCTACGTTTGACCCCTCTCCTAAGTAACCGTGTTCTGGAACTGTTCGTCTACACACGAGACGTATACAGTATGGCATTGTGCGTATACAGAACACCCTGCACGCCGCCGCGAGGACGTGTAGTGGGGGTTGTTAGATCACCAGTCATGCATGCTCAATTCCAATCATGTTACCTCTACGCAATTATAAGTTTGATCATGCACTCGAAAAATGTGAATCACACCAAAGAGCAAAAATATTCAATAGTAAGATACGGATATTAAAATTATGTTGTGGAACTGTTAAAAAAATAGTTCTATTGAATAAAAAATAAAATGCAGGACATCGACAATATATATATATATATATATATATATATATATATATATATATATATATAATATATATATATATATATACTGCCAATTCTAATTATCTCCTGCGCGATTGCTGTTAAATCTATTTTGATATCTAATGGTTCGAGGAAAAAACGACATTTTATATCTATTCGTTATAATAGTCGTAAATATCTCCCTGTTTTTACGTACGTGATCTGATCTACCATAATAAGTCTGGGCCTGTAATATGTCTTTAAAGTTTTCAAATCAGAAATATGCCTCAAATTTACGCAATACATTTAACCATAGAACGTTTCGGCGCTCCACGTCGAAGTATTCACAGGTCTTTTTGCTTTTCACTGCCTCGCCAAAAAGATTTATTTATTAAGTATGATAAAAAACTTAAATTAATTAAAAATACAATACATATTATCATTAACGGTATGTATTTTGAACTATTTCGTAGGTAAAAATATCCCTTCATTATACTATTTTTTTCGTTACTATACGAGTAGTATAGAGTTTTAGATCGCATGAAACGTGAATACCGGAATCATATACGATATTCGCGTCGACTTTTTCTACTACCAGCTGTCTTTAGTCCACGATCGTTGCCAAAAAGTGTCTGCTATTACGAGGTATGCTAAAGATGTTGCCGAACTTTTGGAATAGCGCGCCTCCAGTTTCAACCATTCCGCAGATAGAGAAAAATTCGATGGAGGATTTTGTGAGACATTCCGGAAGAAGCTTTACAGGACTGTTAAAAAAAGTAGGAACGCAGTTGGGACTAATGTGCACGTTGGGGAGGATACTACTTTGAAGGGGAGTCTGACCAATAATTTTTAGCGATGTATTTTTTGTAATAATTCAAGTTCTTGAACTTTTTGACAGACCTTTGTATGCTTACCTCGTGTGTGAAGAAAATTCCCCCGGGTAAGGTCATGGGGGCCGGATCAGGGAGGAACCCCCAAGGCGGAAGTACTGGAGGACATCTTCTCTTAACTGCGCCGAGGAGTTCGGACGTCAGTGGAGAAGGGGGTGGATGGCGCGAGGTTGGAAATGAGGTGGGGGGTGAGGGGAGCGGTTGGGGGTGGTTTAGGGGTTGATGGGCGGAGGGGATAGTCGAGGGGTTGAGTCTCACGAGAGTCACATCGACAATTGTGGAGTGAATAATCCACGGTCAACGTCCGTGAGAGGAGGTGGGGGCCCGTTACTGAAGACCTCGCCCTCGCTCTGTTCGCTGCGAGGGCACCCGAACGGAAGAAGGGTCGCTGGAAAGGGAGGCGAGGAGGGGGACAGGGGTTGAGAGGTGGAGGGAAGCACGAAAGCGGAAGAGCGGAGAAAAAATGAAACCGGTCCCTTGAGGGGGAGGAAGAGCTCTGCTGGGCAGATAAACGCGCACGAGAAGGGGTGGAAAGGGGAGCCAGGGGTGTCTGATTCACGAACGGGAGAGAGGTAATGGAGGGAGGGAGGAGAGGCGGGGGTGGGAAATGAAAAAGGGATGAAGGATTCACACATACATGCACGTACATATGTACCACCAATGCAGCGCCGCTTTTCTAAGCCCCGTTCCCTCCTTGAAGGTCCTTTGTACACCTTTCTTCCATCCATCGTCACTAAGGGCGATGGATACGAGGATTAGTTCGAGGCAACCCTTCAATCTGTGACCCTTTCCCAATCTCTCTCGATTTCCTCACAGCTCCCTCGCATCGAACGACTTTTTCCATTACTTCATCTACATCTACATAATACCCCGAAAGCCGCCGCAAGGGCGTGTGGCGGGCGACGTTAGGTCACCATCCGTAAAAGGGAACAAAACCACATTCAAAATCATGCAAACCTATGCCCACAGTGTCGTATACATTCATGCAAAAATCCTTTCACATTACTCGCATGCAAATACATATACTGTTATCTAAAATGTAATTGCATCTTAGGATGTAGTAAGAAATTTATCAAAAAAAGTTCAAGGTAAAATTTGAAAAATAAGATGATGAAATTCCACTGCCACATGGTCTCGTGCAACGGTCCCCTCCCCCAAGGGGGCACAGCTAGGGACCCAACGCTGCAGGTTGCTTCTCTCAGTCGATCCTAGGTCCTCTATAATTACTTCCGTCCAAAATTTCTTAAGTAATGGTATTCAGTGAACCACATGTACGTGTATAAAGTAAGGTAATCTACCGGTGAAAGCAGGTTTTTGAATGGACACAGTCCTTTAAGTGTTTTAATTTTCTCAATATTCCCAGGAGTTGTACAAAAATAAAGACACTTTGCAATTCCACAATTCACTGGAATTTTGTTAATTTTTTAATCACCTCCTCCTTCTCCTTAACTTCTCTACAATAGACAATTTCTTTTTATTGTTTATCTTTCTTGGCCTTTTTCAACAACTCCATTCCAGTCTCCAGGTGTACGTAATTAGATGCCCTTTCCGTTTTTCATATTTTATTCAATTGGCAATGTGACACCTCCCCCACTTCGTCATCATCGCAGTCTGTCGCTTGCATGGAAACTTGTGCCACTTCGGTAGTTGTAGATTTCATTTATCACACATCCACCGAGCATATTTAAACATTCATGTCATATCTCTTAATTAGTTTTCAAATTCCTTCAGCATAAAATTCTGCCGTCTAAGATCGCAGCCAACCGATGATGTTGACATCTTGAAGTTCCTCGTCGAGACTAACACAAAACATGTGTAATAGTCTAACTTATCAGTCGTGTTCCCATGCAACAGAATCGTACGACTCTGAGGAAAAATTTCTAAATATTACAGATATAGTGAAACGCCTATTTTCACCAAGTTATCGTCCTTTTTCGGATGTAATTCACTGTTCACCACAGACGGGTGGCCACTTCTGTCATCATCATGGACATTGGTCTGTTCACTCTTAAACAAACAAAAACACTGACGCACTCAACTCTTGTCACTCATCATATTTGGTCCGTACAGAGCACAAATTTCTCGATGAATGTCAGCAGCTTTGAAGTTTTTTTAATCAGCAAAAACCTTATCACTGAACGTACTTCACATTTGGCGGGAATTTCAATTGTGTTGTTCATTTTGACTCGATATTGTAAACAAACGACAAGCGGTTCGACCTTCCAACCACTGCTGTTGGAGGCGTACTGACCTACTGTGTGCGTCAATACAGCGACAATTCGGCTCCCTCCTCCATTAATTCTCACGCTACACAGAAACGAAAGTTACTTTCTGAACATTTCCCTTATCATACCCATTATATTTCCATTTTTGAATTATGCGTGACTAAAACTCTTGTCCCCCCTCCGTGAGTCTCTTTCTTCGGACCATTTTATTTTACTTACTCCTATGGGTTTCTAACATAATTCCAAGCATTTCTACCGTAACATTTCTTTAATTACTATATTCCTAAAGCAGGATTCTCCATTGATTGAAGACAAATTTGACTTGTCTTTTCTTTTTCCCCTCCTGGGGCTCTAAAGGTGGTAGAGAACGAGTTTACTTCTGGACTACTTCACTCGTGTTGGCTCCATCGCGTGCATTAGTTAATTCAACAAAACCGAACGATTAAAGCGGTAGGCTGTTGCTTCTCTGAATGGCAACACGGCGGTTTCCCGTCGCCTTCCAAATCGCAGTGACTCAGCCATTTCAGTACGAGCCATCCATCTAGCAGATAATTTTCTCATACCCAATGCCGCTGTTAAAATGTGATCATTCCGTCCAGATGATATCCCAACAGTTAGTAGTAGTATTTAAGGGAGGCGACCGACAGCTAAGGTCATTTGCACTATTAGTGATGGGCAGGAAAGGATGAAAGGTGGAGAGAAACCCGGCGTCGGCATTAGCCTACTCTTTACAAAAGCCGCCAAGGGGTCAGCAGCTTAACGCCTCATCTGACGTACGGCTCCCTACAGCTTCAGCGATTTCTCGCGCTTTAAATCGTCGATTCTCCAAGACCATTTCATGCAATTTTGCAATAGTTCCTGGGGTAGTGGCACATTTTGGCCGACTCCTGTGCGAATAATCATATAATTTACTCGTAGATAACAAAAATGCCACTTGCCACCCTCGGCGTCTAGGAAATAATTAGTTATACTCAATTGCATGCACATTCACTAACCTCCTGTGTGTTGTTGTCAAAACCCTTCCCGCATGACCGCATTGGAATGTCATTAAGTAATGTAGTGCTGTTAACAGGATTGTTTGCTCTGCTTTTGGTACCCTAAATTTCCCCTTCCATCCTTTGTCCCTCTCCGTGGGGGAGCCCTCTTCCTTCCTGCAGCGTTGGGCCAATTTCCTCACCTTGGGTAGGAGAGCGTTTTATGTAGCACGTTCTTGTGGTGGTGGTATTTCGCCTTACTACTTACTTGAATCTGCCTTTCACGTTCTTGGATAAATTTCTTGCTGCGTCCTAAGATACAATTGTTTGTTGTAATTAAGCATGTTTACTTGCATGCTTGTGGAGTGAGGGGAGGTGGATGTGTGTTTGCATGCGTTTAGAATGATGGGATGTTTCTATGAATGTATGCACTACTGTGGATTTGGGTTTGCATGTGTGTTAGTTTTGAAAGCGGTTTTTCTTTTTTCCTTTTTTTGGGTGGTGACCTAACACCCCCCGCCACACGCCCTTGCGGTGGCTTGCGGGGTATTATGTAGATGTAGATAAAACTTTCCTGACCAAACTTAAACTCTTTTTTCCACTTGGAAACAGCTCAATATGAAGTTCAATATGAGTGCTCTGAAAGTCGACATGAATTCCGTTCGCTTTCATACCTTTTTTTACGAAGTATTTAATCTCTGCTCGAGTATCTTTTTTTCATCTTCACAAATGACTACACGGAAAGAACAACAGAGAAGCGTCCGCAGCACAGATCTCTTCCAGGATCACTGACGCGTTACGTGTTTACTCATAGAGGGATTACCTATTACCACGAGGGAAACTCGTTGCGCTAGCGCTGACATCTGGTGGTGTTTTCGAGAGTCTTTTTAACTACCCTCGCACTTTGACCATTGTAGTCTCCACTTTCACTCCTGTTCTGGAGAGGAGCTGCTGCTCACACCTCTGGGTCAATGGCGGCCTCTCGTTTGTCAGCTGTCACTCGCCAAGTTACGTACTGCATAGGCTTTTGTGGAGTATTTAGGTCATCTTATCCTAGGTTTATGTTCTTAGTCCTCCGAGTGGCGCCGCTACTTGTCTACGACTGCTCCATCTTCTAGAACACTCACTAGTCTCGCAGTTTACCTCCGGAGGTCGACTCACACCGTCCTCAACCCGGTGGATGAATTCGATGGTTCAAAGGTCAGCCTTTCATGAATTTTTTCCTTGATTTTCACTGTCCGTTCATCTATCTCATGGCTAGACTAACCATACGGTCCTCGTCGTGAACAATACTGTTATGGTCATTTTTAAACCGAGAATGTACCAATGCCTCACTCTGCCTTCACTCATTATTCCATCTCCGTACACCTCACAAAGTTGCCATTTGAATTTCGATTGGCTCGTGTTGGTTTTTTACCAGTAAAAACCTAATCACAGATCGCACTTGACAACTCGCGGGATTTGCTATTGCAGCGCACATTTTGACAGTTCGTAATGTGAGAAAAGCAGAAAGAAGGACAATCTGCACACACCACCATAGTAGGGTGCGAACTGAGAGTAGGGACATTTAGACACCAAGATGGTGGCTCTAGCCCTACCCACCACCACGCTAGGCCGAAAAGTAAGTTACTTTCTGGACAGAATTATACACAACTGAATAATGACCCATTTCGTAGGTTAAGCTGCCACCTGAACAAAAGTATTTTAATAAATAACCTGCTCCATGTTTGCTACGTTTCTTTTTTACCCTTTTGTTAAATGTTCCAGCCACCCCTCGCTGGATCTCTTCTTCTCGTACACTGTATAATTGGTGATCCATTACTTTTTACTGTTCTTCCATCTCACCCTGAAATTCCTATACATATTTACTCTCTTCATCTTTCACTTTTTGCTTTGTGTCCAAAATATTGTTCTCATATTCCTACTTACTCTTCTTATTAGTTCGGTCATATTCTGTATTTTCTTTTCTGTGCAATAGTGTTGATTCCGCTATGCAAGCGTTTCGTGATTTGATGACCGCGGAAGCCTTAGCCATTTCATCCAACGGTGGATTTGTCGGGAACTGTAGACTTTCAAAATGAAGGAACTAAATCACACTGTGAGCCTCTTTCTTTCCCTTACTGTAAGTTACTTCAATCTGCGGCTTCCTGAAACAAAATAAATCAACATTAATAATTGTAACTTGCCACGTAATCTTTATGTGGATATATTTTTTGCGTAGAATTAATTTAATACAGATATCTTGGCTAATTTCAGGCAACGGTTACTTATAAGCAATGCATGCTTTAGGATACTGGTGTGGATTTTTAGATGGCAGAGGATTTACATAAGAGCCTAGTGGATTACAACATGTAAGATACTAAAAGTCAAAAAAACTGCGGGATATACCGCGACAGGAACTTTTATCGTAGTCGTTTAAAAGTGACAGAGGGACATTCAGGTAATTGGTTGGCCGTTTTTTTGTGTTTTGTCAATATGGGGTAGAAATATTAGAGAATATGCTAGAGGGACCGCATTCCTTGGAAGTGTGTTGTGAAGATGGAGAGGGTGAGCGAGTTAAGGTCCTGGGAAGGATCGGATGGGTGAATGATTTATCTGCACTGAAAAGGGACTCAAGGTAACCGCGGCTGAGGAGAGCGTTGGAGTAGGTCGTGAAGGAATGTATCCAGGGAATTTGGATGATTACTGATGCGATGACCATGAGTGGAGAGTGAGTGTGGGAGAGAGCGTCTTATTGTGCGAGCTTTTGTAGTGGAGGCGTTGTTGCCTGTTGGTGGGTTTAATGTGGACGGTGGAGCGGAATTTTTTATTATGCGGAGAAAAGTTGGCATCAAGGAAAGTGATTTCTGAGGTAGAGTAGGTAAAAATGAAAGAGATAAAAGAAAGCATTGACGGAGAAAATGATTTTTTCAAGGGATTACACATTATGTGGCCAGGAAAGGAATTCTATAAGGGTATTATTATTCTATATTATCCACCCCTTAGGAGAGGCTGCTGGGGGGCTAACGGGAAGTTTTTCTCAAGTAGGCCAAGGTGGGGGTTTCCGAAGACCTGCTAACCATTACATAGCCTTTTACCTGAAGGTAATGTTTGTTATGGGAGCAGATGGAATTGAGGGTTTCAAAAAGGTGAGAGAGACTGGGAAGAAATTTAGTGCTGGGAAATTCGGTGCGGGGTGTTCGGATAGATAGTGGCGGAGATATGATAGACTTTCAGAGAAAGGGATTTAGGTGTGTGGACGTGTATAATGCTGCATTCAGACCGTCGATCAAGTGTGCACATGATCGCAGATCGTGTATTGACACTGATAAAATGGCAGTGCACGCACCATTACCACTGAAAATTTGGCCGATGCGGGTGATCTGCGCTAAACTCGTCCTCCCCAAGGTCTTTGGATGGACGACAATGAGCAGAGTCGAGTGTCTGCTGGCGAAGACCTTCTTCGACGACATCGCGACGATTCTCCAACCCCCTTACAGTCTTTGCACGAGAGGACTATTATTCCTATTCACGAGAGCGAAATCCTCCCTCAAAGAACACCATCACCATGGGCCTACGAGTCGAGGACGCTCAAGGGATACACTTTGAAGAATTTCGAGTAATTGTAGCAATATCTGAAATAAATCAGTTTTTTCGAAACTTTTCCCGATCCTTTTTATCCTAATATGTATATATATATATAGTATACCACACATGTAATGAAGACGATTCTCGTACATACAGCATGCACTCGTAAACGAATAGAAGAAGTGCTCCACTTATCTCGCAGAACGCATTGTTTCCATGGTTCTCCGGGAGTGTGGAAACGGAGGAGAGAGAGCGTCGAGGAGTGGAGGGAGCAAGGGGGGAGGGGAGGGCGTAGGGGGGGGGAGAGGACCCTTGGGCCGAGAGAGGGAGGGAGGCTGGTAAAAACGTGGCGAGTGTGCAAGAGGGTTCTCGAGGTGTTTTAGAGGTGTCATGGGGGTTGAAGGGAGGGCAAGCACACCCCCTTACCCCCCTGCCTCTCTCCCCTCCGGTGTGTGTGTGTGTGTGCATCCTTGCTCCCCCTCACTTCCAGTCCGTCGGGGTTCGACTCTCTCCGCGGCGGCAGCGGACGACGCGCTGCCCCGGGCGGGACGCTCTCTCTCTCTCTCTCTCCCTCCCTCCCTCCCCCCCTGCGGGAGGGCTGGGGGAGGGGAATTAGAGGGGTGGGGGAGGAATGGCGTGGGTGACACGGGAGAGGGGGTAGAGGAGGTAACCCGTGACGTCACCTTCCCGATTCCCCCTCTCCCCCCTTTCCCTCGCACGGCGGCGTGTGCGTCCCGGGAGGGGGCGGGGCGGGGTGGTGCTGGGGGCGGCGGGGGCGGCGGTAGCTTCCCGGGCGCCGTCGGGGAGGGGGGGATGCGCAAGGCGAAGAGAGTTGGGACTGCGAGGGAGGCCGAAAGGGTTGTTGTGGGGGCGGCCGGAGGATCGCACCTCTCCGCTGGCTGCGTCGCCATCGCTGTTCTGCCACCGCGCGCCCTTCCGAAAGGGAAGGAACGTCCCCCCCCTCCTACAGACACGCACGCTCCCCCCCTCCATCACGGAAATCGCGGATTACCCCTCGTTAGTATCTACGGACTTGCACCCCTCTTCACGACTCCGTCTCCGCTCTGAATCCCTTCCAATCGTCACCGACTTAAGGCTTAAACGGTACCTCCTGGCTCCAATTTCACCCTTGCAGTTAATTGACTTCGTTCACCGAGTAAATACTATAAATCCCCCCTACACCTCCCCCACATTCCCGCATCACTTGTTCTTTCCGCAAAAGTTTGGAAGGCTTCACGATCAAAAGGCGCGATCCATACATTCGATGCGATTCGCGCCCGAAGAGGAAGGTTTGAAAATACCGTCCCGCTCCACGTTTAGACGCGTCGAAATGGTTGACGCATACACATACGCGTAAGTGCCCAATGTGTGGCCTTCCTTACGATGCACGTTTTGTAAGCTTGACGAAAAAAATCTTGTCCCCAGCCCCAATGCCAACGAGTCCATCCCATGCCCGTATTTTGTGATACTTTGAAAAAAAAAATCACTGTCCTGGAACTTACAACTCTGAGATGTGTGACACTATCGTTGAAACAAGCATGCTTACTTTCATTCATTTATTGAAGGGAGCTTTCCGTCGTTTGTTTGAGTCAAGAGTCGCCGCGGAAATAAATCTGGGCTTTCACTTTTTTCTTACCTTCATGGTATGAAAGGAATCGCTCCGCAAATTTTACGAAATATGACATCGAGTATAATGTTTTGATTTGAAAACACTGTATTCATTGCTTCCGGTGCATTCGCTAACAGACGGACGACTGTAATAATAACAAAATACATGAAGTGTTATTTTCTGGAAACAATGAGAGAATAATTCGTTGACAAGGGAAATAATTTTTCAATGGGAAACGTATGAAGATGAAGAAAATCCAGCGAGGAATCTTTGAGGCTGCATAGGTTGGAGGATATCTTTGAAATATTGTGTGCGCACAACAGGCCGCTGGCACTCCGCCTAAGCGATTGGCTTCTAAATTTTTCAATATATATCGAGCCAAATTTCTACCCGTGTACTTTTGATAATGAAATCTATGCATTTAATATTTAGCAAATGCGAACGGAAATATGCAATTTCTTAAAAAAAATGCTCGTTTCTTAAGTACACCAGATCAGTCCGTGATTCAGTTGAATTCCTAATATGCAATTTCACGTTCATTCATAACACGATAAATGGAATCATTTCGAACTTAGTGTACTCGTGTTTACGGACGATAAATGAGGTAATAATCGACCGTTGTTTTTGAAAAAAAATAAAAACCACGACAGTTTTCACAGACATTTTTCATTCTTATTAAAGTTTGAATCGTTTACTTACACTTCAAAAATCACTTCACTAACACAAATAAATATTCGATTGCAAAACAGTTTTCTTCGTTGTACCATAAGTCGCAAGTGTGCCGCTGACTCTCTGTGAGCACGTTTTTATCACAATTAAAAAAAATGCTTTTAAACGAGTCGGAGAGGAAACAAATATCTCACGTCACGAACAGCGTGAGTGTCACCATTGGAGGAATGGGAGTGTGCATCAAGGGCCAGTTCCCTCCCCGCCCTCCTTCCGTGCCAAGTCCGCCCCTCTCTTGGCCCTCCGCTCGCCGGGACCAACCCCTCGACCATCCACACCCCCCCCCGCTCTCATCATTACACCCCTCGTTCGAGGTTGGGGCAGAGGTGCACTTTATTATTATTATTGTTACACCAGCTCCGTTGCCGTAGATTCCCAAACCACCCCATCTTCTCCTCCTCCTGCACTTTCTCTCGCCATGTGATGTGATACTCGCAGCGGCGCCCTTACCCCCCTCCCCCATTCCTCCCCCCCCTTCCTTCCCACCTTTCCACCCCTCCTCCCTCCCCCTCCCTCCCCTCTCTCCGTGGTCCCGCACTGAAGGCAAGCGGGCGGGCGGCTCAGTCGATCGACGCGCCCCGACTTACCACCCGACAACGCGAGACTCCTCTTCCACCGTTCGCCGACTCCGTCCCCCGGCCGCCGCCGCCTCTGCCGCCGCCGCCTCTGCCGCCGCCGCCGCCTCCGGCCGCCCCCTCCCTCCCCCGTCGGCCCCCGTTCGTGAGGGGCCCCGCCGTGAGGGCACCAGCGCGGCCCTCTCACCCGCCAAGACGGACGGAAGGGAGGAAGGATCGAGGGAGTGAGGGCGAGATTGGGCCGCCCGACCCCGGAGGGCCCCTCCGCCCCCCGCCCGCCGCCCCCGCGCCACGCAGAGTGAGGGACGTCGCGCTCCATCAGTCCCGTGAGTGTTCACACACGGAGAGAGTCTGTCTGTGCGTGCGTGTATGTCTGTGTTGACCACCGCTCTTAACCCCCACCCCCAAAGTCCTCCACTTGCTGCTCCCGTTCTCCGTGTTCTCGCGTCCGCCTCTGGTTCTCGCGGGCGTCCGGGAGGGAGGTAGAAGGAGGGCAGTGGTGGTGGGGGTGTTTTGGGGAGAGGGATGACGGGGCCGCGACAGCTGTAGCCGTGTGGGGGCGGCTTGTTCGTTTGGCGGTTCCGTCCGGAGGCGTCCGCCGGCCGTTCCTCCCTTTGGGAGGGGGCGGCGGACGTGGGCCTCCCCCGGCAAACATTATTCGCACACCCCGGACGGACCTTTCACTCTATGAACCAGTAGTAACCCACCCCTGACGCTTCGGTCTTGCTTTATTCCTCATCCATCGTTTAGATGCCTAGTTTTCTGCTTATGCCACCACGTTTAGATAGGTGGAGGAATTAGTCATGTTTTAGTTGGGAATTAGGAGAAGTTAAAGGCCATCGTCCCTCACGGTCCGATTAAACAAGAAAACAGTTCAGGCCATGTTGTTTGGGTGAAGAATTCTAATCGCCCTCGGCCGGAATATTTGGTCGTCGCTCGACAGTCTTAAGTAGGGGCCAGCGCAGTTGGTTCAGTCGGTCGACGGCCATCGAATGGCAGTATCGACGGGGTCACCTCGAGGTGGGGGCTCGAGTGTACCCTGAGTTCGGCATCCTCATCACGAGAAGGGCAGAATTCGACCTCGTCGCCAGCCAAAGGGACGGCAGGGGTGTCCAATGAGAGAGGCCTGCTCCCCCTACCCTCCCTACTTCCCCCCCAATGGCTTCCGGGAGATCGACGAGGCCGACGCGTCATCAAAGCGTTGTCATCGGCGGCACTTTCGAGTTCAACACCGCGAGGTGTTATAAGCACGCTAATTCGCGCTCGACCCGAGGGAACCCGAAGTTTGCGATTTGGCCGCGGGTGCAAGGACGCGGCTTCCGGGGTAAAGAGAGAGAGAGAGAGCAGGTGTCTAGGGGAATATATCTCTCCGCTGCCCCATTCCCCTCCCTGAATTAAATATCCTGAAAATGTGCGCATTTCGAAAACACGCCCTGGCTGACTCATTCCTATCGATACGGAATATTTGCGAGGGCCGGAGGTGTTTTTTGTGCGGACTGGGTTCCCTCACACGCACACGTGCACCAAGTCGTTCCCGTGGCTCCTCCGTCCGTCACCTTCTCCCCCACCCCTTCTTCCCCTGCTCCCCTTATTCCTGGTGTTCGTGGGCGGGTGTCTAATGGGGTGGGGGGTTGTCGCCGTCTTGGGTGGCGTCCAAGTATCCAGAGGCGGCTTTCCCACAGTCCCCTCCCTCTCCCCCGCCCTCCCCCTTCGCTCTCGCCCTCTCTCCGACGCCTCGTCACCCTATTATAACACGCGCCGCTCTCTTCTTCCTCATTCCTCTCACGACTTCCTCCTGCCGATTAGGGCGCCATCGTCGGCGGACCATTTGACGCACGGGTCCTCAGCGGCCAATCTGACCTTGCACTCTCAGTCCTTGCAGCTAAGGGGGGGTGGGTGGGGAGGATAGGCTGAGAGAGGGAGCGTTTGTGACGGCGGTTTGTTCTTTTCTCCATTTGGAGTGAAGTTGGCGAGGCTCACACCTTAAGAATCAGCCGCAGACGAAAATGTGAGAATCTCTGCAGAGTGCATAAACGATTCGCTCTTCAACAGGGTTCGAACCCGGGACTCTCGATCCCGGCCGACTATCCTCGTTAGCTCGGATGAAGAGGTAGTTTCAATTGGCTGAAATGCACTCATGCCAGACATACAATAGAGGGGAGCCGGGTTTGAATCTCGGTTTGGAGCGAACAATTTTCGCACCATGTAAGTAGATTATCGTACTGTCGCGCACCTTCCGCCAATCGACGAGACGGCGATTGGCGGACGGTGCACGAAACGGCGGGAGGCAGGGGCACTATTTCGTCGGCCCTCGGGTCATTCATTTATTTGCCTTTCCGCCCCCGCCTGCCTGCCCCCTCGCATCCCTTCGCCTGGGCCGCCCACCCCCTCTCATCTCCCAACCACCCTCAATCCCCCGCCCCTTACCCGGCGGATGACAGCCCCCCTCACGCCCCACCCGCCGCCTCCGGGGATGACGTACGCCGCCGCGACTTGTCGATACGTGCGTGCGAGGGAGGGCACGGGAACATAGGAGGAGTGAGGGTGGGCTGTGTGCGTGCGTGGATCTGCGGGCATGCGTGCATCCCCCAAACACCTCCCTTAACCCCGCGCATAGACAAATAGACGTGAGCCCCTCCGCCGCCCCCCCCTGATCCCCTTTCTCCCGACATGGAGAGGGTACGCGGAGAGCGGGCCCCTTTTTTATACGGACCCAATTCCAGCAGCTTGTTGCACGCTGCTCGGATCACTCGCCGCCTTTTCACTCCGGCCGAGCGTCTTCCCTCCCCCTCACCCCGCGGTACCCCGCCCAGACCCCCCCCCCCCGGTCCTCCCTCAAATACGGCCGACCTTTCACTCCCGCCCCATCGCTCGTAATCATCGCACGGCTCGCCTCTCTGCGGGAACGGCCCGGGAGACAGGGCTGCGTGATACCTCTTCTTTTATTGCGTACCCTTTTTCTTTCCTTCCTCGCGGGGGTGCGCGCGTGCGTGTAACCGGGGGGGGGGTGTGAGCCTCGGATGCCCCCGGGGGAGGAAGGGTGGGTTGATGGAATTCAGCAGTCTCTCCGGCGTGAGGCCAAGGGCCCGTCAAACGGGTCGTCGCCCAGAGGAGAAATGGCGAAATTAGAACAGGGCCCCATAATTGGGAACACGCGCACTCGGGAATGGAACGGGAATTTAATGTTCCCTACAACGGGGGGAATAATTCCTTGCCTGGGTGACTGGGATTGGAGTTGCTAGAGGCTAGAAGTGCGACTCGAATACTTTGCTGAAAATATATTTAAAAATATATGCGGAAACGTGGTCACTGAAGCAGGAGGATAGACTTAGATTGGACGCTTTTGAAATTTGGGTGTGGAGAAGAATGGAGAAGGTGAAATGGACCGAAAGGAAAACAAATGAGGAAGTACTGGATATGGTGGGTGAGGAGAGGGGTTTGTTGAGAGAAATCCTATGGAGGCAGGAAAAATGGATGAAAGGCGTATCGAGCGGTAGTGGAATGTTGAAGAAGGCAATAGAGGGGAGAATGTTGGGCAAGCGAGGAAAGGGTAGGAACAGGATAGGGATGTTGGACGGGATGAAGGGTGGAAAGAAGTACACAGAGATAAAGAGGGACCTGATGTAGTTTAGGTTGCTGGATTGGGTTTTGTTTGGAGTTACAAAATGTTTATTTGGTAGTTGGCTCCATTCAAAAACCTACCTTAACCGGTAGATTACCTAATATATATAATACACATGCACAAATATAAATCACACGAGTTGTTACGTTGACTCAGACGGGATGGCTCCTAGCCATACATACGTCATCATGCATTGCTATGTGTGAGAAAACAAGGAGATCTTGAGGTGGATTGATCAGACCGCACATGAGTGAACGTCACCCCTTTCCTCCCCTTTTCTCCCCTTCCATCCCCCCCCAGGGAGCGGATCATGGAGGTGGTGAGTAATTAGAGTGGACGTTCCCGAACAAACCGAATATTAAAATGTTGTCTCATTTTAAGAATCGCCAATTACCCTGTTGACTCAATACCCTCTACCACACGCCTTTGTGGCGACTCCCGTCGTGATATGATGTTCCCTGGATGAAAATGGGCATGCCCAGCGAGGTCTATTGGGAGGAGAAGAATGGCGCAGGATAAAGATTTATCATCAAGCAGTGAATTGATGAGTGGAACTCTGGAGTCACGACGGATTAGTACGGAGAGATTAATGGGGGCTTTTACTAAGGAGCGTATCGTCCCGTAGTTCCGTTTATTCTAGTTTACTGGGCACTGAAGGCCTTGGAACAGTATTTATTGGGGATTAACTGAAGAGGACAAGCAAAGAAAGTGAGTTGGGCGGAGGGAGGGGCTAAAAGGAAGGAATTGTCGAGAGACGGAGGGGGGTAAGATGTTTCTGGAGTACATTATGTTAGATTCGATGAAGGCGGAAGAATGGAATGGAGGAGGCAGTTGGATTTGAAATGGGAGCTAGTTAGGAGAGTGTGGAAAAAGGGTAAGGAAGGAAGGAGATGGACGTTTAAGAAGAAGGGAGGAGTTGTAGAAGTGGTGTGCGGTGATGATAGGAAGAAAAAAGTGGAGTCTATCACTACAACCTGGGCACTTCATCGGGCACCTTCATCTTTCTTTAATCAAGGGAATCCGTATAATTACAATGAAGAACTATCTTGCGTAAATATAAGTCGAACGCCTTCACTTCAGAAGGTGAGTTTTCCCCCAAAGTGATACGTATTTTAAACCTTGCTGGTAAAAATATCTCACAATCCATGCTCGATAACTTTTGAGAGCATTTCGTACAGTGGGTGATTCCTATTTCAAAAGTCGGAAGAGATTTTATGAAATATAAGTATTTTTCCTTAGGTTTAGAACGCTTATTTCGGAGTATGTTATATTTGGTCACTTCCTCTAGGAGCTGGATGGAGGATGGAGCTTTAATAGTCGAGTGATAATTTTAACTACGAAGCCTTGACCTTGAATTAGAAGAATTTGTTTAATATTACCTAAAATAGGCTCAGCTATGCGAGTTATATAATTGGTTAGGCATGAATTAATATGTGATGCTTTTTCAAAACTATTATTTTAAGTTTAAATATCTACAACTAATTTTAACATGGATTAAATCAATGAGAAAATGCACAAAATTTTACCGTAAGATGTATTTTGCGTTTAATCATGAAATGCATCACGTGGATAACTTGCGACCTATATCCGTTTACGACAGCACACCATATAAAATAGATGTCTCGGATGTTTTTTCGAAGGTTCTAGTCGTTTCTAGTAATGTTCCAGGTTGGAAAAGGGAAATTATTTCTAGGGAAATCTTCGGAAAAAAAATCTCCATCCCTTCATTGACGATGGGCGTTCGTTACTACTCCCTTGATTGTCGCAAGTGTCCTCGCGTCGCCAGCGGCGCCCACGGGGATTCAACCGGCGGCTTGATTGGTGGGTTCCGGGAAATAGGGTTCGCCTCCGCTCTTTCGCGGAAATTCCGAACATGACACGAGAGTGAAGGACCAAATTGCTACAAGATGGACGTCCGAATTGATGGTGTCAGCGTTCGAAATCCAGAGGGTTAACGCGGAACTGTTCGTGGCACGCGTTTCTGCGTCTTCAGTGAAATGATCGTTTATAATCGCCTGTCAGTCTTTACATACGAACCCTGGAAGGAGGGAAATGAAAAGGTACTCGTAAAAGGGATAGAAATCAATTTAATACTCGAGAGTTCATTTGTTAGATTCGCGCGGATGATCGAGGTTAGGGTAAAGAGATTGACAAGGCGTCGCAGTCATCGTTGGTTACGTCATTCGAGAATCCATGCGAGAGATTTGGAATGTGTGGATAAGAAAGAAATAAAAGAAAGCCTTGGTTGAATATTTAAGCCGGAGAGATCAAAATTAGGATGTGTGAGATATTTCAGTTCCTACACAGTGTCCAGGGTGAATCTTTCGAAATTATTGACAGCAGTCGAATAGAAGAATTAGGTGAGAATACTATTATTTTAATGAAGGAAATTGATGGCTTGGAAGATATGTGAACATTTTTATACCCGTATGACTCAGTGGTGATTTTCTTAATGGTAGTCTACCATGTAAGGTAGATGGTTTTAGATGGACAGACAGACGAACAACCACTAAAGGAAGACACGGTGCTTTCCTTTCTTATGCTCATGGTGGAACATACTAGAGATTTACATCGCGGGGAACAGCAGTTCCTTTAGAGTTGCCAACATTTCCAAGGATGGGTCGTCCATCGTCTTTAACACGGGATGCTGTGACTTTTTCTTACATTTCAAAGGTATTCTATTCCACGTTTGAAATAAAATACATAGCATGGATCATGAAATACACATAAATACGTAACAACCCGGAATCCTGGTTATAGGAAGTACAAATATTGATCTTGATTGAAAAAGATAACTGATACAAAGTTGACAGCGATGACTGAATAATATTACACGATTTTGGTCTTCTTATTTATCCTCGGGCAACGGTCAGGCACCTTCTGATTGGTTGGTCGTCCGGTTAGCTGAGGGTTGTTCCCTGATAGGTCTTCTCTGGATTTCTAATGGAGTTTCCAGGTGTTTACTTATAGTCTCCTGGGTATCTCGATTGAAATAACCACTGCAATTCCAAGGCTTACCTGAGACAACACATCGTGATATCATAGATTGCAGTAAACCTCTTCTCTATATACTTTCTACCTTCATTCCGTCCAATCTGCTCATCCTATTTCTCCCCCTTCCCCGCATTCCCAAATTTCTCCCCTCTGTATCACCATCTTCAATTAATTAAAAATTTGCAATTTTCTACAAAATAAGATTTAATACGATCGGTTTCAATGTAACTACATCATCATCAGGTGGTAATGATGTAGTTACATTGAAACCGGTTGGATTGATAAAATTTTATTTTTGTGAAAATTGCAAATTTTTAATTGATCATGATATTCCACCATATCACGCCTGACACGTCTCTTTTTACTGTCTTCAACATTCTATCGCCTCTTCGCATCCACCTTTGCCGCCTCCTTAGGATTTATCCCAAAATCCATTTCTCCCCCCTACCGTGCCAAGTATTTCATCCTTTTGCGTTCTCCTATACCTTTTATTTTTTCCCCCCATTTTTCATCCGCATCTGTAATTCTCCAGTCTATGCCTATCCTCTTGCCTCAAACAACCAAGTTTCCGGACCGTACAAAGCTACACTCCGTATCAATGTTTTAACTTATATTTTTATTGACATTCGTATTCAACTCAGTCCTTCCCTTGAAAGCTTTTTTTGCCTGACGTAAGTCCTCTTCTTATGACCCTACCAAAGGTACTTTGACCACCTTGGGCACATCCAAGACAGGTAAACTATTCCACCCCCCCCCCCCTAGTTCATCATCCCCACCAATTTAACGATTGGCTTTGTCTTTCCAGAGGACCTTATTACCTTTGATTTGTTTAAAATTAATTCTCATTCTTATCGCACTCATTCTTTTTCTAGTGCTCTCAGCAACGATCGTACCATAACACTAATGTGATCGAGAAATCTGATTTTTCGGGAGAGATACTGCGAATAGATCTAAAGCTTTCGTAATCTTAGAAGAGGGAAATCCATTTGAATAGAGATGGATGGTGGGGCGGTGCGAGAGGAATTTGTCCCTGGGAACTCGGAAAAAGGCAGGAGGCGTGAGTGAGGGAATTGCTAAGAGGCAGACGAGGGGATGAGGCGGATCGTGACTTTAGAGAGGAAATGTCATGCACTGGGTTAGAGACACTTTTGAAGACTTCGTGAAATAGTGAAGGCATCTGTGTTCACGGTGATTGAGATGTGTGTTGATTTCTTAAGAAGAAATAGTGTGAATAATGTTATGAAATATTATTTCAGGGCTCCTTTCTCTCACATGGAGTATTTTAGGATCAACTCTCCTCATATCCTAGCGGCGTGGAATAGTTAAAAGTCTACAAATAAGGGTGCTATTACTGTTAGAGGTGGCGCATTAATGGAAGATGGCATTTGATCTGTATACTAGCACTACTACATAGTATTTCTCTCCGTCGATGGAAAAGTTTTATGTCTTGTGTATCCTCGAGAATGGAGAAATGTTGCACTGGAGTAAATGTTCCTTTCGGGAATTCCTGACGAAAGTGATGAAAACCGTTTGCCCACTCGTTTTGCGAGTCGACGTGATTGACCCCTGCCTTGTGATTCAACAGCATTTGCGAGTTGCGTTGTGTGCATTGCCTGGCCTGCACGTACTGTTCTAATTGAATCATTTCTCGGTGGCGAGGGACGATGTCCCGGGTGGCCGCAGGAGCGACTCCTGGAGGGTCGGAACCGACGCGACGTTGCCGACCCGAGGAGGTAAGACTGGATGCTGTCGGCATAGAGGTCATCTCAAAAAGACACTTCTGGGGTGCGAAACCGATTACGCCTCCGTGAGGCTCCATGCTCGTGTCTACGTCTTTTGTGAACTCAGCTTAAATGTGAAACGTGTTTAAGGGATGGAAGAGCTCATTTTGGAACCATTTGAAAATTTCATTTATTGGCTGGCTATTTATTTTTTTATGTATGTATTTATAAAATATCTAAAAACAGAAGTGATGTCAATTCATAGTGACGCATATTAAAAAAAAGCATGCATCAAGACGCACAGATACATACCAGTATTGATTGATGTGGAGCGTAATTTCGTACGGGTCGAAACTTGGTCGTTTAGACAAGGTCATAAGCGTGTATTGGGGGAATTTGAGATGCGCGAGTAAAGAGGAATGAGAAAAATCATAGTGGCCCGCCGGATGAAAACCAGGTGGGTGTTGGAAGTGCAGCGGTCCCTGGGGGCCCACTGAGAATTCAACTAGACCGAAGGACTCCGATTAGTAGTACGTAAAAAACCAAGGTTAACAAAATATTATGATGTTGCAAAGAGAAGAGCAAGAGTGCAGTTGATAAAGCTAGAGAAGTGAGGCAGATGTAATATATTTGGCAGGACCGTCGGAGGGCATCGCTGGCGACGGATCATCGCTGTCGGGGATTTGATATGAGATCTCTTCTAAACGTTCCCGAACTTTTTGAATACCGCGTCTTTACTTGGTTATTTTTTAATTCGCTTTACGGCGTTGTGTCCTCGGAAACCTCTCAAATAACCACTTTCAAACATTTTGTTGATTAGGTACGACCGTTTATGTGAAGGTTTGCTCGTGCAGTGCGGCGAAAAATAGGATCCGTGGGAATGAGCTCTTTGAAGGAGCTCTCGTAAGGGCGCGAGGGGAGAGAGGCTGGTTGGTAGTGAAGGGCGATTGGAAGTGCGAGCAGGTGAGCGTTGGGCATGGGGAGGAGAGGGTACGCCGGGGTCGTGGTGATACTCGGTGAGAAAATGCTCAATATTATTATATAACTATTATATATTTAAATCGTTTTACATTACATGTTATGGAACTAAAAACTATTCTAAAGGCTTGAACCGTGTGGTTATGGAGGCAAGGTAAGACGAGTGAAAACAGGATGACATCGATGGACGTGCTTGCAGTATTGGAGGACCCTTCATTTGCCCTATATGAACTAACGAATGGAAGCCAACTTAAGAGATAAGGGTTGAGGTTGAAGTTGAGATAGACTTCTTCTTTGGTTATAAAACCCTCGAATTATATGCGGATATTACGTATTTCCATAATTTTCTATCTCCGCCCAGTCTCCTTAACTCCACCGATAAGCCACGTCCTGTAAGATACCCCTCACCCACCCCCCCTCTCTCTCTCTCTCTCCTCCCAAACATTCTTATTTCTCCTTCTATTTTGGCTGTCAAGGGTCCTCTTGTCGCATCGACACGCCTCATGATCTTATTCCTACTCTCATGAAGTATTTTCCATAGCGTCGGTTGTTCTTTTATCTTTCGTAGGGTTTCCTCGTTTGCCACCATATCCAGTCTTTTAACTCTCAGTTACTCCCGACGTCATCATAACTCGAAGGCTTCCAATGTTCTACCGTTCTGTTGCTCTTTCTTACATGTCACTGCCGTGAAACGCAATTCTCCTCACAACGGTCTTTTTCAGAGATTTTTTCCTTGCGAGAGAATCAAATTCAACCGAGGCTGAGAGGAACTGAAAGGAAACTCTTCGAAATCATTTTATAACAAAATCAAGTTCAACGGTGACTGGGTTTTTTTCAGAAAACTCGGGAAAATAGGAAAAAGTACCATCAATTGCAAATATAAATTGGAAAATCTGTTGACTCCATTTCAAAACTCTTGTCAGAAATAAATCCGTTGTTTCCCAAAGTGGTCCATCTGGATCTTCCACAATCACATGAAAAGCTAAATGATAAAAATTCTTATCCCTTACGTTGTTCCCACAACTTTGCATATATTTCTAGACTCTTTGCACTCATGCGTAATCATTGTAAATCGAGTTCATTATTTAGTTATTTTTTATATTAGTTGGCACTAAAATGTTTCCATTGGATGTATTTCTCGATGTGTTAGGAGGAAGAAGGGACTGCCACAATTTCAATCTCGCGCGAATAAAGCCCAATTTATTATTATTATAATCACGAATTCCTACTCCTCGTATCTCTTCATATCTCTTCTACATCTACATAATACCCTGCAAGCCGCCGCAAGGGTGTGTGGCGGGGGGTGTTAGGTCACCACCCAAAAAAAGGAAAAAAGAAAAACCGCTTTCAAAACTAACACATGCATGCAAACCCAAATCCACAGAACTGCATACATTCATAGAAACATCCTATCATTCTAAACGCATGCAAACACACATCTACCCCCCTTCACTCCACAAGCATGCAAGTAAACATGCTTAATTACAACAAACAATTGTATCTTAGGGTGCAGCAAGAAATTTATCCGAGAACGTGCAAGGTAGATTTAAGTAAGTAGCAAGGCGAAATACCACCACCACAAGAACGTGCTACATAAAACGCTCTCCTACCCAAGGTGAGGAATTTGGCCCAACGCTGCAGGCAGGAAGAGGGCTCCCCCACGGAGAGGGACAAGGAATGGAAGGGGAAATTTAGGGTACCAAAAGCAGAGCAAACAATCCTGTAAACAGCACTACATTACTTAATGGCATTCCAATGCGGGAAGGGTTTTGACAACAACACACAGGAGGTTAGTGAAAGTGCATGCAATTGAATTTAACTAATTGTTACCTAGACGCCGAGGGTGGCAAGTGGCATTTTTGTTATCTCCGAGTGTGACCCTACAGTTGTTATCCCGTATTGTCCGTGGGAAGAAGGAGTCCTTGAGTCTGCCAGTTCTGGCATCTATTTCCCGAATTTTGTACACATGATCCAAGCGACCAATGAATGATGGAGCGCGAATAATTTGCGAGACCTCGGCGCTGAAACATGCGGATCTGAATTTATTTAGTAAGTTCAACCTAGCATTGAGTCGTCTTTCTCTCAATGATTCCCATCCCAACATCATAAGCATTTCAGTGACGCTTTTCGTTTTATCGTAACAGTTTTCCACGAAACGAGCTGCCCGGCGTCGGACCTTCTCAATTTCCCGAACGAGGCCTTTTTCACACGGATCACATACGCTACATGCATATTCTAAATGGGGCCTTACAAGAGCGTGATAACAACGTTCGTTGACCTTGGAGTCACTTCTGCCGACAATGCGTCTAATAAATCCTAATTTTGTATATGCTTGCCCGAAATTAATTAATAACCTTAATTTGTAACCGAATTCCGTGGATCTTTCCAAAATATTTACCACCGAACATTTATTAAGATTCAAAGGCAAACCCCATTTTGAACACCATTCATTAATGCAATCTAAATCACGTGCTAAAATTAAACGGTCCTCATCCCCAGATATCTCCCGATAAATCACTGTGTCATCCGCAAACATCCTTGTCTTACTTTTCACTTCGCGGTTCAAATCGTTAACAAAAATCTAGAATAGTAACGGTCCGATAACACTTCCCTGAGGAACCCCCGAGGTGACTCGTACGCTGGTAGAACTAGCGCCGTCAAGGAATACCCTCTGTTCCCGCTCTGAAAGGAAGTCTTCAACCCAATTTATGGCGCCCTTGTGTATACCTGCGCACTTTAATTTATGGATGAGTTTACTATGTGGAACCTTATCAAATGCCTTTTGAAAATCTAAAAAGATCGCATCCACTTGCCTACCACTTTCACCCGATAAAAGAAAGTCATATGTGAATAATCCTAATTGGGTCTCGCATGAACGGGTTTTCCTGAATCCGTGTTGATTGTCATTTAAAAAGTTAATGTTATCAAGATATCTCATTATGGAACTGACAATTATGTGCTCTAAAATTTTGCAAGATATGGAAGTGAGAGAAATGGGTCTGTAATTGCTGGGGTCCTCCCTGTCACCACTTTTAAAAATAGACGTTATTTGCGCGGTTTTCCAATTCTTAGGGACTTTGCACTCAGTGAGGGATTTGTTAAATATAAATTCGAGGCACGGAGCGATGTTAGGAGATAAGTATTTTATCACCCTAGCTGGTATGTTTTCGGGGCTCGGGGATTTGTTTGGTTTAATGTCTTTGAGCAATTTGACAATTCCTTGCTCGTCCGCTGTTATTTTTGCCTTGGGTTCAGTATATATTGTTTCTTGGAGATACGCGGTGGCTGCATCGTTCGTGAAGACGCTCTGGAAGAATTCGTTTAGAATGTTGGCTTGACCCTCACTGTCAGTATGAATGGTATTGTTACAATCCCTACAGCAAGCCACGGTTTGTTGACCCCCATTTACTTCCCTAACATATGAGCAGAAAGCTTTGGGGTCAGTGTCCATATACTCGCAGAGTACTTTACGTTTAAAGTCTTGTAAAGCGCTACGTAATTGTGTTTTGGTTTCAATTTTAGAGTATCTATACTTGTCCAAAACTGTTTATTGTCCAAGGGTGATGAGTTCAGGCGTGCTTTCTTTACCCTTGAGTGTAACATTCTCTGTTTTCGAAGGGCTTTTTTAACGCCTTTGTTGAACCCCCTGGGGTCACGATTTGCTTTAACGTATTTTACAGGGATGAAATCTGTGATTCCTTTTTGCATAATTTTTACAAACTGTGTCCAAGTTTCTTCCACGGTGGCAAGACTTAAGCGCGTTTTGAAATCGTGTAGTGAAGAGTTTAAATGGCTGACAAAAGTTTCAAAATCTGCTTTTTGATAACTATACATTTTTCTTTTTGGCTTAATATTCTTTTTTATTTCTGCATTCAAGTTGATAATAACTGATTTATGGTCACTCCTACCCTCGTCAGTTGATACACTACTAATGCGTTCCGGTGTGTTCGTAAGAAATAAGTCCAATATGTTCTTTCCACGGGTGGGAGCGCGTACTGCTTGATGAAGCGAGTTTCTTTGAACCAATTTTAATAAGAAATTGCAAGATTCGCGATCACGGGTCCGAGATTTAACGCTATTGTTGTCTCAATCGATACCAGGGAGGTTAAAGTCACCACCAATTATATTGATGCATTTATTATTTTTGCGTGTAAATTTATTTATTTGTTCATTGAGGGTATTAAGTGTTTGAAAATTTGAGTCTGGAGGTCTATAGAAGGAGCATAAATTAATGTTGGGTTGATTGGATCGCAGTATGGTGCACCAAACACTTTCTATGTTATTTTTTTCAAATGCAAGTTGTTTGCTTTCAAGATTACTTTTCACAGCCACGAAAACTCATCCTCCGGGTCTTGTACCTCTAACATGTCGGTAAACTGTAAAATTTATTGGGAAAATTTCGTAGTCATTGATGCCATTACACAGCCAACTCTGTGCCTAATACTATATCAGCCGAATGACATTGGATTATGTGCTCGAAATCCGCTATTTTATTTTTGAGGTTTCTGCAATTTAATACAAGTATATTTAATTTATTTTTCTCTTGAATAACGCCCTTGTTTGTGTCTGACCGTAATTTACGACGCATTTGTGGAGAAGTGCATGTCAAATGTCTTTCTACGTCAATGCCAGGGTTTTCGGTTACTTTTACATGTTTAATAATTATATTAACTTCGCTAGTCCCAGAAGTTACCGACCCACTAACTGACCTACCCTCTATCCTAAAAAAGGCCAACTGTGGTCGAGTATCCGCTACCTTACTCGCCGACTCCGCCGTGTAATGGACCCCGGATCGGTTCAGGGGAGTCCTGCACGATTGGAGGGTTTGTCTAAGGTCAACGAAGGAGGCTCCTATGTCCGAGCAGAAACGACAAAGTCTCTGTTTAATGCCTTAAAGGGTTAAGTTATCTCTTGAGTTAAGTCTTTCGCATCCACCGTCTTCCCTGGTTTTCCCCGGTAACATTTTTCACTTCTGTTCTTTCTAGACAAATCTCAATCGAGGATTTTCGCAATAGGAATTTGATGATTTGATCACTAAATATGCTTGTGACCCCACTCAACTGTTAATTCTCTGACCAAAAGCAAAAAGAGGAAAGTCGAAACTTAGATTGATTTTGGAGTGGTACGCATATTCGTGTCCGCATTACTCAAATATTAACACATTCGAGTGATTGCGTTAAAAAATTCTAAACCTATACCATTTAATAATTGAGTAAGTGATACTTTCTGAGTGCTCTCAAGAGCATCGGTCTGGCAAGTCGAAAGATCCGTGGTTCAAGTCCTGGCCAAGGATATATTTTTGCAACTACGATCTGCTTGTTTCCGTCTTCCCTTCCATGGATCTCCTGTGATTGTTTTTTATGTGTGTTCCTATCCCTTTTCCTTATATTCATATGAATGGGTATGTGTGTATATGTGTGTGTGTGTATATATATATATATTATATATATATATATATATATATATATATATATATGCATTTACAATAAACGAAAACTCAAGATGATATTAAAAAATATTTGTAGTATCTTGTGGGGAGTGAAGCCAAATCCAATGAAGGAAAGATTTCTAAAAATAAACCACATGACTTCATTATTTGAGTCCACATTCAATCGTAGACATCCCCCTGTGTCATAGAACATTTTTTTTTTCTCCACAGCAGTCAATACGATTGCTGGTATTGACGCGAGTGGGCGCATTACTACTCACCTCCGAAGGATGCCTCCAAGGCGAGTGAGGTCAACGGCCCAACTAATGCACCAACGACCAAAGCTGCGCCGCCATTCGGATCCCTCCGCTTGCATTAAGATGGGATTTGGAAGAATCCTTCGGTGCTTGCACCCTGAGCGCTCCGGCCAAGAGCCAAACTCCCTCCGCCCACCTGGATAACATGCCTCCCGTTTTGCACACACTATGTATTGATACACATCATTACGTAAAAATAAATGAAAGTGTTAATAAGAAAATTCGAAACAATAATAACACGAAAAATACTCGTATATGAATAACAAACATAAACATCCCCGTTTAGGCACGAGGTAAAATTCACCATTACGACCTCAAGAACCCGACTGTAGGACATGTGGTGAGAGGAGAAAGGTTTTACCGATTAGAGAAGAAACGTAGACTCGGGCGTATCAAAGTCAGCAGTATGGAGGGCGGAGGGGTCGCTATCGGGCTCCGAGACGCCCGGCCCGTCCGACGCAAGGGTCGGGAAAGGCCTCACCGGGAAAGGCCCAGACGGACGTTTGGGGCCCGGACTCCGGTTGCATAATATGTTTTTCGCTTAAATTTATATGTCCGCATTGTATTCGCTCATCAATATCTTCTCCACCGTGCTTTCTCTGAAAACCTTGATCCATTATTTAGCAGGGGCGTGCGTTGGAGCGGGATGGGGGGGAGATTGTGTAGAATAGAGAGAGAGGCCTGCGGAGTAGGGGGGAGGAGTGCGGCGGTGGGCGGGCGGGGGGACGGGAAAGCGATGACGCCGGTCACCACTCACTCACCCAAGGCGATTCGATTCGGAGCGCGCGCGCGAGGGGTGCAATCTCCAGCGGCCCTCGGTTCCCCCCCCCCCCTGGTATCCAAACCGCGCCGATTCTTTCTCTTCCAGTCCGATTCAGGAGCGGGCGGACGGACTCTCACCCCCACTCGCCCACCACGGGACTTCCTTTTCCCGACGGTGATGTGCGACATATATAATACATGTATGTGTGTATATATATATATATATATATATATATATATATATATATATATATATATATATATATATATATATATATTCACGCCCATTCAAACACGAGATCTCGCCATACGGCGAACATATATTCATTCACATGGAAATAGATATAAGGAAAAGGGATATTATATATATTTATGAGCAAGTCGCCTAGAACTAGTAAACTTTCGAGAAAGGACAAGGTACTCCAATGGAACATTTGCCTGGCCCTTCCTTGTGACCCCGAAGGCTCCGTTTGACCTTCGGGATTGCAAAAAAAGCAATAGAAAATCTACTCCTACACTTATTTAGCCATGTATATTAATGACGATGTTCGAGATATTCATTTAGGTAAGAAGTATGATTGACTTCTGGTCATAAGGACTCTCACATTACAATTCCGAATAAATGACCAGTATCCTTTCTCTACCCCGAGTCAGTCATGCCACGAACCCTCATAACCGCGGTCTCTCTCACCGGATGCATCAGCTCTGTCAAGGAAATCAGTAAGTGATCGGAAAATAGAATCCTGCCTTCAAAGTGGGTTTGATTCAGTGCACACATTAATTTTCACTGAAGTTCCTCATGATTGGAGTAATATTCCAGATTATTAGCGTTGAAATTTCACTTATCCTGCCAGTAATAAGTAAGATTAGAACTGACAAAACTATATGAATGCATCATTGATTAATTTAACTTTCTCAGTATCCATTGTGTTCCTTTTAATAGCATTTTCCGATGAATGAAAAGGAGTAACACTAGAATGGACAAATTAGGACTATTTTTGGCTATGAAATTAAATTTTCAATCAAATGTTACTGTCTCGAATAAAATAATCTCCGTAAGTGATTTCAATGTTGTTCAACGTGGGCTCAAACGTCATTCGGGGAAGTGGGTCCGCCCGGGGAGCTTGAGGGGGGGACTAGAAGACACAACATTCGTGTCAGATCCGAGGAGAAATCCCAGGGACACCTGTCGATAAACTCATGTTGAAAAATGACATCGCTTCTCACCGAAAGACGACACTTTTCTGACACCATTTGGAAACTTATAACTAGACGCTGGCGTTAGTCCGCAGGCGTAGAATTTGATTTCAATGTTATGATTCTAGAAAATCACTTCAAGGTAATAATTATATTAATTAAGTAAATTCAATTTTATATTAATGTAGGTAACGTTTAAACATCTGCGTTAATCAACCTTCAACAATTCGTTTTGGAATATTTATATATATATATTCGTTTTATATTTATACCTTTGGGAAAGTACTTATTTCCCATTGACATGAATAATAATAACATGAGTCAATTAACGCACTTCAATAAATGCACTGACTACTCTAGTCATAACGCACTTTGTCGTTATAAAAGCATAACAAAGGCAAATTGTGTACAAATCATGCCCCGTGTAATACATTAAGTGTTCAGTACTAACTACGGCCAAACAAGTAAAATATTTGGGGGTAGTTCTAACACCACGCCTTTCATGGGGAGCACATATCAGGACAATATGCGGATCCGCTTTAAAGAAACTGGGCTTCATTAAACGGGTGGTGGGGAAATGCAATGAGAAAGTTAAAAAGAGGTGTTATTTTGCTCTAGTTAGACCACATTTGGAATATGCCGCAAGTATTTGGGATCCTTGGGAGAAAATCTGGCAAAAAGAACTAGATAAAGTCCAGAGAAAATCCGCCAGATTCGTGAAAAATATATATGACGAGAACACAAGTGTAACAGGTCTCTTAGGAGATTTAGGCTGGAAGTCCCTTGAAATACGAAGAGAACAAGTGAGACTTCGACTTTTGAAAAAGTCAGAACCAGCGAGTTTAATGATGACACAAAAGGAATAATAATGGCCCCACACTACTTAGGTAGATCAGACCGCAAAGATAAAATAAGGGAGATAGATTCCAATACAGATGGATTCAAATTCTCATTCTTCCCCAGAACAATCAGAAATCATAATAGTAAGAATCCGAAGTCCATTTAGAAATATTAAAAACATTTAAGTTACAAGTCGGAACAAAATTAAAAATTCAAAGATTGTGCATGTGTATGCTTGTTGGTAGTTTGTGGGTTTGCATGTGTGTGAAAGGGTTGGGGCGAAAGGGTTCTTGCATGAATGTTTACCATATTTGGTTTGTGGGCTATAAATTTGTGGCTTCTGCATGCGGTTTTTTTCGCTAATTTACGGGTGGTGTCCTAACACCCCCCGCCGCACGCCCCTGCGGCGGCCCGCGGGGTATTGAGTAGATGTAGATGTAGGTGGAGTATGGAAATTGACTTGGTTAACCATCTTTTGACGGTGGAATTCGCTTTAAAAATGTGCAATTAAACTTATCCATTTAAATCGTTAAATTTTTATAATAGTTTTTGAAAGATTAATCAATGCAAATGATCAGGAATTGATATATAATTGCTAGTCCTAGGAAACGCGGAGTTAATTACTGCACTGCTGCAGTCAATATATTTTCAATCAATAAAAAAGTATAACAGAAAACAGTAATGTAAAATGTCTTAGCATTCAAAATACTTGTATTATTTTTCATAAGATTTTAAATATGATTCTGGGGCTAAATCCACAAAACCCAACGGCTCATCGTTTTTGGCGTCGGCGGAGAACGAAATGTGTTCGACGAACTCAACTGTACACCGTCTAATTTAGTTTCAGAAAAATAAACAGCTCATGGACCCCAGCAGTGCCAACTCGGGACTCTAAGGGTGTTGGGAAATCGTCGAGAGGCTGTTTCAGAAGGCCTTTGCAAGCAGAAACTCGACTCTGCTCTTGGTCGTCCGTCCAAAGACCTTCGGGACGCTGAGTTTTTAGCGCAAATCTTTCACATCGCCAAAATTCCAGCGATAATAGTTTGAAATGTCATTTTATAAATGCCAATTATACGATATGCGATCATGCGCACACTTAACAACCGAGGATTTGAATTCAGCACTTCACGCAATGCAATTCGAGAAAAATTGTTACCGATACTTTTTACGCAACGCTTGTAGTTTCACAGATACACGAGTCTCGCAATTGCGCATATGCATCATGCAATAATGCTTTCATCCGGTTAAAGCTTTGGATTCATGTTTTTAAACTGAGAGGTACACGAAACTTTTGATCTTATCCAGCCTATCAACACTCAGCCCGTTTCTCACTACTCTTAAAGAGTCCGGCGGGGAGGATCAGGTCAGGAGAAGCTGAGTGTGGAATTAGAGGGAAGACTTCGATCGGACGGGTCCTGATTGAGAGGGTCCCTGGAGGGAGGCGTGTGTGCAGGCCTTCGCGGATTGCCCTCCTGCCCCCCGCCCGCATCCTCCTCCCCCTCCTCCACGCGAGTGGTGGCCTCACCCTCCGAGGGACGATCAGAATCGTTATCTCGGGGGATAATATTGCTCAAAGGAAATTACGCGTACGAGAAGGCCCTCTCTCCCTCCGGGGGCACCAGGGAACATCCTTCAAGGGACCTTCCCCGCCCCCCTGGAAGGCAAGTGGCGACCTCGGTCAAAGCGCTGGCGTGAATAAAAGAGGAGGCTGCTGAGTTCGAGATGAGGAGGAGAAGGGGGATCACGGGGATCTGAAGGGCGGCTTCCCCCATTATCGCCCCTCTTGAAGGGGCCACGGAAGGAGGACTCTTTAATTTTCGATTCCCAGGGTTGAAGAAGGAGAGGTTGGGGCAGGGTTTTCCGGAAAATATTTTCGCGTCTATATATGCAACACCATTCCCATGGACTACGGCATTGACGCGGTGGAAGGGCTTTTGTGTTCCGATGACCCCCCCCCCCTTGAGATGATAATTGCTCCTGGTAGGGTCGCCCATACCAGATAGGTCCACGCAGCGTCTGCTCCTCAGTGAGGCGCCTGACCCCAGGCGTCTGACAAAGGCGACTGACCCCAGTAGGGTGGCTATTAAGTGATGGTGTCACGTTTAAAATACCATTAAGGAAGAAAACAGGAAACAACCTTAATTATTATTCCCAAGAATTTTATAATGGACTGTATAGAAAATTTCAGTCCTGGCAACTGCGGGATTCGGCCCAATTGGCCTTGTGCTGTGCCCGGCAGTGGGAGAGAAAAGCTGGGCAAGCAAACAAGTGCAGATAAAACGAGGGGTTCACGGATTAGGATGGGAACTAGGAATGTTAGAACAATGTTGAGGACAGGGAAGGTAGAGATTATAAAGCGAGAGAAGGAAAGAGGAAATGTAGATATTTTAGGTCTGTGCGAGGTGAGATGGAAGGATAGTGAGGATTACTGGAGTGATAGTCAAAGAGTAATATACAGCAGAGGGGACAAAAGCAAACTAGGGGTTGCCATAATATTAAATAAAGAGGTAGGAAGAAGCGTAGTCAACACAGAACAAGCAATGGATAGAATATTACTAGTATCGATAAAAGTAGAACCGACGAACTTTTTTCATTGTTCAGGCCAACTCGCCAAAAAGCAATAATATGAAGGGAGAAATAGGGTATACCTTCAATTGAAAAAAATAATTGCAGTTGTTCCTGGATGGAAGAATTTGATAGTGATGGGGGTTAGGAATGTACGATGGTAGGTGAAGGAAGAGATGGTGGTGAGGTGGGGGACTATGGTTTAGGTTCAAGGAATGACCGCGGAGAGAAAGCAATTGAATTCTGCAGGAGACAGGGGTTAGTCATCACCAGCACTTGGTTTAGACACGACAAAATGCGTAGGTATACATGGGAAATGCTCTGGGATATAAAAAAAGTTTCATCTAGATTATGCAATGGTTAGGCACAGACTTAGGAACAATCGGATTAAGTCGCAGTTCCCTTGGAACGGATGCGGACTCATCATAATTTAGACTTAATGAAGTGTATCACCAGATTAAAGAGTATAAAATAGGGAAGACGGTTTATGAAATGAAACTTTGAAGCATTAAAAGAAACGAAAAGAAAAGAGCATCAGGAAATAACGAGTGAAGACTTGGAGGCGTGTACATCAGAAGAAAGATGGCGATGAAATCTACAAACGAAACTATGAGAAGAGTAAATAGGAAAAGAGCAAGAAAACCACGCACCCCGGGCGAGATGATGAGAAGGATAGCTCAGATTATGAAATCGACATAAGTACCCTACGATGCACCAGAAAGTTGTGTGGCAGGGGGTGCAAACGCCAGGTAGGAAATGTGACAAACCACTGTAGGGTGCGGACGGCGTGAGCCGTCATCTCTCCCCCCACAGAGAGACGAGGGATGGAAGGAGAAACTTTAAATTGACAAGGGTAGGAAATATTGTACCGAGCATTACATTGATTGAATAACAGTTCTATGCGGTCATGCGGGAAGAGATTTGACCACAAAACACACGAGAAATAGAGGTGCGTAATCACCGAATTAGTTAGAATATATAAAGAGTTCAGTTTTCAACTGAGGCAGGAGATAAATAGGGAGAAAGAAACGCAACGGAAGAGACGTTGCAAGGGATGTCGTCGGGCCGGGGTGTGTACCCTGGTGGATGGAATGGGGGGCGAGGAGGGGTGGTCGAAGGGTGGGGGAGGGGGCTGGTGGGAGATTGCGAGCGGCGTTAACTGGAATGGCGCACGTGTCGATGACGCATGCGGGAAGAGCGGCCGATTATTTCCAGGAACGGAAACTGCGTGGATCAATCATCTGGCGTTCGTGGGATTTGACGGAAGTCCCTCTTCCCGGCAGCAGCGGAATTCCGGGGGGAAGAGGGGTAGGGTAAGAGATAGTATCGAATCACTGTCGGGACCAAATATCATTCAATATTTACGCTCTCAAGGATAAAAAAGGAAAAGCAAGAAGCGAACCTGTGGCAATTAGATAGTGTGCTGCATTTAGTAGAGTCGATTCGACCTCGCTTAATTCATGCTGTCGTCAGTGCCGCATGAAATATGTACACGTTTTGAGAGTTTCTCGGATCAAAGAGGAAGGTAATCCCAATCTTTTCGTGTCTGTTGTGGAAGGGCTTTGCTCTATTTTATGCGCGAACTTTTATTTACTCAAATTCCGTTGCGATGACAACGTATAACAACCACGCAGGAGCAACTCTCATTGACCTAATGCAAGAAAAGTTCTTGGTCGAATAAAATGTGCAGTAATTATTTACAATTGCATAAAAATCCTCAAACCTATTTTTCTTAGTCCGCAAAGCGTCACGAGGACGTATGGCAGTGGGCCTTGGGTCACCAATCATTATAGTAATTTATGATTGTCATTCTTGGGTTATCGTTTGTTTGGTTTACCGGAAATGCGAACTGTCTCCCGTGGTGTTCCCTAATTGGTGGTCACGATAGATAAAGGATTCTTCAGTTCATCGGTCTGTCCCTGTCAATATCCTTCAACGTCTTGATGTGATCGCAAATCAACGATTATTTTAATTCATAGCTAAAATATTTCTTCCGTGTCAGCTTAAACATGAATGGCTTCTTTTTATGACAAAAATACGAGGATGATATTAACATGTTTCCCCGTGCTTTTTCCGATGAAAGTGAGTACTTGTATGTTAGTGGGACTCCATAAAGTAATATTTCCTGGTCCGCTTTTCTCCTCCTCCTTTGTGCTAACGAAGGATTCACTTTATTTGTCGCCTGCACCTTCATGTTGGCATTCTGAACTTCTGCGCTGAATCGCGAGGGCTTAGCCGCAGAGCTCTGTATCGCGCTTGATGCTATTGCCATGCAACGAAGTATTTAATATTTCCTATAGGTTTGTGATATAAAGAAAGAAATTACGTTAGGCAGAGTCCTTTCACAAGGAGGACAGTTATGACAAGGTCGTTGAATAAATATGTTAAGAAAAGGCTCGTTAAAACTTTGATATGGAGCGTAGTTATGTACGGCGCGGAAACATGGTCACTGAAGCAGGAGGATAGACGTAGAATAGAGGCTTTTGAAATGAGGGCGTGGAGAAGAGTGGAGAAGGTGAAATGGACCGAAAGGAAAACAAAGGAGGAAGTATAGCTAGGGATGGTGGGTGAGTAGAGGGGTTTGTAGGGAGCAATCCTAAGTAGGCAGGAAAAATGGATGAAGGGCGTATTGATTGGCAGTGGGATGTTGAAGACTCTAATAGAGGAGAAAATGTTAGACAAACGAGAAAAGGGCAGGAGCAAGATAGGGATGTTGGATGGAACGAAGGGAGGAAGGAAGTACACAGATATGAAGGACTTGATGTCGAGTAGGTTGCTGGATTGTGTTTTGTTAGGAGATAGTCATTTGGTAGTTGTGTCCACCTAAAACCTACCTGAACCGGTAGATTAACTTAAAAATATAGATAAAATATAATATATAAATTAAAAATTACATATATTACATATACGAGGTTTGTATAAAAATATTGGTAACAATTTTTTCATGACGTGCATTGCGTGAAGTGCTGAATTCAGACTGGCGTCGGTTAAGTTTATGCATGATCGCATATCTAATATTGACATTGATAAGATGACAGCACACAGAATATTATCACGGAAAATTTAACCATACGAAAGATTTGCGTAAAAGTCCTCCTCTCGAAGGTCTTCGGAAGAACGACTAAGAGCAGAGTCGAGTGTCTTTGCTTGCAAATACCTTTTACAACGTTATCGCGACGATTCCCCAACCCCCTTTCAGTTCCGAATTGGCACCAGCAGACTATTATTCCTATTTCCAAACGTGAAATCCTCCCTCAAAGGACTCCAACATAGATTCCTACTAAGTGCCGTCAAAAGAAGCTAACCTACGTACCCTTTATTGTACCCTTATCCGGCATCCGCCTACCAGGGAGTCTTCAAGCCGTAAAAAGCCACCTTGTATACAGGTATATATTTGTATATATATAATTAGGTATATGATTTCTTCGATGTAACAAGGAAGTGTTTAATAAAAAAATTTACAGCAACACACAATATGAGAACACATAAAAGGAACACTCACACGTTATTTCTTGATAATTCCGAGAGTCCGATAATTCCGAACTAATCTTCTGAGGAAGACGGAGCTCAATTCCGTCGAAATTATCAAGAAATAACGCGTGAGTGTTCCTTTTATGTGTTCTCATATTCTGTGTTGCTGTCAAAGTTTTTTATAATTATATATATATATATATATAAACACATGTATGTTTATGTATAAGTATGTGTATTTTTAATATATTTAATCCGGTAGAACGATAATAATAATAACAATCAATATCATAGAGGTCATTTCTACAATTATTTTTCATCACAAATGACATCTCACTACATCTGTAGCGAAGTTACGACCTTATCACTAGGCTGTTCGAGTCATTGTGGCCTCAAATACACATGCCTGGCAAGCAGTACTTTCACATTAGCGGTTTCTTAAGAGATCCTCCTCCATTCCCCTTCAACGTTTAAACAGATTTCACCGTAGAAGCGAATGGCTTTGCTGTTTATTCCCGTCTCTGGGATTCACCTCCTCGGCCCATGGAGTGAGGAACACCGGCACATTGAAATGCAGCTCTGAATGCAACAGACTCCTCGCTCCCTCTTTTTTCACGAACACTCATCCGCCAGAGGTCACTCAAAGTGGTCTACCCCGTATTTATTGTTATTCTTTAGCATTCTACCGGTTAAGGGAAGCTTTTAGGATGGATACAGCCTATACAATTTCTCATAACCAAAAACACAGCCTGCAATCAAGCATTACAATTAGTCCCTTCAAATATTCCGCGTATTTCCTCCTTCTCATCGCCAAAAATGCCTGTGTCCTATGCCCCGCCCTCCACTTTCCTCAAATGCCAAGTTTATGAGCCACACAAGACTACGAATACCATTGATGGCAGGCGGGAAGTGTGAAGAACTTAAGAAGATAATTTTATAGGGAAACTAATATTTAACCAGTGGAGGATGTCCAAGATATGTCATAGCTTTCCAACCTCTCTCTTTTATTGATCATACATAGTACATACTTTTACCATTCCCGTATACATTTAGAGGCTCCCAAGTATCGCAGGCTGCAGAGTAAGCCACATCTCACTCCTGAAAAATTACAGAATTTTCGCATTACAGTTTCCGGAAAATAAATGTGTGTCCCGAAGTTTATACATATATTATATAGTATTCTTTTTAACCACTCCACACCAATGCTAAAAATCACGTATTGGTATTGAAAAAAATTTAACAGCAAGTACTCCATGCAATATCTATACTCACTTTGAAATCTGTGAATTTGAATATTCAACCCAAAAAAAATCAACCCTATCGCAATGCTATGGAGCACGGGTGAACTCACATTAACTTTTATATTTACGACATTTTATGACGCTGGAAGAAGTTTCGAAGGTATTGCTAGAGAAGTGGAGACGGAGGGGGAGGGACTGTTCCTTTTTTTAATTCTTCAAAGAGCGTCTGTTCAGTTCATTTTGATCAAACATTGTTAAGCCGTCGATTTGGAAAACAATTTAATGCCTTCAATGCGAAGAAACTTCTCTGGGTTTGAATGAATAAATATCTTTAAAAGGTTCTTTTACGTTAAAAGCATGTGCCGGGCGTCGAAGGGAAATCTCTCCGAGCCTAGTGCATGCTGGGAATGCACCACTGCACGGAGAATATCCTCCGCGGGAAGCCCCTGATGATCGAGTCGCGCGAATCGAGACGCCGCTGGACGCCAACGGGAGGGGGCGCTTCTATTGCTTCCGCAAGAACGGCATATTGGGATTCTTTTATTCTGGTCCGGCGGCCCATAAAACGATGCCGAGGGGGTGCCATTTAGCGTGGTGCCTTTCTAGGGCCAGGCGGTGACGTTGGCTTGGTCTCTCTCCTCAGTTTAATGAATTATCCACGATAATACCCAATGGCGGATTCCATTGGAGTGGCACTTAGCTTTAATTTACATGTATGCGTATCGTGAGAAAGGCTTGTAGTTTGCCTATTCCATAAGGCTTACCGTTTAAAAATTATGTCGCGGCATCATAACTATTTACGCCGGGGGACACTTTTGGGACGATATCCCAAATCGGAACGGCATACGAGTTTGATATTAGCATAAAATGGTTTATCGCACATTCCCATTGCATTCGCTATTTATGTACGTATGTGGTATTGACGTAAAAGCAGTGCTAATATCAATGGTACCTTTAACTCGACGCGATGATGAACGCTCGACAAGAACATTTATGTGAACAGGACGCCCCCACTTGGGTGTGACAATTAATAATCGATATGCATTTTGTTTATTTTGGTAATTATATATGGTAAAAGATTTGCAAATTTTTATCGAATTTTCCTTGACTTACGGGAGGCCATGTCCGCTTGGACGTCTGCTCGCAGGGAGCCGAGTGTGGGTTGGACTGGTACGAAGCGTCCGGTAGGGCACATTCCCTCGTGCAGGCGCTGTCCCCAAGGGCGTCCTTCGTCTTGACTCCTAAGAAACCTGACCTATGAACTAAATTTAAGAACATTCATCTTTTCAATAGAAGTCGTTAATTAACCCAACCACGGATATGCATGCATACTTTAGGTCTCCAAATATGTGCGGTCTCTCGTATCCAACTTAAACAGAAAACGTGAAACGGCAACAAAGGAGAGTAAACAGTTCGACGAACAGCAAGAATCAAAAGAAACATTCGGTAAGATTCTCCCCATTGCGAGCATTAATGATGTAGGACTATTTCACATTTTTGTGGCAGTTATTATTTCATAGAACTAAGCACCAAGAAATAGGCAGAATGGTCGTATTGGTGGACTTCGGCACTGAGAACTTCGCTGGAATGTGTGCTCCTTCAAGTCTTGAGTTCTCGAGCAAGAGCTGTTGGATTCGTTTGTGAGCCGGCCTTTAAAACGGCTCCGGGGTCAGGGCCGGCGGGGGAGAGGCGTGGCGGATGGGCTCGGTGGGGCGGGGGGGGGGGGAGTCGCCGCATGCCGCGGGGCTGTTTTTGGAACCTCGGAAGAGGGAAGGAATCCTAAAACTGGTTCGGGACGCGACATTTAAGGACGCAGAAAGGTCTTGGCTGAGAGAACAGGAACCGTGTGAAATGCCTTCGTTAAGGGTCAAGTTTCTCCGCGAGACGGGGAAGGGGGGATATGTTGTTGCCTTCTTGCACTCGAGGACACGCAAGGCCCTCCGAGTGAAGAGATCGTGGACGGGCGGTGAGGGATTACGGGAATTCAGTAGATGTGCAGTAATAATTGATCCATATGCAATATCTTATAATGTTAGCTACAACGAGAGTGTGTGGTAGGGCGTGGTAGAGTAATTGGTGGCCATTTGCGTGGAGTGTCCTATCTTATAATTGTAATACGTGATGTTTACTACTGTTAAGATTCTGAAATTAGAGGGAGAAGACTTACATGCATACCGGTATGCTCGGCAGTCAATTTCACTGAAAATCTCGTCGTAATCTCGCATACCCAGTTGCAGATTCAGGGGAGGCCATGGTCCAGCCCTTCGTGCCTTTGCTTAGTCAGGTCGATCTCTCATTTTTGACTTTGAGCTCCGTGTCCAAGCAGTTATCATTAAATTAAAGTAATAAAGACAAATAGAATTTGTTACGTTGTTTGTTTAAAAGTATGATTAAAAAGTTTTACTGAGTATTACTACTAGGGCTACCTAATAATATTTTATTAAACCACAAGTCCATAACTCCCAATTCGGGCGTCTAGATCCACCCCTACGCCTGCAAATGAAAATGGCGTGACTAAAATTATTGCCTTCCTGTCTGAAACGATGGAAATATACGAAAACAATTCGAAAGAGTAAGCTATAAAATAGAGCAACGTTACCGAACGGTAATTCATTGGGTGATCTCTAGCTGTAGCCTATCTGGAAACCGCTCTCCACCCGTCCTCCTGCATCACATCTTAACCCGCCACTTGACTAACCCCCTCAATCATTTCTTTCCTACTAATCTATCCTGGCATACTTCTTCCCGCTTCTGTCTCATTCATGTTAAGTTTCACCCGCACTCTCCTGTAATATACCATTGCAACTCAATTTTACATTTTAGGATGCATTCTGAGTCCAAATGCTAAAAGGAGGTTATTATACGAGTTTGCTCAGATGAGTCATTTTGTCTTTTATAATCGCTAAAAAAACCTTCATTCCGCTCTGAAAATAAAAAGAACGAGGAATAAGTGGTTGGAGGAAAGTAGAACCGAGAGAAAAAACGAGCATGGACCACTGGATGCTGGGCGTCGCACGATTTAAAAAAAAAAACTTTTTAAAGCCGCTATCTATCTTTAAAGTAAGCCTCGGGAACTGTAATAATTTTTTTCACCAAACTTTTTCTTCCATTTACGTGAATTTGCTAAGGTGAGCAATATTTTTTCAAAGCCGTATTTCGTTAAAAAATTGTTTAAGTTCAAAAGAGATACTATATTTTTTAGTAATGCTTGAATTTAAGTTTTCTGTTTGCTAACTATGATTAATTTCATTTTTGGCATGCAAAAATGATTTCCTGTTCCACCCCGTCTATTTTTTAATGAGTTGAAAGGTTTTGCCTACATGTGGTGGTGTATGGGAGGTTTTCCGCTCCTATCCCAATTTTGCAAGGGTTATTTAATATTATGATCCTCTACTTAAATAAATTCATTCTCTTTTGAGCAGTGTTGTGTAAAAAGTCGGAGTCGGGGAGTAAGTAAACTCGCAAAATAGCAATAAGCACAACTTTGTTCACAGATTGTAGAGTTTTGATTCGTCTGGTTAGTTGCTGTTAAACGGAAACATTTTTCCTTTAGGTTTCGGACAATTTCGACAGATTTTTTGCTGTCGAGTAAAGATCGGCACTCAAAGGAAACTCCGTGATTAATGCTCGTTTATTTTTTTATTCATTAAAAAAATGCTTCGGCTCCTCCCCCAAATGTAAATGAAAGGAAAGGCGGGAGTGATTAATGATCCTGGTCGGGAAAAGTAGATTAAATGGCATTTTACCAGAGAAGATTCGAGCGCTAACGCTGGCTTTCATATGCAAACCACGGAGACACCCAAGCTGTTTACCCTAATCTTCGGAAGATTGTTATTTGAGATGCGTAAAGATTCATGGCCGGCAGCACACATTTCCATTCAATATCCTTAAAGGTTGGTGGGATAGCATTTTCTTATTTCATGATTCGAAATCATAGTTTCACCACAATTACGCTTCGTTTCCAGGAATGCATATTTCAATGCATCCCTCGTGAATTGACACATAACGTACCGTTATTTCATACCAATATTCCACATTCGTGCCTCAATTCCATGGTATCAGGATAAACCTTGTGACGCCTCGCTGTGATGATCGACTTCGCATCTTGAAGTCTTAGAAAATAACTGGAAGACCTGAAGATTTTGCATCTTCGATGAAAGCGGTCGGACCGGTATAAGGATTGGGGAAATCTGCGAACTCTTTTCTACTTCTCCTTTGCTCACCGTAATTTCTGGGTGAAATACGTGTATTTATATGTTACGCCTGCACCTTATTCCTAAGCTCATACGTGTTTAGATATATTTTAATCTAATGGTGAGAGAAGAATCCTATTACCAAAGAGGCCACATGGAGTAGACAATTAAGTTGAAATTGCCGTTGAGAAAGAATGTCGAGAAAATGCTCGTTAAAACTTTGATACAGAGTGTAGCTATGTACGGCGCTGGAAGGTAGTCACTGAAGCAGGAGGATAGACGTAGATTGGAGGCTTTTGAAATGTGGGTGTGGAGATGGATGGAGGAGGTGAAATGGACCGAAAGGAAAACAAATGAGGAGGTATTGGATATGGTGAAAGAGGAGGAGGAATTTGTTGGAAGAAATCATGAGGAGGTAGGAAAAATGGACGAATTACATATTGATCGTCAGTGGGATGTTGAAGACTGTAAAAGAGGGAAGAATGTTAGGCAAACGGGGAAAGGGCAGGAACAGGATAGGGATGTCGGACGGGATGAAGGGAGGAAAGAAGTACACAGAGATGAAAAGGGACCTGATGTACAGTGTGTTGCTCGATTGTGATTTGTTTGGAGTCGCAAGATATTTATTTGATAGTTGTGTCCATCCATAAACCTACCGTAACCGGTAGATTACTTTATATATATATCCCGGGTTCGAACCCCGGGCAAGCCATTACCTGCAGTACCTGCAGCTCTACGCAAGCTATGTGATCTTTCGGGTACCAGATCTTCCTGGGAAACCATAACCGGCACAGGGAAAGGAAATGCCCCTCCTACCCTGATGTGTGACTTTCACACGCCACGCCATGTGGCTTAGTACTGGGTGAACTCTACCATCACCTACTAAACCGACCTTTGGGTTGAATACTGTGTTTATGGTTATATATAATATATATATGCACACATACGGATTCCAACACGAAAACCCTCCATATCGCATGAGGGAAGGAAGTATACAGAGATGAAGAGAGACGTGTTGTAGAATAAGACGTTGGGTTGTGTTTTGTTAGTAGAGGCAAAATATATAGTGGTGTTCATTCAATATCTACATTTAAACGGTAGACTACTGAGTAATAATGAATGAGCCATGGGACCCGTTTTAATGCTTAATTTTGATAAGAGTGATACATTTGAAGTGTTAAATTATTTACTTATTTTCTTCATTATTTTACTGTCAGTACCAAGAAAAAACTACTAGGGTGTGTGGCAGGAGGTGAATACACACCAGACTAGTTTTTGACCCTAATACTTTTACCCCAACTGCGGTCGGAAAACGTAATCCCTTATCGTTCGTAGGAAAAGTTATATGTATTAAATCTATCTCTCCTGCACTCAGTTTCCCTAATTTTACTGACACGACCTCCCCTACGATATTTTGAATTTCTTAACGTTTGAAGAAGGAACCGGTTTGTACGAAAATTCTGCGAGACTGGTACAATCAATTTATAAAATAGTATGGTGCATCCGTAAAGAAACCGTTTCCGAGATGCGAGTATTATACCGCACCGTGATTTCATGCCATTATTTTTGACTGTATAGTTTTTTACCACGATTTTCTCGTCTCCATTGTAAAATGATGAATATGCCGTAGAGTACCCTCCACTCTAGGCCACGTGGTCTTGGCCCCATGTCAAATTTAAATTATCTACGCATAAAGTTTTTCACTATTTTTCCAAATTTTTCTCGTTAGTTTTCTGAGAGTAGGTAGATTTCAGAAAATTTACCAGTAGCTGTCAATAGCCTCCCCAACAAAACTCATGGTAAATTTCGCGAAAAATACTACTGCAACACTACTACTACAAATACTACGCATTACCATAAATGTATTTCCTTTCCTACAAGTCTAAATGATTACGGGGGAATAAAATGTTTAACTACTTTGCTGTAATACTTCATCCCTCTCCTTGGTATTAAAATTTAAAATTGCGTAATATTTAGTTAAGGATAATAAATAAAGGAACCTAGGACAAAAAACTCCACATGATGTCTGAAATTTTCGAAAAATCTGAGACCAGGAAAACAAAAGAGACCGAGGGTCAGTAGAGTGTAATATGTATTTGGGTCTTGGTCAAATTTTCGCGAACAGCATTTGCACATTATTTCCACTACGTCAGAGGTAAGGTTGAAAGGTTTAAAAAAGGAGAAAAAAAAACAAATCTGAATTGAAGTTGCATGGGTGGGTGGGAATGGGGGGGGGGAGAGGGATTGTTCCCTTTGTGGGGATCTCTCGACCGAGCAATGGACGCGATTCATATTTTCCGCATGAGGAACACCCGCCTTGCGGTTTCGACTTCCTCCCCGGAGGCCGAAGTTTACCCGGCCGCCGAGGTGCCTGGCCACCATTCATTTCGCGCGGGCGCAAGTTGCGTTGGTCGGCCGGCCCTTGGCCCGCTTTGCCGGCGGAGGTTGCACGCCTGAGTTGTGGGGTCGATCCCTTGCCCCCCCAAAATGCCGCACACCCATGCAAGCCGGGAATTTGGGATGTGTCCGTAAATTCCCTCTGTTTCGGAGTCCTCGAGTGGGGAGGGTAGGGCGATTGGATCCACGCTCTATCCTGCAGACCTCCACGGGGGCACACGGCAGGGGGCCATCGGCATAATATTGCATGTTCAATTGCAATGTTCGGTGCCATTTCAATCGGCTGGCTTGGGCTGTCTTGCGTGATGTTGCATGCTGTAGTCCTCACAATTTAGAATTACGTTCTGATTTTTTGACTTACTGTGGTCTTATCTAAAAATTCAATTATTATTAAATGAAATCCACCAAAGGTTAGGTGCATTATGGACGGACAGAAGTTATCAAGATGCCAAGTGGTACAGAGGATATTTCCTTGCCTCTCCTAACAAAACATAACCTAACAACAACTCTACCATAACCCCCCCGTAATTTCAGTTTTAGGTTTTTGGCTGGGGAGGCAACCGATAGCTGAGGTCATTTGCGCCAGTAGGGATGGTTGTGAAATAAGGGTGGAGAAAAACTCGGCGTCGGCATTAGTCTACTCTTGTCGATAGGCGCCAAGCGTCACATAGTGTAACGTCCCATCCGACGGACGTCGTACTCACTCAAGGTGCTCTCCTCAAAGCACCTCAAGTAGGGATCGGGATACCACTGGAAAATATTTGTTGCCCCCAGGATTTGAACCCGGGCCTTCGCGGTGGGAAGTACGTTAAGGGGCTGTACGTTAGCCTCCGTACCTACCAATTCCCTCCCTTTACTTCAATTCAATATATATATATATATATGTGTGTGTGTGTGTGTGTGTGACACTTGAGAAAGTCCCACGGATGTGAATAATAATGTATATGAAGTTAGCACTAGTGGAGAAAGAAAAAAACACAGAAAAAAGAGAGAGTTTCTTTTCTTATATCATTATATCTATATAGATATGTTTGTATGTAAAAAATATATATATTCATATACATGTTTGTATATGAATATATTATACATTTGTATATATATATATGTATATATATATAAATGTATATATATATGTATGTATATATATATATATATATATATATATATATATATATATATATATATATATATATATATATATATATATATATATATATATATATATATATATATATATATATATATATATATATATATATATATATATGGGTCGCGGTGGTCCAGTGGGTAGAGCGTAGAGCGACTACTGACCGGAGGGTCCCGGGTTCGATTCCCGGGCGAGGCACTCTGGGCACCTGCAGCTCCACCCAAGCTAGCTGATTTTTCGGGTACCAGATCTTCCTGGGAAACCATAACCGGCACAGGGAAAGGAACTGGCCTCCCTACCCTGATGTGTGAATATTCACACGCCGTCGGGCTTGGTACATGGGTGAGCTCTACCATCACCTACTAAACCGACCTTCTGGTTGATTACTGTGTTTATGGTTTTATATATATATACATATATGTATATATATATTCATTTAAATGGAAATAGGTATAAGAAATAGGCATGAGAACACAATATAATGCGTATTATTATTATTATTAAATACGCACACTTTAACGACTTCCTGAATTCAGCACTTAACGCACTCCTTGAACGTTGTCGACGGTTCTTTTGGTCCACGGCCGTTTAGCGCGGGGCTCGTCCTCCACACTCTCACATCCATCCTTTCTTGTGCCACTTAAAAACTGCCCGTTTGTGACATGCTTTCATATTTAAACAGTTTGCAAATTATGACCAAGATTTCAATACCCGAATTGATTAGTTCAACACAAATTTTAATGGCGTACCGTTCTACCCCTCGAAAAACTCGCTCTAGCTCAAACAAAAAATCGCAAACGATTGGCACTTGGTGCGTGTTGAAGCTAAGACTCCCCACCGCCGAAACTGCACAGTCCAAGCGCGTTTTGCAACGTATCGTTTCGTCAGAAAACAATTTTCCCAATATGTTTTGTACAAATCTTTAACTTCCTTCCTCACATTTACATATCTATCCAATTCCTACCTCTTCCTCGATTACTAAACTTCCTCCCTTCCCTATAACAGTTTTTAACACCGCATCGCCAATCAAAACACCCTGCATCCATCTTTCTTACCTCTTTTTGATTTCTTTCAACATTTCCCTCGCCTCCCCCACCATGCCTAGCACTGTCTTATTTGTTTTCCTCTCTGCCTACTTCACCTTCTCCATCCTTCTCAACACTCACATTTCAAAAACCTCCAATCCACACCTCCTATGACCCTGCCTCCTCAGTGACCATGTTTACGCGCCGTATATAACTTCGCTCAGCACCAAATTTTTAACGAGCCTATTCTTAAATTCTTTTCTCAAAAGTTTCAGTCATCAATTGTCTACTCCTTGCGAAAACTGCTTTGTGTAACGAAATTATTCTACTAATGTTCCTGCTATCTTGACCATTCTGGTCCAAAACACTACCGACATGTCGTTGGTAAACTGTTCCACCTGCTCTAGCTTCTGCTATCCTATTATAACGTTCAAGTTAGTGGCATGGGTGAGTGTGAACGGAAAGGATTCCACCACGGTCGCGTAAGTACGCTGAAATCAAATCGCCTCCGCCTCGGTTGAAGTTGCCCGGATAAGTTTCCGAACACCAGAGGGCCGAGGAGCGCAGGACGGCATTCTTTCGAAGAGATGGATTTATTGGTGTGCAGAAGCTGCAAATGTGCTCATTTATCACTTCCCATATGCGAACATGCTTGAATGAGAACGAAAATTTCCACATTTATTCGACGAGAATGTTAGCGAACGATGGGGAGATTACCGAGTGACGCAGTTTGAATGAGAGAGATATTTGTATTATACCGTGTATTTTGTCTTTTAAATAATGAAAGATCACTGGTGTTAATCATTTCATTCCCTTCGTATCTGCTTGTATGTGTAAATAGCGTGGCGTCAAATCCTTAGCTACCATTCTCATCTCTCCGTGAACGCTGATCAATTATATCCAGCAACTTTTCAACTCCAAATGATCTCCGTGATCCAAGTGGTCGCGATCGAAGAAATAAACGGAATTTAAAAAAAAATATTGAACATTTTCCATTTTTGAAACAGGTTTAAAAAATAAATTAAGAATCAAACATGATATTAACGACACAGCATCCTTTAAGAGGAGACTCTTTTGTTAATTAATTTAAAGCAAGTTGGACGATTATTTATTCAAGAATTTCGTGAAATTAAGAAAAGGAAAAAAAAGCATACCACCTTTGCTGTTTTAAATTTTTCGTTTCCAGTCCTTTCTGTGAGTTTTCCCATTCATTGTTCTCTCGATAGAATTTCATTCACGTGATCCTCTGTACTGCTCATCAATCATTTATTCGCCTCGGGATTACCGAATGGAAACCCTCCTCCCTCCATTATATTGATCTAAACAGTTTAATTCATCACCCTGCTGCCATCCAGGTCTAGTCCATTGAAGCCTATTACTTTCACACCCATCGTAGCCTTTATGAAATGTGAAGTTAGTATGATTGAATAATGGACATATAGGATCTGTCCTAAAAATAAGTAGAATGATACTCAGCCACCAATACAGATTGCTGGAGTGAGATGATTTGTTGTGGGAAAGGTAATAGGAGATCTGGGGAAAGCAAAGCGACCCATGCCAGTTAACTTTGGGCATTTAAAGTCTGCGGATTGGTGCTAGACTGGACCCCTGCTCGGTGGTCACGTCACGACTTCACGATGCCACATTCCAGTGAGCAATGATATGCGATACATTTGCGCATTAAGCTTTGAAAATTGAGTTCGGGGACCATGATCATGGATAATAATGCTAATGAGGATTGAGAAATGTATCAAAAGATGGTTTTCTGCTTGCACAGGTTGTTCTGGGAGCGTAGAGAGGAGGTTGACGATGATGAATGTCTACCAACAACACCACTGCGCGATGAAAATGTGCAAAAAGTGAGACATATGCTCAAATGATTGTCTCCTAAATGTCAGGATGTTAGCAGAAGAGTAAAAATATCAGAAGACTACAGTAAATTGCATTCTTACAGATTTAGCCATGGAAAAGACGTGCCAAGATTGCCCCAAAGGTGCTGTCAGAAGACTGCTTGTGTGGTTATCTTGCCTTGGATCTCTTGGACCACTGTGAAAGTGACCCGAATTTTTCAGAATAGGTGGTTACTGGTGACGAGACATAGGTCTTCGAGTACGACCCAAGTAAAACTCCTTTGAGTACCATTTTGGACCACTGGATTGTGTCAAAGAGTCCATTACGAGGTGCCTGGTCGAGGGTCCTATTGATGCCTTAACGGAAGCATACCACAATTGGCGGAGGCACTGGCATTGGCATGTTGATTGACAATGGTACCTTAATAGAATTTTAGCAATTTGCACTTTGTTCTGGAATGCATTTTTTTCCCAGATTCATTCTTCTTATTTTTGGGATAGATCTTGTAACTAATGGTTAGATCTTCTCCTACAAAGAATATTGACTTTCCTTGGTTCATGTATCTTTTTTCATATTTTTGTCTTACAGAGCTTTACACAGTGTTTCTTATAATTTTTAACACTGTGGCTATAAAAGATGTTTAAAATGAACAAAATTTTTTCCAACAAATGTTAAATTCAAAATAGTCTCCATTAGAAGTAATACACATGTTAACATGCTCTTTCAGCCTATTCATACCCTATCAAAAACTCCTCTTTTGAAATACTGTTTCAATTTTGTTATCACGGTAATTTGTAGCTCGTCTGTCGTTGCAAAATGGTCCCCTTTCATGTTAATCCTTAATTTGGGGAACAGGAAGTGGTTTATGGAACATTTTGTAACAGTTTTTAGTAACAATCTGAACGCTTCCGTCGCATTTATACCAGCTTTAAAGCAAAATTCAATTGCAACGCGTTGTTTATTATTTTCATACATCGTGAAATTATGACCACGAGCACTTGTATACTACCACGCGAGCTGCTAATGAACAGCTGCATGTGATTTCGTTGACTTTAAACTTTGTATGAGGGTAGAGAGAAAAGTTGTAGTAACTATTTCCCAGCATATAATGAAGATGGCGCTAGTAGTTCCAATTTTATAGTCACAGTCTTAAAACGTATGGGACATACTGTTTATTTTACCAATGAGATAAATTTCATGATTTAGAGTCCAAAAGGCTTTTAAAATCTAGCACACCCCTGTGGGTGTGCTAGATTTTAAAAAAGTTTTAATGGTAAACTTAGTAGCGTATACAAAATATTAGAGCAGCTAGGCTGGAAATCACTCACGGAGCGAAGGTTAAATTACGGATTTGAAGCTCTTGCGTGTGAATTAGAAGGACTTCTCTTTAGCAATGATGTTGAAAATGTATTATTACTCCCATCGTACTCCGGTAGAGGGATCATGGTACCATGGTATCATTTTCCACAATATGGGATAAGAATAACATTATCCAACCGCAGTATGGGTCATATTCGGGTCATAATTAGTCTGATGTGTATTCACCCCCTGCCAAAAACCCTAGTAGTGGGTTGCAGGGTACCAATATATCGAATTAAATGTGACATATTCATTGCTCGCATGAACAAGATGTCTGGTTGACCAACACATTTTAAACCTCAAACGACTATTCACCTAAAAATTATTGTTATGACGTCCAAATATAATATCTATGAACATTTACCTCCCTCCCTATTAATTATATTTTCCCGCATCGAGAATTTATTTGCTCTTTTCCTGCATGAACTTTACCCACGTCTCCATCTAGTTATCATTTATCACCAGTACTCCCCGAAATGGTTTTTTCTGCGACCTCGGTCGCCATCCACTACGACCGATAAAAAACTCCTCTTTATAAACTTATAAAAGATAGCTTGGGACCGGGAATGGATAATGGAATCAAGCTTTCATCCCTGTTAACTTTGATAGAGATGGAATGAGATGAGATATCTAACCCTGGAGTGGAACTTGGTTTCATTAATAGACGTGTTCGTGTTGATATTCCAGGAATGGAAGGGCCCAGAAAGTAATGATTTAATTCATTCAATTATGCAGATGTGGGATTAATTCATTAAATCACAAATATAAGGATACTATAATTAGTTTTTGCTATTTAACTGTTTAAAAACTAATTGTTTAGCGAATAATGTGCAAAAAAGGAAATTGCGGCGCCTAGAAAATTATAATACACGTTCACCAGCGTTCAATGTTTCACTCGCGTGTGCGTGTATGTGTTGTTGATGGAATTTCTAAATTAAGACACCAGGCAGTTTGAAGGAATATTTAAAAGTGCAGAAATGTTCTCGGTGAACGCTCAAACAGTCAAATTCTGAGCAATGCCTGGGCCGATGGCTCGTTTAGTGATTCGCATGAATTATCTTAATTGATTGTTAAAAAAACTCCAATAAACTCTCAAGACAACTTTTAAGAAAAAATTGTTGACCGTATTTAAGCCATATTTTTTTAACTGGCTGATATCAAGAAATATGACTACTCATGTTCAATATTTTAATCTCCAATTTGTTATTGGAATGGGTAACCATGCGAGCAGTCAGCTTGTTTGGGTGAAGTGCCTCCCCTGTTGATAATTAGGGACACCCTATGCGTGCGTTTCTTCGGCAGTGTCGTATCGAAGTGCGTCATCGACTCCTTAGCGCGACTGGCGGTAAATTGTCTTTCCCGAGGCACTTCTCTTATAATCCAGTTACGGCAATTGGCAAAGTGGCAATGCCAAATATAGATTGGCACTGGAGATCAGCTTGTTGTGATCGAATTCAACTTTTTTTTTAAGGATGGTAACAAGGGAGGTGTGGATTAGATCGACACGTCATCGAATGGTGGTCGAATAATTGCCGCTTGTTCAAGCGAGCCGAGTTTTATCGAGTAAATTACGCGCAGCCGAAATAGTTTTATGCCTCGCCTAAAACGTTATTTGAAAGAAAACTAGTGGACTACTTCTCGTAGTTGAAAGCAGTTTTAGTTTGAAAAAAAAAGATCGATGCCGTACAATTTTCGAAGTCATCCGAATTTTTTTTTATTTTATGCATTTTCAGCTTTGCGTAAGGTTAAAGATTATTTATACCAAATAAAGATAAACACCTAGGAAAGAAACATATCGGGTTTTATTTTCATAGGATATCATTTTCAAACTCACAAAGGTTTCTCCTCGTTTATAGAACTAACGCCAGAATCTTTAGCACTGAAGAAAATAGGTGCCAAATGTACAGTTACATTCTCAATGTAATGCAAACTTAAGAAATAACTAAACATTTCGTAAATAAACTCGCGGATACACTCGCTTTGATCGTATAATCATTTAAACTAATCGACAAACGCATAAACAGTTGGGAATAATATCTCAATTAATTTTTTTTGTATTCTCCGGGGTCGGTCGTGTCTCAAAATTTAAAGTTTTTTCCTTATATTTCTCATTTATGGTTTCTCTTTTTCTTCGCTGAAATCCTTGTTCGTTGGCGGATTATATCTGTTCAGTGTGGCTACTAGGTCCGTCCAGTCGATGATCATCATTATCTCGCATAGAACTTCATAAGTAACGCTTCCAAACATCGCATTTCCGCTACTCATATTGCTCGCGCTTCACCCCATAGTTTCGATGAAGTGTTTATTCCTTGAATACTTCCGGTAATAGACTTGAATACTTTTAATATGAGGTTCTGAAAATTTTATCACGTACTACATTACCCTTGCAACAGGAAGATATTGGACGGAATGTTATTTGTTGTAAATAGTATTTTCTGCTCTTCGATATTCGGATATCCGACAATTCAATCCTCCCTATTATCAGATTACTCCGAGCGGACGTTCGATTCAGCCGAGTCTCGCGATTCGGCTGCCGGAATCCACGGGCGCACTCTGCAGTCTTCTCCGCTGCGCCCTTTCGGAGAACAACCCTGTAGCCTGCCCGCCACCCTGCCTGTCGTACTTCGTTCCTTCGTCGGTCGAGTTCGAATATTAGGGAGCACGAAAACTATCAAATATCATATTAGGTTGCAATTACGTGTGTATGACCACATCCTTAGTTCTCGCCGTCTCGCCTCAGACGTCGCCTTTGATGTACGGTGGTTAATAGAGATTCCAGAGGAGCTTACTTTAAATTGGTAGTGATTACTCACCTACATCATGCATAGAGAAAGCCTGAGTTGGTTTTATCCCTCCTCGTCTCCCTCAGTGGACAATTAATATCCAGATATATCCACCCGAAAAATATTGGTAAACATCTTACAAGTTCAAATAACTGGGAATCCAGTCATTTATTCAAATCAAGCATAATGATTTTGAATAATCAAGTGATGTATATTTCGAAAGAAATGTTTTAGATAGAAGAATTGCCAATTGATAGAGAACATTTCATAATTGGAGGGATTCTACGAAAAATGAGTTGAGTATTGATGTAAAGAAAAGTTTGGTGGCACTGTTATGAAGCGTAGTTTCGCGTGGCTACCACCCACGTGATCGTCGAGATGAGCGACGCGGACAGGAGGATTTGGCAATTTTTGTGTGGAGAGTGTCCGATAAAGTGAAATGGAAGGATAGAAATAGAAAAAGGAATGAATGATGGGGATGGAAGAGGATGAGAAAGGGTTGCCGGGGAGAAATTAGAATGCCAGGATAGGGGATGAAGGGAGTATTAAAGTACAAAAACTGAGGTAGAGTGGAAGATTTGGGGGGGGGTTAGGGATTGGAGAGGGGAGGGGAAGAAGGATTTTAAAAGTGCTTTATTACGATTTCTGGTATAATGGTACATGGTGGCACGCATCTGTCGGTGTCAAGGCAATGCTTAGTCGACGAGTCCATCAAAAATTAACTAGATTGGCATAGTACAGTTAATATTACCAATTAATATATTGAATACTTTAGATTTCAAAGCAACGGAATACCCTTGATCAAAACGTTCCCGGAATTTATTCAGGAAAATTAAAAATACAAGTTTATTCATCTAAATCTATATTGTCCCCTTCAAAGTAATCCCCATCGACTGCAACACACTTATGCCAGCGCTTGATCCAATCCTCGAAACATTTTTTATATTCGGTTTTCGGTATGTCCATCAGTGCTTCCTGCGATTTTTCCATTACTTCCTCTCGGCTGCAAAAACGCGTTCCCCGTAATGGTTTTTTAACTCGATTGAACAGAAAGAAGTCACAGGGAGCCAAATCAGGTGAATTCGGTGGCTGTTGGATGGTATTTGTTGCATTTTTCGTCAAAAAATTACGAATAATGATAGCACTGTGCGACGGTCTCGACGCACTGTGCGACGATTTCTGGTCTCTTTCGGCGAATTGCTTCACGCAAACGTCTCATAACGCCCAAATAATACTCTTTGTTTACTGTCTGGCCTTCTGGCAAAAATTCATGATGCACTACACCGTTGTAATCCATGAAAACCATCAGCATTGCCTTCTTTTTTGACTGAAAACGACGTGGTTTTTTTGGTCTCGGCTCATTTGGTGAACGCCATTCACTTGCCTGATGTCTGGATTGCGTGTCGTACTCATAAACCCACGTCTCGTCTCCAGTAATGATCCTTTTGATGAATGTGGGATCGGATTCAGCCTCGCAAATCATGTCTTTTGCGACGTCAACACGGTCTCTTTTTTGCATGAAATTGAGGTCTTTTGGCACCAACTTTGCTGCTATACGACGGAAACCCAAATCATTAACCACAATGTCTTGGGCGGATCCATAGGCAATGTTCAAGTCCTCCGCTATTTCTCTGATGGTTAATTTGCGGTTATTGACCAACATTTCTTTTACTTTATCAATTTTTTCACCGACTTTCGATGTCGATGGTCTGCCACCGCGTTCATCATCTTCGATTGACTCACGACCACTTCTGAACCGCTCGTGCCACTGGTAAACGACCGTTTTTTTTAGAGAATCGTTGCCGAAACACTTTTCCAACATTTCCAACGTCCGTGCGCCACTAAATCCGTTTTTTACGCAAAATTTAATACAAGTTCGTTGTTGCAAATTTAAATCCATTTCTGCAATTGTAAAAAATCGCCAACACACACAGAGATAGATGTACTCTTGGCTACGTAACTTTTGCAAATGTCAAGTTATGAGACTAAGATTTAAAGGGAATATCAACAAAAGATGTACCAATTTAACAAAAAAAACAGAACTCAAATCGGAACGATGGGAGCGCCACACGGTGGTTATTCCGGGAAATTTTTGATCAAGGTAGTAGTTTTTGTCTTCAATAATCACACATTTCATCCGTTCAGAAAACACCGAGCCCAGTCAGGGATTATTCGGCGAGAGGTCAACTTCGTACTCATGCACCCTGGCTCCTGGTGTTGCCAGTATCCTCGATGTCCAACTCTCGTTGGGAACGGAAGAACTGAGCACCGTCCGACATTGCTTGTCATCACAGGGAGGAATTTCAGAAAGTCTTTGAAAAATATTCCTAAGTTGGTTGGAAATATTGGGAGTATGTACTCCCAACTCACGAAGGGGCTGGCAAAACAAACTATGGTGGAGAAAAGTTGAGACAAAATGCGTTCGATTAGAAAAAGAGAAAACACATTCCACGTCTGCTTACCCAAAGTCAGAATATGGAAATTAATCTGTTGCTAGACTAACGAGAGAGAGGGTCATGGTTGCCTGGAGAGGGGTCGGAGGGCGATCATTAACCTATCAGACGTCCCGGATTCAACTCCGGGCGGAGTTGGATCCGGGACTCCAATATCTGGACCAACCAGTTAAACACAAAACTGTTTGATATTCTAGGAATGAGATATTCCTAGGAAGGAGGCGTCAGATAAGGAACTGGCCTTCCCTAAAACGGTTAATATGACAGTTCATAAATCATCGAATTGGCGTTGGTACGAAGTAAACTTTCCGCATGAGAATTATATAAAGGATTGGTTTCTGTGGTGGTTTTGGTGAAAGTAATTGATCGATACGTTGCAGATCGGATGGGAAAGTCTGTGCGATAGGCGTGGGGTGAGAATAGCTGTAAAAAACGTAGGTTACGTGATTTTCGAGAAAGAGTGAAGGCTAAGTTAACTATTTAAATAAGGAGTTCATAAACCGGAGAGATGGGTCAGTTTAACTATCTCGGAGGTTACAACAATTGCAACAATTTGCAACGGATGAATCCGTTAAAGTTACTGTTGCGGCGTCTCCCGCAATTTATTTGAAATTTATCTCGGAGGTGTTCTGGGCCAAAATGGTCAAGGTGATTGGAAGATAAGGTGTACATAGGATAGCGTTAGGCAAAGAACCTTTCACGAAGATGGGAAAATTGAAGAAAGGGACGTCGAGAAAGGATGCTATAAAACCATTATATGGAGCGTTGTGTTGTACTGTGTGGAAACATGATCGCTGAAGAAGGATGATAGGCTTAGATTGGAGGCTTTTAAAATGTGGGTACTGAGAAAAATTCAGAGGGTGAAATGGGTAAGATGGATGGATGGAAAGGGTGAGACGCCGGGAAAGGCGTCTTGATTGGCAGTGGGACGTGAAGACTATAATAGAGGGGAGAATGCTAAACAAACAAGGAAGGGGCAAGAATAGCAGAGGAATGTCGGATAGAATGAAGTGAAGAAATATGCGGAATTAAAGAATGTTTATTTTAGTGACGGATGTCAGGTCGTGTTTTGTTATAAGAGGGAAAGGCATGCGTCGTTGTTCAGTCTAACCTTAAACGGTAGAATGCAAAAAAATAATTAATTGCTTTCATGTCGCATGCTATCTTGTATTCATATATATTTTTATGTATAAATTCTATAATGGCCTAAAATGCGTGCTACTGAGCCAATTTACGAGTTTTTAGAAAGATATTAATCACCAAAATACTGAGGATACGTGAAATCATTTCCTTGAGATCACGCGCTCAGCAGTCAACACAAGTTCATTCCCAGTAAATTTATAAAAGATAACACGGAACCTAGAAGGTAGAATGCGGACGTTAGAAAGGTTTTGTGACTTCAAAGGCTATGACACGCCAAGATGAAAATTATTAGGGATGATATCTCTAGCGACAAAAAGAATGAGATCACATATGATTACAAGATGTCTAGGGCGAATCAGAAGAATGAATTTCGTAAAGCGTTAAGCGAATTAAAAAGGAAACCGTTAGCGGAAAATTTGAAAGAGAATCCGAAAGTATTTGGGTCGTGCGTCAGAGAAGTTCAGGAAAATAAGTCAACTGTTAAGTCACTCAAAAATAATAAAGGTGAAAGAGTAACCAGCAGTTTGGAAAGGACTAACTTATTAAATTCCTTCTTTCAAAGTGTCTTTACTAATATCTCGCAGAATAACTTCGATAGCTTACAAAATCATGCCGGTCAACGGATGCCCAAAATTGAAATATCATGTAATGGAATAGAACGCTTGCTGAAAAATATTTAGCTTAATACATCCTCCTAGCCCGATGAAATACCCGCTCGTATATTTAAGGGTATAGCTTTGGAAATTGCACCGTATCTAGAAATAATATTTAATAAGTCGCTGGCAGATCATAAGATTCCCAGAGATTGGAAAACGGCTAACGTAACACCAATATTTAAAATCCGGGACAAGGAGGAACCGAGCAATTTATTTTCCTTAAATGCATTTCATGCAAGTTTATGGAACATATAGTTGATAGTTCGATCGTGAGACATCTCCATAATCAGGAGTTATTAACGAAAAATCAGCACTGTTTCCAAGAAGGTATATCCTGCGAGACACAACTTGCTCTTTATGTTGCTTAATGCAATGATGCAGTGGACGCGATTTTTCTAGATTTTAAGAAAGCCTTCAACAAAGTACCTCATAGTTATCTACTCACAAAACTAGCATTGCTCATGTTGCCATAGATAAAATTATCCTGGATTGGAAATGGATAGAGTCAGCTCAAATGCATTTGAAGTAACTTCTAGGTGTTCCCCAGGTGAGTGTTAGTGGAACTATTTCATTCCTACTTAACATTAACGACATTGAATCCAAAGTCACATGTAAGATACATTTATTTGCCAATGATGCAGTGCCTTACCGTGATATCCGTGATCCCGAGGACACGGCAGCTTTATCAGATGACCTTAATTGCAGTATAACGCGGGTGTGACACTTGGCAATTAATTGGAATGAAACTTTTAAAAGTGCGTCGTGATGAATTTTCAGATAAAGGGAAATTCCCTCCCGAACTTTATCAGGATCACCGAAGTGGAATATGTAGACTCGATTAAATACGTAGTCGTTACCCTCACTCACGACCTCTCCTGGGTGAAACTAATACGAGGAATATGTGGACAAGCTAATAACAGATTAGGATTTATTAGAAGAGTACTTGGTAAATGTGATGAAAAGGTCAAAGAGAAATGTTATCTGTCGATGGTTAGGCCTCATTTAGAATATGCTGCTAGCATATGGATCGTAACGAAGTTGGATTAATTGCCGAATTGAATCGCGTGCAGCGTAGAGGAGATAGATTTGTAAAATGTTGTTATGAAAAACTTGGTATCGTATCCAAAATATTAGAGCAGCTAGGTTGGGAATCACTCACGGAGCGAAGGTTAAATTACAGATTGAAGGTCTTGCATAAATTGAAAGGATTACCACTCTTAAGCAAATGTTGAAAATGTATTATTGGCCCCATTGTACTACGCTAGAAGAGTTCATGTCAATATAATAATAGAAGAGATTAAGAGTAGAACAGATAAATGCCATTTTCTTTACTTTTCACTTTTCCAATTAATCTGGTGTGTATTCAGACCCTGCCACATACCCTAGCGGTGATTTGCAGATAATAAAAGATGTAATATATAATAACAGTCCCTATTTTTTGAATTTAATACTTTTGTTAGAGCAAGACTTCTGCTCATGTACATATATATTTTATTTGGGTAGAATTTATGCTACCTACGTATTGCGTAGCTGCAGCAACTTCGTTCTTGGAGCTAAAGGTTGTCTAAACGGGAAAGATCGTTCTGCTCTAAGCTTTTCTAACTAATAATTTTCACTCTTGGTAAATGTTACATTGTCTATTTTTTAGCGACGTAAGTCTTAGTCACCCCCATGGTGCATTTGGTGGTGATGTAACGATGGAATACGTGATAAAGACGGGCATGAATTGCGAGGAGCCATCACCACGGACTTCCTTCGTGACAATTTCGTCAATTACGAGTAATTGTGCGGGGCGCTTTTTAAGTCGTCGCTTGACCGTCGCCCGTGGGACAAGGGTGGGTCGTTAGCGAGGATGGCCGGAGAGAGAGAGTGAGGCATCCGAGGGCGCTTGCTGCTCCGGCAAGAGAATGTCCATCCGGAGCTCCAAGGACCTCCCAAGACTCATTCCATCTCATGCGGAGGTGCATATCTTTTTTAATGACACTGTGACAGCTATGGCAACCGCTTCCAGTACCGGGAAAAGACCATGCGGATACATGTTCAGTGTATTTACGTGTGTCTTTAAAGTCACTTTCTTGAAAAACCCACGAACGTGCACAATAATGTAAATTCACTAGGTGTACAAGGTCTGTTAAAAAAATATATGACAGTTTTTGAGCAAATACTTGATTTTATTCGTTACCCATCTAATCATATTCATCGCCTTAGAAATACAAACCTAAATGAATGCCAATGCAACGCTGAAAACAGTATTTCCCAGGTTTGGAATGTCGCCTTTTCGAACGCTTTTTTCGGAATAACCTTTAGAAGTCTGCGGTGTATTTTTGTGTACTCAATAGTTTCAAATGGGCGTCCTTTCAAGGTGGATTTCAACTTAGGATACATAGGAAACAGTCCGCTGGAGAAAAGGGTGGATGGGGGCCGGGGGGGGGGCTATATATATGTATATGCTACTTTTGGCCAAAAGCTTGGTATCAAACGATGATGTGTACGCCGGTGAGTTGTCATAGTGAAAGCACAAAACTTTTAGATGTATGGAAATTGAAATATATATGTGTATATATATATATATACTTTATTAAAAAGAAATTGTGAAAATATTCGTCATTAATCCGACATTTTTTAGTATTCAGAACTTTATCCAGGAAACCATGGTTTTCTTTTAACAGGCAGCTCCCCCCCCTCGCTCTTTGACACCTTTCACCAGGAACTCGCAAATAGAGAATTCATATCTGAACGGAATGGCGTGAGTTTTTTTGAATATTCGCAGTCCGGGTGAATTATTTATTAGCTAGAAATAAAAAAACCCGTTAACCCGAGTTAAACAAAAAAATCTAATTTTCCTCAACGCCATTACAATTACATTCGCATGTAAATGGATATTATTAAAACATGCGAGCCATCCATTTTAGACGCGCATCACGGAATGCACGCCGAAAGGCACACGGAATCGTGATTAGGGGCGTCCAACAAAGGTCTACAGTGAAGTTGGCGACGGTCGTTTCCCGCGAAGATAATGTTCCAAAGGGCGACACTGAAATGTTTTCCGAAGTAAAATCTAATTAGGGCTAACAACCTGAAGTGGATGATGTTCCCGGAGGAATGAGGCGAGCCGAAGAAGAGAAGGAGGTGGGGGAGGGGAGAAGGAGGGGGGAGGGCGGGCGGGGGGGGATTCCTTTTCCCTTCGCCTCGGGAGAGGAGAGAAGGAAGTGAACCGGAAAGACGGCGAAGGAATATAATCCCACCTAAATGCGTTACAATGAATTTACGATTTTTTTCAGGTCATAAGAGTGGAAGCGGCTGATCCGTTTAGTTTCCCTCCAACGAACTCGCTTCGGGGCAGATATCCGATGCTCATTAAGGATTTTTATAATTATAACTTTTGATCGCTGCGAGCTTGTTGTTGACTAATTAATGTCATCTAATACGCACGTTGTTTTATATTTATAAATAAATATATATATAAGGTATATCAAATTAGCGATAGGGAACAAAACAAAAAACCAGAAACACACAACAAAGGAAATAAACTCACACGTTTTCAAATTTTCGCTGATCAAGCCACCTTTCTCAAGGAAGAGAAGAAAAAAATTCAGGAGAAGGTGGTAACATAAGGAACCGGATACGCTGGATAGAAGGGGAAGATGGGGAAATGTTTGCGAGGGGAAGAGTTGTATATAATTATAGAGCCCTATATATATAAATATATGTGTATATATATATATATATATATATATATATATATATATATATATATATATATATATATATATATATATGTATGTATATGTCTAATCTTGGAAATGACGCACTCCGGCGACGCACAAACACACAAACACTAGGTTAATAAATATTAAACACACAGAAACATAAAAGAAGGACACTTACAGTAGATATTTACGTTTCGACGGCACGGCCGTCGTCATCAGAATGCCGTTGTCGGGGACGAGCGGAGAGGGCATGTGCAGGAGAAGGGTGACGGGAGGAGAGGTAAGGGGCCAATGGGAAGCGGACAAGGTTGGGGAGGGGGAAATGGCAGGGGGCGGTAGAGTTGCCGCGGTAGGGGAAGAGCTGGAAGGACCCGGTCGGGAAGCGGCCGGGCCTTTATTGGGGGACTCGGTGACCGATTCGCTCAGAAGAGTGAAGCGGTTCTAGGCAGCATTGGATAAAATCCTTATATATATATATATATATATATATATATATATATATATATATATATATATATATATATATATATATATATATATATATATATATATATATATATACATATATAGCGGGTCGCGGTGGTCTAGTGGGTAGAGCGTTGGACTACTGACCGAAGGGTCCCGGGTTCGATTTCCGGGCAAGTCACTTCGGGCACCTGCAGCTCCACCCAAGCTAGCTGATTTTTCGGGTACCAGATCTTCCTGGGAAACCATAACCGGCACAGGGAAAGGAACTGGCCCCCCTACCCTGATGTGTGAATATTCATACGCCGTCGGGCTTGGTACATGGGTGAGCTCTACCATCACCTACTAAACCGACCTTCGGGTTGATTACTGTGTTTATGGTTTTTATACATATATATACATACATATACACATATACATACACACATATACACATACATACATATATACACATACTCAGACATACATATATATACATACAAATACATACATATACATACACATATACACATACACATACGTACATATACATACACACATATACATACACATACATACACACATACACATATGTATATATACATACTTTTGACATATATACATATATATACATATATATAAGGAGGTAAGAGGCCAATAGGAAGCGGACAAGGTGGTGGAGGGGAAATGTAGGCAGCATTGGATAAAATCAGTGGGCTTGGTTCAGCCCGGGGGGTTTGAAGGACTGGAGCACCCAGATATGTGCCATCTCGCGGGTTCTCACCTCTATGTTACTAGCGGAATTGGGAAGGGTTTCAATCACTGAAACGGAGAAGCAGTCATCAAAAGACAGGTTGTGGGAAGCAATGTGAGTAGGGATGGGATAATTAAGGAAGGTGGGAGATTTGGTGGAATAGCGGTGGTTATTCATTCGGAGGGAAAGGGTGTTCGTGCATTCACCCACGTAAAAGGCAGGGCAGAAGTTACAGGAGAGGCGATATATAATGTTTTTAGAGGTGCAGGTGGCTATGTATATATATATGGTGGGTATGTATATGTGTGTATGTATATGTATGTGTATGTATGTGTGTGTATATGTGTATGTATTTGTATGTATATATATGTATGTCTGTGTATGTGTATATATGTATGTATGTGTATATGTGTGTATGTATATGTGTATATGTATGTATATATATGTATAAAAAACCATAAACACAGTAATCAACCCGAAGGTCGGTTTAGTAGGTGATGGTAGAGCTCACCCATGTACCATGCCCGACGGCGTGTGAATATTCACACATCAGGGTAGGGGGGATATATATATATATTTTTTTTTTTAGGTAATCTACCGGTTAAGGTAGGTTTTTGGATGGACACAACTATCAAATAAACATTTTGTGACTCCCCACCTAGCAAACTAATCTATATCAGGTCCCTCTTCATCTCGGTGTACTTCTTTCCTCCCTTCATCCCGTCCAACAACCCTATCCTGTTCCTACCCTTACCTCGCTTGCCCAACATTCTCCCCTCTATTACCCTCTTCAACATTCCACTACCGCTCAATACGCCTTTCATCCATTTTTCCTGCCTCCATAGGATTTCTCTCAACAAACCCCTCTCCTCCCCCACCATTTCTAGTACTTCCTCATTTGTTTTCCTTTCGGTCCATTTCACCTTCTCCATTCTTCTCCACACCCACATTTCAAAAGCCTCCAATCTACGTCTATCCTCCTGCTTCAGCGACCACGTTTCCGCGCCATACATAGCTACGCTCCATATCTGAGTTTTAACGAGTCTTGTCTTAACATCCCTACTCAACGTCCCCGTCATCAACTCCCTCCTCCTTGAGAAAGCCTCCTTGCCTAGCGCAATTCTTCTCCTTACGTCCCTACCACTTTGACCGTATTGGTCCAAAACACTTCCGAGATATGTAAACTGCTCTACCTGCTCTATTCTTTCCCCGCCTATTTTAATATTTAGCTTAGCCTTTTTCTTTCTGGAAAATCGAATAACCTTTGTTTTATTAATATTGATTCTCATCCCATATTTATCGCACTGAACCTCCAATTCACTCAACAATGCTTGCAACCCCTTGGCTGACTGAGCAACTAATGCTTGGTCATCAGCAAACCTAACCGATTTTACGAATTCCCCTCCGACTTTCATTCCTACCTCCAGTTCTTTCCATGCCTCTTTAATCATTTCCTCTACATATACGTTGAACAGCACCGGTGACAATGGGCAACCCTGCCTTACACGTCTTCCTAGCACTGCCCATCCGGACTCTCCGTTCCCCACTCGCACCTGAGCAGTCTGAGACATGTACAGGTTGCGGATCAGTCTCCTGTCCCTCCAATCCATTCCTATTTTCTGCAATACACGAATTAATTTTTCCCAATTCACTCTATCAAACGCTTTTTCGAAATCTACAAAACAGGCAAAAACGTCCTGATTGTATTCTATATTCCTCTCTACTAGTGATCTCATTACTGCAATGGCATCACGCGTACCTCTTCCTTTCCTGAACCCAAACTGATCATCCCCTAAGTAATCATTTGCCTTACTCTCTATCCTTTTGTTGATGATCCTGAGAATAACTTTAGCTGCGTGGGATATCAAACTTATTGTTCTGTAATCCTCACATGACGAAGCCTTTGCCTTTTTTGGAATAGGAACTAACACCGATCTCACAAAATCTTCCGGCCAGATACCTTCCTCATAGATACTACGAATCAGTCCATATATGGCCTTCTTCCCACCTTTCCCTAACCATTTCAACATTTCTACAGGAATATTGTCCACCACCACAGCCTTATTTGCTTTCATCTCCTTTAATGCCCTTTCTATTTCATCGTCGAGTATGCCTGGACCTAAGCTATCTTCTTCTACGTCATGTTCCTTTTCTATGTCTAACCTTGTCGGCCTAAGTTTTTTACCATACAGTGTCTCTATATATTCCTTCCATCTCTCTTGGATTTTTCCTGGTTCAACTATTATCTTACCCCACTTATCTTTAACTGTTAGCACAGATCTTGCCTTCTTACTCCGCCGATAATAACTTAACCTTGCTGTATAGAGCACCAATTTCACCCTTCTTCTGTAAACTTTCCATATCCTCGCATTGCGTTTTCCACCATTCTTCTTTTGCTTTATTTGTGGCCCTTCTCAATTTATTGTTTAACTCTTTGTACTTCATTTTGCCTAACTATGTGTTTACATTTTTCCATCTTCTTCTCTCATCCATCTTTGCAATCATCTCATCCGTTACCCATGGTTTCCTTATCCTTTTCCCGTTAACGGTTCCTATAGTGTCTTTAGCGGCTTCCAATATCCCTTTCTTGATACATTCCCATTTTTCTTCGATAATACTCAGTTCTTTACCGTCATCCATCATTTTCTCTACAGCCTGCTGATACTCCTTCCTCGTTAATCCATTTACTGCTTCTACATTCCATTCCTAACCCGCCTCCCTAGCCATATCTTCTTGAAACGGACGTTACATTTCATAACAACTAAATTGTGGTCAGAGTCCGCATCCGCTCCTGGGAAACTGTGCGAATTTATCACACTGTTCCTAAACCTGTGCCTAACCATAATATAATCTAACTGATATCTTCTGAGTCACCTAGCATATTCCATGTATACCTACGCCTTTTGTCGTGTCTAAACCATTTGATGTTGATGACTAACCCCTGTCTCCTGCAGAATTCAATTGCGTTCTTTTGAATTCTGCTTTTTCCCTGCGTTCATTCTTCGTGCCTAACCCATAGTCCCCCACCTCACCACCCTCTCTTCCTTCGCCTACCGTCGCATTCCAATCCGCCATTACTATCAAATGCTTCCCTGCAGGAACACTCGCGATGATATTCCTTAACTCATCATACATCCTATCGACTTCTTCCTCCTTGTGGTTGCTCGGTGGCATGTATACATGAACAATGACCAATTTCGTCGGCTCTGCTTTAATCTCTACGAGTAAAATCCTATCAGTTGCTTGTTCTATGTTGACTACGCATCTTCCTACCCCTTTATTTAAAATTACGGCAACCCCTCGTTGGCTCTCGTCCCCGCCGCTGTATATCACTCTATAATTGTCACTCCAGTAATCCCCGCTATCCTTCCATCTCACCTTGCAGAGACCTAAAACATCTATATTACCTCTTTCCATCGCTCGCTTAATATTCTCTAATTTGCCTGTCCTCAACATTGTCCTGACGTTCCATCTTCCTATTCTAACTACTTTCGCCTTCTTCTGAGTCTTCTGTCCTGCTGCTGTTATTTCTTCCCTGCAAGGGTTTCATGGGATGATGACCGCGGAAGCCTTGCCTCCCCCGCTGCCGGGCACGACATACGGCCTCTTGGGCCGAGTCCCGTAGTTGCCAGGACTCATATTCTCTATAGGGCCCATCATTACATTCTTGGGAATGATAATTGAGGTGGTTTGGTGTATATATATATATATATATATATATATATATATATATATATATATATATATATATATATATATATATATGTATATATATACATATACATTCAAACACGAAATCTCGCCATATGGGGAACAAATAATCATTCAAATGGAATTAGATATAAGGAAAAGGGCAAGGAACACAAATAAAGGGCGAACTCAGACGAGTTTGGGAAGGAGGAAAATGTATATATATATATACATACATACATATATATATATATATATATATATATATATATATATATATATATATATATATATACACTTTTTTGGAAAACCCACAAACGTGTAATGTAAATTCACTGATAAGTCATAACAAACACAGAAACCAAAACACAAAAGAGGAAAAACTCACTGGTTCTCGAATTTTCGGTGGTCCCACCACCTTTCTCAAGAGGAATTAGGAGGATTAGGGACTAATTCCTCTTGAGAAAGGTGGTGGGACCACCGAAAATTCGAGAACCAGTGAGTTTTTCCTCTTTTGTGTTTTGGTTTCTGTGTTTGTTATGACTTATCAGTGAATTTATATATATATATATATGGAACAATATAACACGAAAATATAAAGAGAGAATTCGTAAAGGACACTCACATTTAAGATTGCTTCACCTTTTGGCCTTCTCTTAAGCCATCTTTTGGTGAGACTGACAATGACTCACGTCCAATCTAAAGAAGATCGAAAGCTCAAACTTTCTTAAATGTCTTTTTATGTGTTTTCCGGGTACATTTATGTGCTATATTGTACCGTCCAAGTATTATATGTACATGTTATTATTATATATTGTATATAATTTTTTTCCCACCATTTATTTGAATTGTGCAGGGTTTTTTTGAGTATTCTACTTAATTAAAAATATGGCAAATATAATTTTAAATAAAAATTTATTGAACGCGCCTGGCACAGCAAAAATATTCACCGATCGCCCTCACCTTAATCCGGTGCACCATCGCAAGCGCCCTCTCCGCACCAATGAAACGCACTTATAAGTTCTCGGTGTGTGACGCACGTCCGAAGTGACCATATGCCCTCCGGCCAACTCCAATTGGCTGGCGACTCGCACAAAGAGGGCTGAGTCCGCCGTTTTCAAAACCATGTTATGAGTTATTCTTTCCTCATTGGAACATGTTAGCGATTCGAATCAATATCGTTTTGAAGGCTTTCTCAGCGGGTAAATTGAGACCTACATGAGAAGGCAACCTTTGCAAGTTTTACCGTATTTCGCGTCGGTTCAGTTCAACTATTTTTAGACGTTCTACCCATGGACTGTCCCACAGGTGTTATTTTACATTAGGTGGCGTCTGCACTTTCTTGTTGGAGGAGGATTAAATGTGGGAACGCCAAGTTCTACTTGGTGTCTAGCAAGAGAACACTTACCTTACGATAGGTGCAGATCTCTCTCCGACTTTCTTCTTTGTGACATCATGGCGGCTAAGTTACGAGTTTGCCGGTGCCGACTCCGGGTTTCTCTCCCTGGAATCTGAATCTTCCCAATCGTTATTCATCTATTATTAATAGCATCAGGCAAATCGCATCTCTGACGTATACTCAGGGAACACAACTTGGTAGTCGGAAAAACTTCAGTCAACACAGGAGAAAAAAAATTACGAGACGGGAAAGATATCTCTTCCTTTATTAGATAAAATTAGTCTGATTACGAATGACGCATCCTTTGATATTTGTTGCAGAACAAATATTGCATTTATTTGCTATGATTCACCTGTCAAATCATTCCAGCCATCATTTTATTTTATCAATTAACCGACTCGACAGTTTTTAATTTAATTTTCTCGATATTTTCACTCCTTAAAGCAAATTTAGGTCTAATTCCGAGGATGTGTCAAATAGAAACCTGAAAAACTATAAAAGATTTTATTTCAACAATACTAAAGTTTTTTACTTTCATTAATTTCACGTGTATTCCTTTTGGCGTAAGTTCAAAGTAATTCAGCGCCTCAAAAGTCCACGGATACCTCTAGAAGGACCATAATGAATTTAACTGCTCTTTGAAGATCTCTATCGTCACAACACGGGGTGTGACTGACCTGGTCGAGGGCACTCCGACACGGAAATTTTTTAGGAACTTCTAATCCAGGGGACATTGCAACCTTTAGTAAAATCGATGAATCCCCATTCTGAACTTTCATTTGTCGATAAATTTAGATACGTTTCACCCCCATTGCTACTGAATAAATGAATGGTAGACTGCTGCTTCTCTGTGGTGCGTGTTGATACTGGAGCGGCCATGTTTGCATTATTGTTATGTCGCCGTGTTATTGCGTCCTGATATCGTGCTGCCAGCTGTAGGCCACTCATCAAACCATCACATACGTATAACTTTAGAGAAATGAATATTGACACTGGTACGATGCTTCAAAGTTTTAATTCACTTTTAAGACTTTCACTTGACTCACCCTCGTTAGTTTTTAAGCAAACCCTTCTATCTTCATTGGATTTCTTTCACCTCTATCTACGAAGCGTTACGATCCCCGACGGGCAATCGCACTTCCCAAAGAAATTTATGTTGAGCACGTCAGCAATTAACGCAATGAACTCAACAGTTAAGGCATTGATGTTATTGCTCACGATAGCCTCTTCTTAATTGTTCATCCTCACGACCGTCTTTTATTCCACCCCCCATCCCCCGGATGATTCCACCCCTCCCACCACCGCTCGAGTCCCGATAGGGCAGCGGGGGGAGGAATGTGGTGAGGAAGAGGGATAGGGGTAAACCCCTGCTGCAGACGCCCCACGCGTCAGAAATCATGCACCCCGCCTCCCATCAAGAACACCCCTTTGGCTTAGGGCGAGATTTTATTGGAGGAGAAGATTTTACGCTTCATCAAGCATTAATGGTGAATGCCGTCCCGAATGACACGGTGACTGACTCCCCACCCCTCCTCCCCACAAACTCAGCAGGTCCAACCCCACCGCCGCTAATTACTTATTTATGTGTTCAGATCGTCCCCTCCCTTCTACCTCCAGTGGATTCCACTCCCTCCCCCCCTCTTCGTCCTACACGACCACACAAACCTAACCTTTCTCCTCCCTCACCTCCCCTTTGCCCCAATTGCCACCTCACGACATCACCGCCCCCCCGACACTGCCAACTGACTTCCTTTTCGGCAAGTCTCAATCGTTGAGAAATGGTCACACTCGATGGTGCCGCCCTCCGCGGTGGTGTCTGGAAGCAAACACAACCCGGAGCTCGCATGATAACTGTTGTTCACAGAGTGGACCTAAACTGACCAAACGATACAAACAAAGTTCAACAAATTATCACTAAACGTATCCTTGTGTTCGTTGGACGCTATAAAAATGATAAATTTGACTTCGATCGCTTTCCCACACCCTAATTTGTTCGTGATACGTGCATTTTCCTCAAGAAGCTTTCTTTCAACTCCTTTTACTATTGAAAATATTGGCACTTACGAAAAAAAATGTATACTTCACCTGTTGTACGAGTGCGAAATGTGGTTAAAGAATTAAAATTAGGAAGGATGATAAAAAGAGCTCCATTCAAAATATGCTCCATTGTTCGCTAGACTTTTTCCCCGTCTTTGGGGAAATTTATGGATACCACGCCAGTAAAAATCCCTCCCTTTTTGCCGCGAACCATTGATTGAGCCATATTTTCACATCTTTTTGGCGATTTTCCCGCATTCCTTGTCTGTTAAAATATCGAATTCAGCACTTTTGAAACGCCAAAACCATCGTTCACGCGTATCTTGCGATGGAGCACACTCACTTTCAGATTCTCCAAGTTATCGCCATGATTTTAGCAGCAGCGTTCTTCAAATGAAAACATAAAACTATTGACTTTCGCGAATGTTCTTTGTTTGGTATTTAATTTGGGCACATTGAGCACTTTTTCAATTTTTCACTTATAGGCCACTGACATTTCTATTTGATGGCAAGGTAAAATGGCATACGTGTCGAATGTACATGCTACAAACTGCATTGGCGCACCAACTTGTAGTCCGAAATCCTCATTTCATACTTGAACACCTGTTAAAATGCAAAGAGAGAGGTGAGTCTTCTAACAAACTATTATATTGCATATACTTGTAAATTTTTGTTTGTTAACTATAATTTCCTATCAACAACTCATCGAGAGATTAGTACGCGTTACCATAATAATTTAGAATTCCTCGTAGTTGCGGGAAAACTGTCGACATTAAACATGAAAGCAACATACAAGGGTTGTTTAAAAAGTTTCCGATTTAACAAAGATATCAGACATTTTTTCAGAAATTTTCTGAATCGGAAACTTTTCAGACCACCCACGTATCGTTATTTAACCGTCAAAAAACGCTCGTGTACAAACATACTTTAATTGTAAATGTCAAGCACTTTTAGGATTAAACTTCTTCAAATAATAATAATAAAATGTAACTTGTCATTGATTCCTACCTGTACGCATTTAACATTAGTTTCTTCCCAAGTAACCACCTCCCAAACTAAGCTTCCTTGGTAATGATGGTTGATGCACCGTAAATATGATCGTAGTTTACAAAATGAACTTTAATTAATATATGTTCTAATTGGCGTTTATTAATAATATCATGAAATTTTACTTATGCGACGTATGTCAATGATAAATAAATTTTAATTAAGCGTAAATATAAGGGCGTAGAAAAGAGTATTAATATCCCCAAATTTCCCCCACTCATAAGTAGCGAAATACTATATATTGGGAAATAAAATGCCTACGTGAGTTTTAAATATAATATTGAATGTAATAGAATGTTTTTGTTAGTTATCCTGTTAAAAAAGCATGCTAATAGGCTGAAGCACTCATGCCTTTGCGAAAACCTTTTTAGTTGACCCTTGTCAGGAAATTCGATTCGTATTTCAATCCGTATATTCGTAGACTCCACAATGAACTGCAGTTCTTCGTCTTCCGCTCTTCCCTGTAGTATCAAATGCTCGCTCCCTAAATTCGTCCTTACGGCTCTTTTCCACTTGGCCTACATGAGCGCATTTGACCGTTCATCCCTTCTGTTGCCGCCAGATGTCATTCATGGCTTTCCTAATCCATATGGTTCTTTTACTTCCACGATCCGTTTTGCGATTCTCTTCATCTTCCTCACACGCCTTCAATATTTCTCATTCCTTATTCTACACCCGCCACCGGGATCACGTATTGTGCGAGGGGGGCACTTCCTTTCTCCTCTGGTCCTCTTCTCCAATGCCTTTTTGGTCCACAGGACGTTCGACGCGGATTTCTATGCGTTCACCGTCCGCGTTGCTTGGTGACCATATCCCATTACAGCGCCGGCATCAGTTCATCGAAGTGATTTCGTGAGATGGTGACGGTAACGAGGTGAATAGGTTGGGGGATCGGTGGAAAGTCCCGATGCCCCCTTTGTTGATTTTTTTTGCAGTGGGGGGAGGCCCTTGTCCGCCTTCAAGCCGTCTCGTCCCTCGATGAATCTGCCCCCTAAATGGGATGAGGCCGGTCGTACAATCGCAGCACTTCCTTTCCGTTTATTACTTGACATCTACATGTAATACCCCGAAAGCCGCCGCAAGGGCGTGTGGCGGGGGATGTTAGATCACCATCCGTAAAAGAGAATAAAACCGCATGGAAAAACCCAAAAATTCATGCAAATCTACTCCCACACAGACGTATGCGATATTTATTTGAAAAACCTTTTAAACTTACACTCATGCAAATATATGTATTATGAACTAACGTACACATGAACCTACAAATATGCAGTATGTCTACGCAACGTTTAATCTTGACCTGACTTGTAAATTAAATGTTTTTAATATTTCTATAGTGACTTTTGTTTCTTACTATTATGATTCATGATTGTCCTGGCAAAGAACGAGTATTTGTATCAATCTGATCTGAACTCTTATCTCGCTTATATTATAGGATATTAGTGGTCTGATCTAGCTAAATAGTTTGGAGTCATTATAAATTTTTCAGCGTCATTATTAAACTCGTGTGTTCTCCGAACATTTTCAAAAGTCTAAAACATCACAGGATCCCCGCCTCCTATTTAGCGAATCCTTTGACACCACCGACTGCTCCATTTCATTATGAAGGCGTCAGGGGTATGTGAGCGATGTGATGTATGGGAGCGATGCGAAACGCGACGTACTTTCACGTTGAGTCGAAGCAATTCTCAAATGCAATTTATTCGCATTTCAAAACTTAACAAAGTACGAGAAAATGTCGCAAAGGACGCGCTAGATCACCACTTCAACGGCGATTTTGTTTAAAACTGATGCGTAATTTATTAGTAGCATTTCATTTTCAGAATGTTGAAACTCCCGTACGTAATGCTTGCTGATGTTTCGGTCGCTAAATAAACTCGAGGGAAAGGATTCATCGTGCATCGATCTGCTCGGCTGTCGTGTTTTCTTATAACTCCGCGTTATTGGCTCGCATTTCTTTGTAAATTGCTCGGGTATTTTCTCTGTGTCACCGTGTACCATTTGTACTTTTCCAGTAGTTAACGCAAATCTTGCATTTAATCTTTCTGCCTCCGGCGTCTCCCGACCAAGGTCTACCAATAGCAACGTGACGCTTTGTGTTAGATCATGACAACTATCCACAAAACCGGAAGCTGTTCTCACTCTGCTCTTTTTAATCCTGAATTTAGTTAATTTTACTCAAAATCCCACTAACTCAATGTATGCTCCTAATTGGGTCTGGCCAAAACGATATGACATTCCTCCTGAATTAGACATTTACTGTATATTCATTTGACCATTGTCAGTTTCCTCAATGTAATAGATTCGCTAATGTTCTTGATGTGCTTTCCTCATATTGTGTCCGATGTCGATGGGACTCAAAGGGAATTTTACTTAATCAACTATTTCTGTTCATTCCTCAGAATTATTTTGGTGGTAAACGGGTTTAAGGGAATTCTTTTAGTTTTATTGGGGAGGCAACCGACAGCTCAGGTCATTTGCGCCATTAGGGATGGGAGGTAAAGAAATGGTGGAGAGAAACCCGGCGTCGGCATTAGCCTACTCTCATCGAAAAGCATCACGGGGTCCGTAGTTTAACTTCCCATCCGACGGACGTCGTACTCACCCAAAGTGCTTTTCACAAAGCATCTCTAGTAGGCATCGAGATACCACTGAAAAATATTTGTTGCCTCCAGGATTTGAACCCGGGCCTTCACGATGGGAAGCCTGTACGTTAGCTTCCGCACCATCCCGATCCCAGGATTTCTTTTTCATTGAATACATTTCCGCGTATTATTTTTTCAGAATAATTGTCTGAATGAGAATTTAGGATGGACACTGACAATTCCGACTATTACGTCATTAAACCGGGGAATTTCGCACATAACAAGATTTTATTGAACGAAATAGTTGGCTAGACGCGAAAGGTTCTTCGACGTGTCCACGTCATTCAAACGGCAAATACGTGCATTTTGAACTCCTTCGGTTTTATTAAGGCTATAGCACTTCTATCAACTCATGCACCTGTAGTTGGAACAGAGTGTCCCAAAAGAATGGTCTTGAATCCATTTCATCGTAAGGCACTTCCTTCAAGTAATCTCATCGCCTTTGGGATCGTTTGCACTTAATTAATCACATTATTTCAAATTACATTTTAAAGACAGAATTAACAAATGAAATACGAAAGTTTCGGACGAATTATATTGCGCAGATGAAATAATACATTTATTAAAAAATGAAACTAAAATATAACAAAATCCACACACGTTTAGCAGACACTTAAAACCGACATCTTAGAAAAATGTGTTCACTTTAAATGGCGACTTGATTGACTCTTATTAAATTTCATTTAAAAACTTTAAACTCCTTACCAATTTTTCTGATTAAATTAAAGAAAACATTCATGTCGTCACCCTCTCAGTAATTGTAGTACTCACTCGTGAATTTGATTTTAATTCATTCTTTCAAATTTTCTCAAGACAACACCACGTCAGAAGTGTGTCAAAATATCGTCCAATATGACATCCTCAATTCCCAATTAATTTTTTTCTCCTTTCATACGTACTTTCGATATTTTTCAAAAAATCAAGTCCCACATAAGACTTTATCATTTCGATTTCTACTGAATGGAGAGCATCCCGCGCATTGGTAATTTTTCACTTCTCATATTCGATCGAAAATGGAATAGAATAGAATGTAAGTAATATCGTTTCTTTTCCGGCTAGACGGCTGCCTCTATGAAGACTCAATACAGATGATTGAAACTTCCAGACCAAAAATAAATAGCGTCGCTGGGTGTCTTGAGTTCCAATTGCTCTCTCCAGAAAAAGAATGACCTTCTGCAGAGCCACTCCGAGGACAACATTATTCAGAGACAAATAAAAGGCGCTAACGTGACTTATCTTTCTTTCCCTTCCCTCTCTTACTTTATTTCACCGCCAGCAGCGACTTGCGCTCCAATAATCAAGAGGAGGAGAGGTAAAAAGGGTTTCGTGTTGGCCACGGCTTTAAACAACAACCCCAAATTAACAGCGCCAGGGTCTTACAAAAATAATCGAGATACATGTACACACATCCGAATATTAATCCGCTGGATAAGGGTCCCCGTTGAAAGCGGCAACACATTTCACACGCGCGTCGCGCCGGCTGCCGTACTTCAAGGAGCTGCTGCAAATGCATGCAACATCTGGACGAGTGGTCACAGGCTGCTGCTGCGTCTCGTCCATTGAACCCGCAGTGCATTTCGTGAATAAGCGAAACAAATAGTCTTAATTCTGACCAGGATAATGCGCGCATGCTCATACTTTGGCAACAGACATTTGGAAATCTCCGGGCTCTGGACACGTGAAAAGGGAACGACTAGCAGAAGAGAATTTGGCAAAGGGGGAGACTCAAGTCTAGAAGACGACGGCTGTTTTAACGACTCAAAATGTAAACCCTGATGTAAGAGTATTTTGAGCCACAAGTAGCCCGGTGGTAATCACTTCCTGCCATACACTATAGTGGTGGATTGCAGGATACTATATAATGTGATGTGAAGTAATGAAAGGTTAAACTATGGTATAGGTATTACAAAGTCTTAGATGGCGTAGCAAAATTCTTAATTCTCCCCATTTTTTTCTTATTAATATCGAAGATGTGGCTGATGATAGGGTAAGGATGATTCTCACCATGGTCATAAGTCACACACGGAATGTCAATTTAAGACATTGAGGGCGTAGCAAGGAGTGGCAGAACCTTATTCCCTATATCCCGCTTGTGGTTTCCCAGGGAAACCTGTCACCCTATGAATCACAAAGCTTTGGTCACCCAGAATATTGCAAAGCTTTAAGCAGAACGGTGTCACTCAGCAAGCTGTATCCTAGACGACCGTGTGCACCAATCCCACAAAGATATAAATGCATACGTGGAAGGAATAACGCCACGGAAATCTATTCTCCGAGTAGGGATCCCAGCCATTTGAAGTCGTATGTGATTTTCTCGTTGTTATGCCGTGTTGAAGGACACAGTGAAATAAGTCGAATACAATTATCGAATCGGATGTTTTATCGGTCGAACATTGAAACGGAAACCGTTCCCGGTTGCAACGCGGCCTTTTGTGTTCCTAAACCGAAAGTTTTTATTAAATAGATTCAACGAGTTTCACAATGTATAGTTTTCATGCAGAGAGACTTAATCATTTCACTCGCTCGTATGAACACGATCTCAGATAATGTTTTGTTAATAAATTGTAACAATGCTCCATATCCAAGTTTTGAAGTCTATTCTTAAAATCCTTACTCATCGTCTCTATCATCAATTTCCTTCTCCTCGTGAAAGCTTCTTTGCCAAACCCATTTCTTTTCTCTATGCCCCTACTAATTTGACCATCTCGATCTAAAACACTAACAAGATAGGAAGACTAATTCAGCTTCTGAAGTTTATGACCTCATAATTCAACTTAGTTTAACTTAATCTTCCTCTTCTTCCCCGTAAACCTCATAATCTTCGTGTTGTTTGCATCAAATCTTATCCCGTACCTACAGTACTTATTTACAATGCACGCATAAATGATTGTAACTCCTTTTCTAAATGGCTCATTAAATCTTGATTAGCTACTTTTTTGCGGAAACTTTAAAGTTGAAGGCATTTGTTTGTTTACAAAAACAGTCGGGACCTTTTTATTGATGCTGAAGCCTAGAAGATTCCTGGGATTTGTGAGAAACACATGAAGTAGTCCCGAGGCGTGGCGCAAAACGGGCCACGGGAGCTGAGAGTTTCCTCCGGATGGGCGTGGTGGAGGGAGGGAGGGCGTGGAGGGAGGCGTGTCGTCGGAGCGTGCTGTGATTTGTGGCCGCCCGACCTTCCCGGAATTCGGCCCCTTCTCGAAATTCCGCGAACAGGAGGTGGGGGGGTAGGCCAGTCCCCTCCCACCTTGCCCTCCTCCAAACAAACCCCCAAAAACCTCCACCCTTCCCCTCCCTCGTGCCCCTCGATTGCATCCCTCCTCAGTCGCTCCAATTATCGATCCCGGCCTCTTCATTAGGTTTTAAATCTTTCACGGCGTCTTCAAACCCTTTTCTCTCCCGCCCCCTTTCCCCCTCCCAAGACGAACGATCTTAGGGGAGAGGCTCTTTTTAAGGTGCTCCCCCAAAGAACCCCTCTCCTTCGAAAGGGTGAACCTGCGGCGTTTTTGAGATGGGCAAAGTCTTTGCTCAGTCTCGGAACACTCAGTACAGTGCACTCGTATACATGTGATCAGTAAAAATGTTTAATTGTATGTTTTAAGGTGTATGTTCTGTTTAGATTCCTTTGTTTATCGTCCACGGTTGAATATCTCTTAAATAATATAGTTAGAGCCTCGTGGTTCTGTCAGAAGGCCCAGGATCGATTTCGGATGAGAAACCCCCTGCTTGGCCAAGCTATGCCGTACCCCTGGGCATATTATTACATATCTTCCTGGGAAATCAGAGGCCGACCAAGGGACAGTAACCAGCTCCTTAATACCCTGTTGAAATCCGAATTTCCCACATTTGGTGCGTATTATCTAGACGAACAGTTAGGTATTTGATAGTAATGCTTATCAGTCATCAAATGTGGAGCATACACGTAGTCGGTACCTGAAATTCAAGTGGTGTTGTTTTCTTGCCTCAAAAACTTTCAGGGAATCCAAGCATTGTAAATGGGAAACAGGGACTCTTTCCCTTCCTCTTATTACCTTCATGTCAGTGGGTGCTTTTCCCATTTGCTGGTCAATGCCTCGTCTTAGTGGGCCCTTTACGCGGTGTTGGATTTTCCTCAACAGTATTAATTGTTTGTCAGGAAGACTGCAGGTAAACTGTGTACTATAACGCCGTCTCGACGCATTGATAAAATATAAGATAAGTTTTAATAGATTCTATTATATTAGAGTAGGTTTTGCTGCGACTTTAACCCAACAGGATAGGTTCTTTAGTTAGCTTTATCTAGTCTCGGTTAGGCTAAAATGTGTGGAGAGATGCGAAAGTTATTTGCATTTAAAAATAGAGGAGCATTCATTGTTTATGTAGTTTTTGGTTCTGCGACTACCTTGATCGTTCCCAATCACAACGATTGCTTTGACCTGAACGGACCGATCGCCAATGATTCATCGAACCTGCTGGAAGACGAAATGGATACAGCCAGGGATCGGGAATTATCCACAAAGTGCGGCGAGAGGGAAATATTGAAATAAGAAGGTTGACCAGAAAGTAACCTCCATAATGCTATGTAAAAATACTTTGAAATAGATTATTTTCATTTCCAAACTACATATTTCTATGTATATATTTTCCAAACATATTTAAACATTCATTTCATATCTCTGAACTTGTTTTCGGAATCCTTCAGCATAAAATACTGCCGCCTTTCTGAGATTGCAGTCAACCAATGACGTTGGCGCTTTGCAATTCCTCTTCGAGAAGAGCATAAAACATGTAGTGGCCTAACGTTGCAGTCATGTTTACATCCAACAGACTCCTCTGTAGAAATCTTTCCAAAGATTTCAGATACATTGAAATGCCGGTTTTCGCAAACTTTTTCGTCAATTTTCAGGTACAGTTCATGTTTTACCACAGACGGGCGGCGGCCACTTCTGTCATCATCATGGACATCTGACCGTGTACTCTTGAACGCACGAAAGCACTGACGCACTCAACTCTTGTCGCTCATCATATTTGGACCTTACAGAGTGCAAATTTCCAAATGATGAACGTCAGCAGCTTTGTAGTTTTTTTATCAGTGAAAACCTTATCACTGAACTGACTTTACATTTGGCGGGAATTTGACTCGCATTGTTCATTTTGACTCGCAATTCTAAGTAAATACCATGCGACACAATCTCTCAACCACTGCAGATAGAGGTGTACTGACCTACTGCGTGCGTCAGTATAGTGACCATTCGGCTTTCTTCACTGATTCTCTCGCTATACGAAAACGGAATTTACTTTCTGGATAGCTTTAATGCAAGGTGCGAAAACATAACTTCCTTTTTTATGAAGCAAAACCCCTTTAAATAAAGAATGTATGCTACCGCACCCAGTTTATTGGAAGCAACGGGGATAATGAAAAGATATAAGAAGGATCAATGTGGTGTTGACTAAGGGTACTTCCAATTAGTCCCGCTAAGTAAGTTTGGAAGGATTACACGGATTGAAAATGGATTTAGAATGGAAAACACTGAAAACATAGACGTATAAAACATATTTTGTGTTAAGAAAACACTCTAGTGGTAGTAATCGGACCAAAAGTGATTTACAAGCAACACGAATATTGACAAGGGTGCGTTAAATAGGTAATGGGAGATGAGATGGGAGTTTGGAAGAGGGAGCCGCGTTAAAATAAGCCAAGGAGTGAAAAATACGTAAAACTATTCCAAAACACAGTCACATCAATGCCAACCTGTTCTTCTGTTGCTGAGACTGCTAATATTGTTTCTTGAAATTACCCCTTCGCTGTCGTTCGTCCATTTAGTTCTTCGGTTTACCCTTTCAGTCGAAACCCTTAATTCTGGCATTTAAATGATTCGGTTGTCATCCATTCGCGTCCGATCAAAGCAGCTTATTATTCTTCGTTCGCAGTTGTCTAATCCGTATCTAATCAGAGTAAAATCACTAGCTCATCATCTCCCATAGTTAATCTGTCCACGTTGGTGACCCAGGAGTCATCTTAAAATGTCCACACTCACCACGAATCAGTATGAAGCCAAAATATGTTGAAAATGTTGCGGTAACTTCTTGAAGATGTAAGAAAAGAGAGGTCATAGACGAAAGAAGGGCATGACCCTAGATTCATGTCTTACTACCTTTGACTGAAGAACTTTCACACTTAGTTTAATAACAGCCGGCCTTTGTTTCAATACACAATGGATGTATAAATAACAAATTCGTCCATGGGTCATATATTGACAAGGATAAGATTAGTTATGGTAATATTTTACAAACTGTGTTTATTTTTTTATTTTCTCTTCGTCGTATCCATGGCAATAGACAAAAATAGCAACCGTTACATAATTCGAGAGAAACTAGGAAATGGATTAAATTATTGAATAAACCCTGTATTTAAAAGATTCAAATGAAATACATGAATCTGTTCACAGATCAGTAGCTGATGCGTCCCGATTAGTGGGTATTAAGGCTCTAAATCAATTAACAACGATGGCACGAAACATTATATCAACGCTTTCACTTCGAGTAGATGAAGTTAATAGATTTTGATCCACACCTTTCAACAAAAAGTTTCTGCGTCGGCCTTTTTTTAAGAATTAGTGGCACCATCACTAAAAGGTATATCGTGAGTACTGCGTGCTAAGTACTATATCGTGACTGCAGCGCCGCCCCCCTCCAAAATACCATTTACGATATGGAAGAACTGGATTGTATTAAATTCAAAATTGATACGAACTTCATTGAAGAACTGTTACTGTTCATAAACATATGGAAATATTAAGTTATTAACCAGGTACATAAACGATTTCATGATAAAAAATATTGAATCTACTTGTTATTTTTATCATTTACCATATCTTAATCGGAATATTTATAAAACATTCATACTTGTCGTGTCTGGAATTTCCGTTTTAAACGCGGTCACGATATACTATATACGAGATTCATTAGCGTCCTGTTATTCCCCTCATTAAGAATGCCGAATCCTTTCCACCCCAGAGGAAGAGGATGCATAAAAAAAGAAGCTACGTGTATTTAAAAAAAACTGTAAGGAGATATGGTTTCGAGATTACGATTCCTTCATTTATATCTTTCGGAGCCACTGATAATTGCTTTCTAATTACTCGAAGTAATTTAATTATTTACCCTCGAATTTTAGCGTTTGACTGTATATTTTCTTATAGCGAGGAAATCCGTGGTGAGTGAGTGCCCACGTCAGATTTATTCTCTCGAATCGCATTCTAGAAGCGGGACGTCGTTTGGCTCCGTGATCCGATCGACTTGTTGCGTTTCCCCACGGCCTCACATAACCTCGGGCAACCTCCTCCCCTCCAGTCGACCGCCCGTGCTTTCGATTTTTTTTCCGTGTCCGCTCCGAATAAAAAGCGAAGCGGGTTGGCGGCGGCCTCCAAAGAATCGTGAAATATTTAATCGGAAGGGGTTTTTTTCGGAAAGCTCTTCCGTACTTCAACGAGGGTGGCACGGTTAGGGACGGAGGGGGGGGATGGACCAATAAAAGCGGCTGAACCCAGGGGCGGTTGGAACCGTTTCATTCCCTGTCTCAAGAAGAGCTGAAAATTCATCGTCGGTTAAGGTTTTCCCTTGACCTCCTCGTAGGCACTTGATTGGCTGCGAGTTGCTCCCGTTTCACCTCACCCCTTCTTTCTAGAGCGGAGCCGCCAAACCAAAGTCTTCGATGTATTTCTTAAAACATAATACGTGATTCCAATTTTGATGCTTTTTTTAATTCCCTGTTCAAACTATTGTCTGCATTTGAAAAGAGAAACTGAAAAATGATCATTGGTTTATTGTTAGTGACAATGAGTTATTACCATCCGATCCATCACTGTTTCATTGGTCAACAATGAATACCGAGGGCTATTATAAATAATAAGAAATGAAAATAGTTGATCATTATTATTGGTATTAAACTGGTTAAGGTAGGTTTTGAAAGGGCACAGCCTACACAACTGTACACCTATAAATTTACTTGCCTCCCCTATTAATACACGATCAGACATTCGAACCTACAATAAGTCCCTTTTCACCCCCGCGTAATTCCTCCCGCCCTTCATTCTGTCCAAAGGATGCTCATCCTATTTCTGCCCCTTCCTCATTTGCCCAGATTCTCCCCTATTTATATCACAGTCCGCAGCATCCCTTTGCCGATCAGAATGCTCTGCATCTATCTTTCCATCCTACTTTTGATTTCTCCCGGCAACCCCTTCTCATCCCCCACCGTGCCCACGTTGCCATATATTTTTGAATTAAATACTACACTTCATAATTAAGAATAAGATCCGAGTCTGCATCCGCTCCCGGAAGCTGTACAAATTGATCGCATTGTTCCTAAACCTATGCCTTACCATGCCTTTCTGAGCCACCTGCTAACTTCCTTGTATACCTACGATTTTTGGGGTGTATAAAGTAATAAGTGTTGGTGATGACCAACCTCGGTCTACGGCAGAATTCAATTACTTTCTCACCGCGTTCATCCCTCGTGCCTAACCCATAGTCCCCCACCTCATCACCATCTCTTCCTTCGCCTACGGTCGCATTCCAATCTCCCATCACTATCAAATGTTTTCCTGCAGGAACACACTCGATGATATCCTCTAACTCATCATACATCCTATCGACTTCTTCCTCCTTGTGGTTGCTCGGTGGCATATATACCTGAACAATGACCAAGTTCGTCGGCTCTGCTTTAATCTCTACGAGTAATATTCCTTTTGCTTGCTCTATGTTGAGTACGCTTCTTCCTACCCCTTTATTTAATATTATGGCAACCCCTCGTTTGCTCTCGTCCCCTTCATTGTATATTACTCTATAACTATCACTCCAGTAATCCCCACTATCCTTTCATCTCATCTCCCACATACCTAATATACCTACACGTATTTAATTTTTCCATCTTTCGCTTGATATTCTTTATTTTTCCGGTCTTAGACATTGTCCTAACATTCCAAGTTCCTATTTAACTAGTGTTGGTTGCTTTTATGTCTCCTGTGCTTCTTCTGTTACCTTCTCTTTTATACATTATTGATAAAAATTTTACTATTGATCCCGTAAAGAGGGTCAAAGAAAGATTTGTGGAAAAGGTCCTTGATTTTAAAGATTATTCCTGAAATTTTCAGAAGATTACTGTTAATCCAAGACATTCGAACGCTTTAGCAGCCATTGCTTTTTGTTTCCAAAATTCGGCGGTGGGGTTGAACACGGAGAAGTTGGCACTTTGCCTTCGATCTCAATCACATTCTATCCGATAGTCAAAATGTCCTGGAGAATTAAATGAAGATCACAACAAAAGAGTTCATTGGATTATTGGAAAGTGTTTTTGATTTTTCAGACTAAATCTTTTACACTAAAATCTTTGCATTTTTGCAAAGTATTTTTGGTTTGCTTATTCTGCAATGCATCTGCTTTTGAATGGCCTTTGTGATAGTTTAATTCACGTAATTTTGATCAAACAAATGTAATACTAAAGAGGAATATTTGAAAAATAATATTTCGCTGAATACATTTTGTGTAATTATGAAGTGGTATTCGCATAAAAATTCCAAGTGGTTCTTGATATTATTTGGGAAATTTCGTTGGTTATATGACAATTATCGCTTACACTTGCAAAATCTTTCAAGGATGGACGTCAGTGAATATGCCAACTCACAACGCGTATTTATTTATCGTAGTTTTTTCATTCCCTGTTCATTGAGTTTGTATAACTGTATTTACGAGTGCGCGCTTGAAGTAAAAACTAATTTGAACCAATTTTAAATGATATTAGTTCGTTTAGAAAAGAGGGGAAACTACTTAGAAACAAGAGGGAATTGTCTCAAAATCGGGGATTTTGGCCATTCAATTCCTACCCTACTTATTTTATAATACTAAAAACTTCCCTTTGATAGGTTTTTCGTACGTTTTTCGTCAAATACCTAGTTTTTGATTTGTGGTTTAATTTTCCAAAGTTATTGCAAGAATATCTAATTTTATATTTAGGTTTATCAAATAATTATTTTGGAAAAAATCCAGCATAAATAATTCTCAGCGACTTCGTTTTGATGATAAATAAATCAAATTCGCGTTTTTTTAAGGTAATCTTTTTAGCAAGTCAAAGCTTCTGACTTCGAGCATACAGAGACCATGCCTATTTTCTCGAATCAACCGCGATAGTTCCATTTTTTGTAAATTCCAGATGTCTCAGAAAAATGTGACCACAAATCATTGAATTGCAGTTTTCACAGGCAAAAATGGAAAATATAGATGAAATAGAAGGGTAATTTGAAAAGTTTCCGGGGTGTTTACGCATTATAGCCGACCTCTCCGGGGTTCATCATCTAAGCCGTCCCGTTCGAATTTAAACTCTTTTCCCACTTGGAATGAGTTGAATATGAAGGAGCAGAGTATTCTAAAAGTCGGCATGTGTTCCCTTTGCTTTCATCCTTTTTTTCCGAAGTATTTAATCACTGCTCTAATCTCAATTTTTTCCATCTTTACAAATCACTACACGGGAACAACAGCAGAGAGGCGTCCGCGGAATAGATATCCTCCAAAAGCACTGACGCATTACGTGCTTACTCATAAAGGTATGATGTAACTTTTATTACGGGGAAAACTGGTTGCGCTAGTGCTGAAATCTAGTGTGGATTCCGATAACCTTTAAATTACCCTCGCAACAGTGGAAAAATTTGCAATACGTAATATTATAACCTTAAAAAAATTTCAAATAAATATAAAATTAAACTCATAGAATCGGTGGAACTTTTTAGAATTTCGTATGATTCCAGTGTATTTATTTTATTCGATTTTTAAAGAAAGAGTTCGCTGAGAAAATGATCTCAGTTTCGCTCGATTGAATGCAAGTCAAGGTAACGTGTTCTACGACTAGGGTGTCAAAACCCAATACCAGGGCTCGTATATATAGGAAACGACCGCTGAGCGCAGTTTAAGGTTTATGTTCCTCCCGTAAAAGGGAATTATGACAGAAGATCCCTTATTGATGGGTTTACCCATCCCTGTTCTTTGAGAATAACGACTTTTGCCTTTATTTGAACTAATATTCCATAAAATATTTGATGACACTTGCAAAAAAATACACTCGATAAAGTCAGTAGCAAGAGGGGATTTGATATCTACACAAAGATTTCCCAGAACACGAATTACCCTCGCAAGACATCGTCATTACGGCCAGTCTCTTTCACGCACAAATCCGCACAATTCTTTCACCCTGCTAGCTAACGCCATCTTGTCTCCAACGCTCTGAAACAATGGCGTTTCAAATGATTTTTCCCTTCGGCCTCCTGTTTTATTTCTGGTGAGTGGCGTTCGTAATTAGGGGAGTGGAATATTATATTTAAAAAAAGGTTAATCTAAGTGGACTTCGTGGGAATGTTTTAAGGACAGAACGCACTCTTTTTATTTACCTCATTATTTTTGTTTTAATATTTCACCAATATTGTTGTTGGTCGGACGGTAAAATATGAGATCATTATCCTACACACTTGATATTTTCTTAAATTGTCTTTCATATTATCACCAAGAAATTAGTTCTTAGTAATATCTTCGATTACTTAAAAATAAACATCAGGGACAGTCAAATTCGAAGATAGGTTATATGATAGGAGAGGGTTCTGGGGCCAAACTTTCTCTAACGAATGAAAATGTATTTATTTCACACACGACGCCGTAGACAAATGCCAGATTAACAGTGCGGGTCGGTAGGGGTTTATTTAAATAAATAGAATGTTGGGAACTTTCAGATCTGACCTCAGAAAAAGGTGGCGATAGGGGTCAAAATAGTCATTCAGGTGGTTATGTTCATAAATAAGATATTACTGCTCTATATTTTCGCAAAAATTGTTATGTTTTCGCTTATTTTAAGAAGATGCTTCATCCTTACTCTACGATCTACCTTCATCTACTCTACGATTGGAAAGATATTTTTTCCACCCAAAAATGATGAGAGCGATGATATAGGGTTAGTTAAATTAATTCAGAGCTCCTCTAAACATAGTTCAATTCTAGGAATCCCGCAGCGCAGGTTACTTTGTATCTACTCGAGTCATGGGGGCGTCCAAAGAAAAGTTTAATTTATTAAATATTGCAAATCTTATTTTAAGAAAATATCTCAGGACTTTCTTTCTTTAAGTTCTGTCAAATGGATATCCTACTTGAAAATTTTCCTTATGGAATATAAAAAAATGTTGAGGTCAGAATGAAATGGTGGACGTGGCGGTCCCATTGTTACCAAGACGCCCATCTTCTTTTTATACGCGAGAGAGGCGGAGTTTTTCCGGCAGCACTCTCCGCGGGGCGAGCCTCAAGGAGAGAAATATCAATTGCAAGCGTTCCCTTGCAGATAAACTGCGAGGGACTGTCGCTCGGCGTGAAGGAATCTTTTTTTTACGATACTTTCGCCGAGATAAGCTGCTACGCCCTGTCGATTCTTCTGCCCTCTCCAATTATTTCAGGATGCCTCATCTAGCCATTGAAATCGACGAGATCCAGCGTGTAATCCCGTGGAAGCCGTTCATGATGGATATCAATTTTGCAATTTGTAACAAATCGTTTAAATAAAAAATATATATATGGATGGATTTATATCCTAAATCTAATAGTTTTGAGACCAAAAAGGGACCGAGGTAAAAGATTTCTCGTCTACTCAACCTAGAGATCTTCAATGTAATGTTTATGGGTTAGAATGATCTATAAAATCTCAAACTCACTCTGATTGTCGTTAAAAAAAAATACCTAAAGCGCTTTAATTTATACAGGCGGAGAAAGGTATGGGAAATTGTATTTTAATTTATATTTCGAAAAAAGCGGTCACTTTATATTTTAATAGTTACTTTCTTCAATAACTTTTTTATTAACCTCATGATGGTGTCTTAAGTTGTTATCAAAAACTGTTGTCAGTGACTTAATGTGCTCTCCAAGCAGCCTCTTCTGCAAAAAAATCCTACAGAAACCACAGAGAGTCTCCACAGCCAGCTTCAAATGTCTTATTAAATACGTGTCAGCTTCCTTTCCTTTCTTTTATTTGCCATCTCTTTGCCCTTTCTTATCCGGAATCACAGTCTAAGAGCTTCGCTCACTCATTCTTTTTCCTTTAGAACGAAGACATTTGTGCATCGCGAAACGTCAGAAGTATGCTTCCCACACTTAAACTCTCATTGCATCCGCATAATTTGTATTCAAATTCTTATCCATTTCCATCTCATCGTAGACGCGTCATTTTCAGTCGCTTACAGTGTTCGGATATCCTAGATTCCAATTTCATACATTGGTTCCCTGCGTGCCATTCAATTTCTGTATGCGGTTAGGTTTAAAAAAGGTCTTAATTTCGGGGATTTACCTTATATTACTAAATTCTACCATACTGACCTGCATTTGGGTACTTATCTCACCTCTGATGCGTTCATGTATCGTAGCTTACATTCCATTCTGCTTCAGCTGAGACCCCTGGTGTTCTTATTTTGCATGTGCCAATCACCATTCATGACTTTCTCGATCTACACCCTCCCCTCTCTCTCTGATAGGATTCCTCTTATTTAAAACGAATAATTCTTTGTTGAATCGGCATTTCGACTATTTTATCTGCATGACCAAATCGGATAAGTACTATACAGGATCAGAATCCTGTATGATTTCATATTTACATATTTTCGATTCCAACAAAACCCACGAAGACGACTTCCAAAAACATCCTTTGGAGAGTTATGGAAAATGTCCGTCCTGAAACACACCATCTTGTTTATTTGGATTTCTATATTTGTTGACATTGTTGCCGTGGATGTATGTAACTTAGAGTAGTTGTAAAAAAGTAAAAAAGGTTTTGTTACTGGAAAAAACGCTCCGATTCCATACATGCAACAAAGGAACCGAATTTTTGAGACGTCTCCTTAAGTTTCAATTCACATCCCTCTTTAACTTAAAAAAGATGTTCGTATACGAAATCCCTTGTCTGAAACAGGCCATCTCGTTTATCTGGAACTCTATTTTAGTTACTATAGTTGCGTCATTAACTGAAAATTGTCTCTCGTATGAGACCAAGCCTGAAATAGACGCACGTCGAAATTACAATCAAATAAATACACAACACCTTTAACAACTTCCTTGCCAATCTATCTACCCAACGACAGCGTATAAATTCCTCGCATTAAGCCTTCAGTTCTTCTCACAATTCTACCTCAAGTAATCCATACCCACCGAATTGGATCGGACTGTATACGACTCTTTCAGGTCTAATAAAATTTCACTTCTGTGTAAGAGTGTGTTTGGGAGCTGCCCACTTATATACTTTGTCGCATTTATTTTTTCTCCCATAAGCAAACATTTATTTCTCGAAGGACTCGCCGAAAATTTGTTCATGTCTTTGAAATTTTGATTCGTGGAATTCATAATCTTTCAAACGTTCCATATTTTTGCCTTGCCACTCAAACAATTTATCGACTGTTTTTTTCACGAACATCTGATTGACTTTATTTTTGGTTCAATGTTCATCTTTGTTGATCGATCGCATTACCGCTTCTCTGGTCTTCAGTCATTAATCTGCCGGTTGATCAACCGAGGCCTCGTCATCTGCGAACTTAATTGACGCAACCTCCCCTCCCCCCACCTCCCCTCCTCATCCCACGAATGTCGCTGCCTCCATCCCATCACTGAGTAGGCTTTATACGAAAGAGCGCTTGGGATAATAATGGACCACGTGCCGATCCGCCCCACTAAATAACTCCCTGCATCCCATCACTTCCCTTCAATGACTTCAACCTTCTCCTCCTCATATTTTCCCAATGTATTCATTCGTCCCTTGGTTGGAAGACCTCTGAAATCACCATCAAACCATGTGCGCTCATCTGGGAGTGTTATTACCATTTATTCTCCGTTAATCTCAGCTAAGGCTTCTTCTTTCTTGCCTTCGAACACGGTGTCTTTCTCTTGTAAATGCTAAATCTCCCTTCTGTAAGTTTAAAACGATCGTTCCTTTCAGTACACTTTTATCAATGTGCAACGAGTGAGTTGATGACATAGACGTTGAGTGAGGATTTTAAGAAAAGGCTTGTCAAAACTTTTAAGTAGAAAGTAGTTATGTACGAAAACATGGCCATTGAAGTAGGATGATAGTGGGCGTAGATTTCAGGCTTTTGAAATGTGGGTGTGGAGACGAATGGAGAAGGTGAAGTAGACCGAATTGAAAACAAAAGAGGAAGTGCTAGGTATATGGTGAGGGAGGAGAGATGATTGTTGGAAGAAATCATGAGGCAGGAAAAGTGGATGCAGAGCGTTTTGACTAGGAAAGGGATGTTGAAGACTGTAATAGAGGGGAGAATGTTAGGCAAGCAAGGAAGGAGTTGAAATATAGGATAGGGATGCTGAACGGGATGAAGGAAGTACACAGAGATGAAGAGAGGTTCATTGAAGTGCCCAATTTCAAGTAAAGGAGAGGCAAGGAAATTGTCTCGGAACCGTTTGGTAGTCAGTGTCCATCCAGAATCGTTGTTTGATGATAGAATACTAAATAGCAATACGTAGTAATAATCTCGTAATAATAATAAGCTTGTAATACAGTAAGATTAACTGCATCCTATTTTGTTACATTTATTTCACAAACACCCCTCATTGACCCCTCTCACGAGTAGTTTCCTCTCTCTGATCTTGTAGCCGATGCCCTTATTGCCTATCAGCATTCATCTTTTTACATGGATGTAATGGGACAGAAAAGACGTTGGAAAAAATGCATTCAAGTGCCCATAATCATGAAGTTGGGTCAATCAACCCAATGAAGAATTAGGCGGGAGTTCGGTGACCTGGAGTTTGGTGAGAATAGGAAACATATTCAGAAGTTAGAGAGAGAGAGGGATAATATTTATTATGAAGCTTGATACTATCGTCTCCTCACCAATTTATATTCCAATAATTTTCTTCGTGTTTACTGATTGAGGCATTAGAGCAAGACGCTTATGGGTTAATTATCTGTAGTTTACGGTAGAAATAATGACTGGATTTGATTAGAGTATAATGGAAATATAGAATATAAAGTACTTGAAACCTTGTTAACCTTTGAAGCCAAAATAATAGTTGACAACTTTACTTTAGATACGTGTAATATTTAAAAATTAAATGTTATACGTAATTTTGTCTCGTTTTATGACATTTAATCTTCAATTATCAAAGGAGAAATTTTTGGGAATGCTTCGAGTCATACCTTGACTAGCTACGGATCCACACATTTGCTTATTCCTTCTTGCTACAGAGTATTCAATTATTTCCTCAGCAGTGTTAGAAAACACCCACTGGGATAAATATTTATGAGCGGAATTATGAACTAGCTCAATAAATGTGACAATCTCAAATTCTCGATTTGATTAGCGCTTGTATATTGTGAATCATTTGAAGTTATTGCTGAACGGGAAGCACTTATTTTGTCAAGAATTCGATTCAATTCTGTCCTCAGTTTCAATTTTAGCTAAGGGTTGTCGAACATTAACCGGAATACGACAGAAAAGATTCCTGCACAAAATCAAATAATTGTTTTCAAGTCAAATTCAGACTGATGCGACAGCATTTAAGTTTTACATTCAATGAATGAAAGAGTCCTGGAAGCAATATGGCGACTGTGAGAAAGTTCGACAAATGCTCCTAACGACGCCGCTGTAAACAGGGAATGACGCCATTTGAACAGGATTTGATTCTTAAATTAACTAAACGCATTTACCTTTTGGATTAAGGAAAGCATGCGAGTGGAATTCGTGGTTATTGTAGGAAACTTGCTTCAAATCGCAAATGATTTCCTTCCCCGCTATTGCCTCTGTTACAATCGAGCATCGATGCAAATGCTCCACTGTTCTACGCGAGACAGTTAATGATATTCCCCGTGTTCGTAAGATAGTCCCTCAGACCACATACGCCCATTGGCATTAACCTTTTCTCGTTATGTTCCTTCCTCTCCCTCTGATCAGTTACTCCTATCCTTCTCTCGTACTTGTTAAATGTTTACTGATTCAACAATCTTACGTCCATTCCCACTCAGTATGTCTGGGCAAGCATAGAACGAACGTTTTCTGCTGCTCTCTTGTCTTTACGCATACTATTAGGTATCCGTACATTTGTTATATCTCTGTAGGTTTCCCAGGTGTTTAACACACCTTCCTGTTTAAGTGTTTTTCTGCAGTGGATTTCTCAAGAAGAGGAGAATCCATAGAGGGAAGACAGATATTTTTGCATTTTGAACACATTTTTATGACATGTACTACTAGATTCGAGTTCTCTTTTTATAACACTCAAAGGTATCTTTTTTTTCTTAAAAATTTCTCGAAAATGACCTCCTTTTCTTGCCTTTTACATGGGATGAGACATTGTCGAGGTTGGCTTTACGGGCGTGTGAGCGAATAAATTATCAATTGCCGTACGGGCAATCGTATTTCAGTTTTACAGGTTCAATTGGAACCCGTAATATATTGATGCGAATCTATATTCCTTCTTCAAGCGCAGCTCCAAGCGGAGGAGAGAGAATTCTCCCATTTGAACCTGTCCCATAAATGTGATACATGATCTTAGGTCATGCGTTAAAAATGAATTTTTTTTCCAAAACCTCCATATTCTGCTGAACACTACTAGCACTTTAGACGCAAGGATGCTGGACTCTTTATCAGGGCGCACCTTAGGTGACATTAGTTGACTCTCATAGACGAAAACTAGGTCGAAGACGGATCCCGTCTTGAAACCCAATTTTGACTCCGTGACTGGAAATTTACGTGGTTTATGAGTGGAAATGACGCGATTTATTCCTCACATAATCCACCAAAGTGAATCGGTTTCGGATAAGATTGTCACCCTGAAATGTTGAGAAGAAGGTTGCACTCTAATGAAATCGAGTTAACGCGACGATTATTGATGCGATGGCGAATCTGTGTGCTTCAGTGCCAGAAGCTTTAACGGGAGTTCTCGAGATATTATGCTGTACTTGCAATAATACGACAAAAGGCGAGTGATGTCGCTGACGTTTATCGGCGAGATTTGTGTGAATGTCATTCGGTAATCAATTAAACGGCTATTCGATATTTTTGCTGCTGTCTAAGATGTGTTTTCTATTTCTCGAAAGAACGAGTGCTTGACAGAAATTAACTGTTAAAAATATAGCGTCAATATGTTTTAGACAGCATGTGAAGAAACGTGAGATGTTATTATTGTTATTGGTAATAATATTCCGTCCTAAATTTCTATTCTATTCCTGTCTCTTCCTCGTTTGCCTAACATTCTCCCCTCTAATACTGTCTTTAACATCCCATTCCTAATCAGTATGCTTTTCATCCATATTTCCTGCCTCCTTATGATTTCTCCCACCAATCCCGTCCCCTCCCCTTTCACCATTCCCAGAATTTTCCCATTTGTTTTCCTTTCGATCCATTTCACCTTCTCCGTCCTTCTCCACGCCCGAATTTCCAAAGCCTCCAATTTACGTCTATCCCCCTGCTTCAGTGATCATTTTTCCGCACCGCACCGCACTACGCTCCATATCAAAGTTTTGACGAGGCCTTTCTCAACATCCGTACTCAACCTCCCTTTCATAAACAACCGCCTTCTTGTGAAAGCCTCTTTGCCTGGTGCAATTCTTCTCCTTACATTCCTACTACGTTGACCATTTTTGCCCAAAACACTTCCGAGATAGGTAAGCTTTTCCACCTGCTAGATGCAATTCAGACATATTTCCAGGAAATGGCCACGGGGATCGGCTTTCTCATAACTAATAGCACTAGGAGTTATTGTTAAGTTACTCCCATGAAAGGGTTTTAATGTCCGAATTTATATTTTGGCGAAAGTGAAGTTAGTTGTGCAGCTAAGCAGCTATATACAGGTATATAACCACTTAATAAAGCAAAAGGGAACGTACTACGGCCGAATGAATGCAATGAATACAAGTTACCCAAAGCCGTACTCTTGGCTCCAAGAGCACGGCTTTGGGTAACTTGTATTCATTGCATATAACCACTTATTCAAGGCTATGAAAACCAAGCCTGTTTTTTATTTAGGATATTTATAAATCCTATTTTTCTTTACCAAGAGGGTTAGATGGCATAAATTAAATCACAAAATAAATATATTCATAAATATTACAAATTAATATTATTTATCACATTTGCTCACGATTTCATTTTCTCTTTCATCAAATTCAAACTGGTCATCCAAAAAAGATTTGTGATCGTACACGGAAACTCAGAATATTGTTAGTTTGGAATTATAAGTACTTTCTTTTTTTCTTATGAAGACTGATTATTTTTGGGAAAATTTTTCAAATGTGTGGTCTGTGAGCTAATATGATGTTGGAGAAACAGACCGAAGGGTTTTGCATCTGAATATTTGATTTAATATAAAATATTTGAAATAATTTTCATTTTAACAGATGATTTGTTTGTGATTTTCATGCGTGTCATTTAAATAATTTTTATTTTACGGATCGAAGAGAATATTCCCGAAAACGTTGATATCCCACCGTTAATCTGCGGCGGCAAAATGTTGGATATTTTGTTTGGGCCGTAATTCTCTAAAACCGTGAACATTAACTCTGCTCCTACGCGCTGTGCCCTGGTCACCAATTTAATTAATGCTTGCGGTTGTGTGTTAATGCAATTTAATCATGATTTGTTTTCTCTGAATTTCGTGTCCAAGGATTAGTAGTAGTGCAGTGTAATAATAATTACTCGTCTGCCTGAGAGGTGCTCGAGATTAAATTGCAGTGAAATGCAACTTATTTCCCACTCCCTTCGCTGGGAGCGCTCGATTAAAAGCTTTAATGCGGTCAGCTTTGCCCCCTTGCCCTCTCCCCTCGCTAATCCCCCCTTCAACCCATACACACACGCACAAAACACAACACATCCGTGGGCATGGGCGTGTGTTTGGAAGCGGCGGGAGGGTCTGTAGTCGAGCTTTAAAATGTTTAAGAGGTTTCGGAGTATGTGACGAAATTATTTTCGTCCCAATTTGAATTAATTAGAGTAAACAATTTCGCGTCACGTTATAATTTAGGTCCGCGCGCCCTGCATTAGTTCTGCGCGTCCCGCTCGCCTCATTTTTCCTGGCATTAATCTGGCTTTTGGGAATCCTCCTCCCTCCCCCTCCTCTGTCCACCCCTCATCGTCTCTCTCCTGCCTTCCCGTTTTCTCCCATCCCACCCTCACCCCCCTTATCGTCGACCTCACCCTAATCCTTTTCCCACACTCATAAGCCTTCCCCCAATCAAACTTCCCTCAAAAACTCTTTCTTCAACGAGATGCTGCAAAATACGTAGCGGACTCCATGCGCAACTGAAATTCCTCTTCCGCCGAGATTTTTCCGTTTCATGCAAAATTTTTCAAAAGATCTTCATGAAGTTATCTTAGTTTTATACTTTTCGTATTTGAGCTGGGGAGACTATAGTGAGAAGAGCCCTCAGCTCCTGGAATTCGTGGGTTCGATTCCAGGTGACACCCCTGGGTACTCACACAGTTTTACCGAACTTGTGTGTGATTTTTCGGGAATCAGATCACCCTGGGAAACCGCAGGTGATACGGGGAGCAACACTTCTCACACTTTGGAGTGTTTTGTTTATTCCTCCTAGGGAGCATTGCGAAGTGAGATTTGCTCTTGCCTATCAAACCAAACGTAGGGTTGTGGCTCATGATATTATTTCTTTTTTCACAGTTAGAGGTAAAGTAATCCTAGGATGAGTCCATATGTAACGTGTGCTTCTTGTTGCAAAAGCTTGATTGATATATGGTGAAATCAAATTTAATATTAACCCATGAATGAATATATCCGCAGTCACATGAAAGATAATTTTTAAAGCTTTTCTAAGTACCCACATCATGCATGTTAATTGGCTCATATTTGGGCTGCTAGAAAACCTTCGACATCTATCGGTATCGCGAGTCTGTCTTGGACGTTTTCCATATTTATTCACTTATCTATCTGAGGGTATTTTATTACATAGATCGGATCTCTTTAAGATATTTTCCTACAGCAAATACTTATTCTGATGCGATTGGATTTTTTTGTTCAACATTTGATCGGATTGACTCAAATTGCGAAGCCCACGATTTGCAAATAAAACATTCCATAACCTATCCTCACGTTTTGATGGGGGTATCTTATGTCAGTCACAGTTTACCCTATGATTCCTTGCAAAAATAATTTTCTTCGAAGCAAGTACTAATCCGCACAATAATTGCAAGATAGCGGGCAATTTTTATTAAATATTGCGTTTTTACAATAATTTATAATTAGAATTATTGCATAAAATCCTTTTTAACTTCCGAGGAATGAAGAGAGCCAGTATGTGAATTCAATTTCACAACTAACATTGTCTCCATACATTGACATTTTCATGCACAAATAACATCTTTTAACTTCTATTATTCCTCTAGATTTGGTTAGTTGAATATTTTTAATGTAAGCATTTCCGATATAGATCGGAAACAGCGAATTGACATTATAATAAATGAAATAAATTCACTATAGAAATAAATATATTTTCTCTCTAAATAAAGGCAAATATACATAGAGGCTAGGGTATAGATGGCTTAAATTTTTAACCAATTTTTAACTGAGAGAAAAAAAGGCAAGATTTTTTAGGCATCAACTTGTAAACAGATTTAAAAATTCGACACAAAAACTGTAATATTTTTCATTCAGCCAAAGATGATGTCTAAATTGAAATTCACACTACAATCAAGCTTTTATTCCCGAATCTTTTATCTCAATAGAGCTGTGTGTGATTTTCTCTTGCATCGGCATACTTAATGATAGCCGTCCTCTTTGAGGAAGACGTAACGGAGGATTAGTGATGAAGGAAACAAAATATATTTGGCACACTTCATACTAGTGTGAGCTTCCCAAGGGTACAAATTTAAACTCGTGGGGCATCTAGTAACTACGTATACATTTTCCTTTTGGCTATTCGCCTCCGGTTCAGATTGTCTGCTGCCGAAGCCTATCTCTCTTACTTTGCTCGTGATAAATGATAGTTATGTGCCATGTTCTCCGTCCATGTGCATGTCCTCCTCTCTCTCTCCCTCTTTGAAGTCGCGGAATGCCAATATCAATGTTCGAGTCACGTCCCGCCTGCCGATGGGCCGCCGATCGAATACCGATTGAAGGCGTCAGCACGGCGGGGGCTCTTTCCCCCAACGCCGCCCCCCTCCCTCCGTCACACATGCCTTACGTGCCCCTGGGTCGATTTTGCCTCTCCTCCAAGTCCTCCAGTCTTCGGTTGGTCCCCAACATCCCCCTCAGCCTCTCTCAGACACTAACGCCACCCAGCTCGGAAAGCGATGCTTCCGCCGCCCTTGTCTACCGCCGAGACGCACACCGGATATTTTCCAAGCACGAGAACCGCTTTGGAAAAATTTTAGTATACATACTAGAATTCACTCTCTGGATGTGAATAAGTTTTTTTTTACCAATAAAACAGGAATTTGGGATTAAATTTGACAAAATAAATTAAGTCTTTGAGAAAACGATTTCAATGCAAAACAAATTGTACGGCGTAATTAATAATGACGTAATAAAAAACGGATCGGTCACGTGCAATCTCATGCCACACGCGGCTCACGGGTATGGAGTGGAGAGCCCCCAAGGTGTGTTACTAGTGCATCAGTGGATTGCTCTGTTGCTCTTGAATGAATTACATAGTTCAAGGCATTAGTTTGCGGTTTACTTAAATTCAACATTTAGAAAATGTGGGATTGCTGAATTTGCTATAAATGGTATGAAAGAAATTTTATCAGTGAAATAAAAGAATTCGAGCGAATAATATTTATTCAATGTGCAATAACATAAATGTTTGCCTGGTCTAGTGTACAGGGCGTCCTGCTAGTAACATAAGGGATTCGGATTTGTCGGGAACCTCTTGAGAAATCGCTGGAAGTGCAGGAAAAGGAGCATGCGCTCTCATTACACAAATGTTTATGTGGGACCTACACGCGTAGTATTATCATTACCCGGTGACCTCTACCCTCATACTTATTACTCAACCTCCGGTTTGATTTCTGTGGTTGGCTCGAAAAAGGAATGGTTTGTCAACACCAAGAAATGCCATGTGCATTTGCCAAAAGTCAGGAGATTTGTCGAAAGATGTGACGTCTTATTCACTCTTTCTCGCCAGATGTGAAAGGTAGCGCAGGAAGTCTTAATTTCACCAGCCGTGCTGTTTAGTCGACTTATCTTCAACCGTAGCCATCCCAAAAGAGCCTTGGGGTTGTTCTTGATTTTGGCTTTTCTAACGACTCGTCATTTAATTCTCCGTAAATGGATTAACGGATTACCAAATGCAGACATGCTACCTAAAACTCCGAATTATTCTCTTTAAATATTGTTTTGTCTCACTTTTATTTTGGCAATATTTTCTTTACCATCACTTTGTCTATGAGTCTCAATGAAGCAATTAATTATTTTGCTTTAATATCATTTTGCTGATTTAAATAATTTATTAAGTTCATTTCTGCGGAATATTAATATTTTCTGGGTAAAATATTGCCTAAAACAATTACTCACGGCCAATTAAAATATTTGGCCATCAATATGTTGAATATCGAAAGAGTCTCTCTCTCTCTCTGATAGTTGGCGGAAATTATATTTCTCCATGAAAGCACCCATCCCAAAAGACTTCGTGTTGCTTAGACTGAGTTATAAAAGTCATTGACCAATTTAAACCTCTGAGTAAAAAAGAAACTTCAACATTTAATATTTCAGTGCTGTTACCTGTATGTTATTATATTGGTATTTTACCCGTTAAGGGTAGGTTTAGGGTGGACAAAGCTCAAATATACGTGTACGTTTATATAATTTAGTGAATATTAAACATTGCTTTGAGTAATTTATTTCTAAGAGTTAGATTAATTCCTATGCATGACAGAATGAAATGAGGAAATTTTGGAATAAGGCAACGGGTTTATTCATAAAATTGTACATTCGTTGAATTCAAGAGATGATTCCAGTTAAGAATTACGAGTTATGTGGGATGAATTGTCTGCATTAAAAAAATGACCGGACATCGACAAATGTCTATTCACATAGAATTAAATGAACATGTCGGTCCGTTATTGCGGTCCATTATGCTTGTCAGGTGGAGAAGATTATAATAAAGTGGAAATAATCTCTATTTTTTGACACAGCCTAAGGTTCCTGAAATCACAGTGCAAATGAAATCATCAATTAAGGATAATGTGTGTTTGTGATGCATTAAAGAAATAGCCTGAAAAAGTTTGTACCGCCGTGTTCCTTAAATTGTATTCGCCTTACGAAAACAGATGAGAGTGGGTCGCGGTGCGTTATTTTCATTATTAGCAGCGTTAATTAAAAACGTGTAAAACAGCTGTGAAACGTCGGGGCGTGCTGAAAGAGCCCATACTTCAAAATTTATCACTTGACTCACTCTGAGAATAACATTGTTTTTATCGAATCTAAAACAGGGAAAGAACAGTATTGAAGGTTGGGAGACGTTTATAGCGTTTATCATTTGGTGGATCGCACATTGAATGAACCAAGGAATAAGTGGAATGGACCAAGGTCAGTGGAATTGTAAATTAAAGAAAGAAAATTTCCTACAAATAAAATTTACGGTTTCCGTGACTCACAAAACAAAACGATTCGGTATATCATTTGAAAACCTAGGATATAACCCTTATGTTTCCATATGAAAAGATTCTGTACTTTTCCACACAGATTTTATTTTAAGATAAAACGCATTTCAACGACTTTCGGGCTTCATCAATGCACATTTCATTTTCAAACAGAATTGGAGTATTTCATTATTATTCCAGAGCTGTATGTAATGAAACTTGTACCAGAAGAAATCGCTAGTCGGTGAAAAGCGTTTCATCTCAAAAAAAAGTCTTACGGAAAAGAAGAGATTCTTTTAATGCGGATACCCAAAGTTTCCACCCGGTGAATTCTGAAACTGTGGAGTACCATACTATATGTTTCCGTTGGTGAAATGCAAGGTCTGTCCCAAAAATAAGTAGAACGGGGGAAAAAATATTGCAGATCAAAGTACATTTTGCTAAAATTCCTCATTAGAGAATGGTGTATGGACACACACCAATGTCAGTGCCTCTACCACGCTTCTGGTACGCTTCCTGTAAGGCATCAACAGGACCCTCGTTCAGGTCCCTCGTCGAGGCCTCTTTGAGATAATCATATGCTCCCCATTCAAAGGGGTTTCTCAACTTGGGTCGTACTCAAAGGCCCATGGCTCGTCACCAGTAACCACCTATTCTGAAACATTTGGGCTCCTTTCAGAGTGGTTCAAGAGGTCCACGGCAAGACTAAGCTGTCTTCTCTCGGGATTCGGGATCTCGGGATTCACCATTCTCATGGCTAAATTTTCTGTAAGAATGCAATGCACTGTGGTTTTATGAATGTTACACTTTTTTGCAAACATCCTGACCCTTGGAGGTCAATTATATCAGAACATGTGCCTCACTTTTTGCACGTTTGCATCACACTGTGTTGTTGAGAGATGTCCAGGGCTCTCCTCGCCGTTACCAGAACAACAAGTGGAAGCAGAAAACCATCACATGGGATATTTCCACCGTCGAGTATTCAACCATAGCCATGGTCTCCGAATCCAATTCTGGAGGCTTAATGCACAAAATGAAACGTTATGATAAAATTAGTAGCGTATCCAAAATATTAGATCAGCCAGGCTGGGAATCACTTAATGGAGCGAAGGTTAAATGTAGAGATTAAATCTATTGCATGAATTGGAAGGACGTCTCTTTAGCGGTGATGTTAAAAATATATTGTTGCCTCATCACACTACGGTAGGAAAGGTCATGTCAATAAAATTAGAGAGATTAAGTATAGAACATATAGGTATTAGATGCTTTCTTTTTCCACAAACGATAAAGGATCAGAATAACATTTTCCGACCGCGGTAGGTATGAAAATATTCTGATCAAAATTAGTCTGGTGTGCATTCACCCCCTTTCATACACAATAGCGGTAGACTTGCTGAAAAATGAAATGAAACTGAAGTAGGAAATGTTCTAGCGTAAACTGTAGGAGATCCAAGTAATGCATTTAACATAATTATTGTAAGGGAGAATAAAAACTTGTCTACTGGGATAGGCAAGTGACCTAATTTGATAATGAGGCGTTCCAGGGGGTATTTTTTCGCCGAAATGAACTTGTGAAATGAGTTAGCTCGTCTCAGTGCTACATGTGTTGGTTATTTCTCCCTACGAATGAGGTTCACCGTTGGATCTAGCGGGCGCATTCAAATCGTCCCCAAATGACCTCCTCACTTGCACGTGAATGGGGATCGGAGTGCGCTGTGGGACTATGCGGGACACTAATTTGCGGAGAGTCGAGACGGGAGTCTTTATTGGTCGGGGATCTAATTAAACAGAAGCTTAAAAAGTTTTTTTTACATTTCAAAGCGAAGAATAAATGAGTACGCGTCACATAAATTTGTTAATCAAACGTTTCGATTCATAATGTGCTCCTGGAATAATGAATAATTTCGTATAATGAAGTATTTCATTAGCCTGTTCGTTTGACAGTACTCGATAAGCTCCGTTGCCAAGTATGCGAATTTCCAACAAAGATAGCTTCGTAAACGCGGTAGTCAAGCCTGGGGATGTTTGAGATAGGCGCAGATAGAGCTTACATCGGGATTGTCCTAAGGTCATGTGATATTCAGGGCAAACCTTTGTCATCCGATGAATTCATAGCGTCTAGAAAACAGCATCAATTGGAATTTTTAAGTTTTAAGAAAGTTTTTGCCAGAGTCACCACTCACCAGTCTAGCAGCAGTCCGCACACTGTAATGCCCAGAGTTCACTGACGTGGGTCGCGTTGCTATCCCAAGATCTCCCATTATTTTTCCCACCACAAATCACTCCAGCCATCCGCATTGATGGCATAAAATCATTCTACTTATTGTTTGGACAGACCTTGTACAAGACTATACGAATATAGAACGTTTACCATCCAGTCCATTTTATTCAAGATACTGATGGAATTATTCAGGTATCAGTAACAGGCTAAATATATCAATAGAACTATAATACCGCTAGGAATAAATTCCATGGAATGAAGTCACTTTTATAAACATATATATATATATATATATATATATATTCAAACATATATACAATATACTACCTTGATCAAAAAGTTCCCGGAATTTATTCAGAAAATTAAAAATACAAGTTTATTCATTTAAATCTATATTGTCCCCTTCAAAGGAATCCCCATCGACTGCAACACACTTATGCCAGCGCTTGATCCAATCCTCGAAACATTTTTTATATTCGGTTTTCGGTATGTCCATCAGTGCTTCCTGCGATTTTTCCATTACTTCATCTCGGCTGCTAAAACGCGTTCCCCGTAATGGTTTTTTAACTCGATTGAACAGAAAGAAGTCACAGGGAGCCAAATCAGGTGAATTCGGTGGCTGTTGGATGGTATTTGTTGCATTTTTCGCCAAAAAATTACGAATAATGATAGCACTGTGCGACGGTCTCGACGCACTGTGCGACGATTTCTGGTCTCTTTCGGCGAATTGCTTCACGCAAACGTCTCATAGCGCCCAAATAATACTCTTTGTTTACTGTCTGGCCTTCTGGCAAAAATGTATGATGCACTACACCGTTGTAATCCATGAAAACCGTCAGCATTGCCTTCTTTTTTGACTGAAAACGACGTGGTTTTTTTGGTCTCGGCTCATTTGGTGAACGCCATTCACTTGCCTGATGTCTGGATTGCGTGTCGTACTCATAAACCCACGTCTCGTCTCCAGTAATGATCCTTTTGATGAATGTGGGATCGGATTCAGCCTCGCAAATCATATCTTTTGCGACGTCAACACGGTCTCTTTTTTGCATGAAATTGAGGTCTTTTGGCACCAACTTTGCTGCTACCCGACGGAAACCCAAATCATTAACCACAATGTCTTGGGCAGATCCATAGGCAATGTTCAAGTCCTCCGCTATTTCTCTGATGGTTAATTTGCGGTTATTGACCAACATTTCTTTTACTTTATCAATTTTTTCACCGACTTTCGATGTCGATGGTCTGCCACTGCGTTCATCATCTTCGATTGACTCACGACCACTTCTGAACTCGTGCCACTGGTAAACGACCGTTTTTTTTAGAGAATCGTTGCCGAAACACTTTTCCAACATTTCCAACGTCCGTGCGCCACTAAATCCGTTTTTTACGCAAAATTTAATACAAGTTCGTTGTTGCAAATTTAAATCCACTTCTGCAATTGTAAAAAAACGCCAACACACACAGAGATAGATGTACTCTTGGCTACGTAACTTTTGCAAATGTCAAGTTATGACATTAAGATTTAAAGGAAATATCAACAACAGATGTACCAATTTAACAAAAAAACAGAACTCAATTCGGAACGATGGGAGCGCCACACGGTGGTTATTCCGGGAACTTTTTGATCAAGGTAGTATATATATATACATATATATACATATATATATACTATATATACTAATATATTCAAACTTGAAAAACCCGCCATACGGCGCACAAATATTCATTCAAACAGAAATAGGTATAAGGAAAGGGGATAGCAAAACACATAAAAGGCGAACACCGGACATGTGGGGAAGGCGGTTTTTGAGCAGATCACGAAAGTAAAAATATTTCCTTATCTGGGATTTGAACCACGGACCTTCCACTTTCCGGGCGGATGCTCTACCTCTTGAGCTAATAAGGAAACCTGATTTACCTTGAGATCTGCGATCTTATAAATGGCCAAAGTGCTCCGATAGATGTTGCCCTTTCCTTATACCTACTATATATCTGTTTGAATGAATATTTGTGCGCCGTATGGCGAGTTTTTCAAGTTTGAATATGTGTTTGGCCAATGTGGCGCGTCTCTTCTTCTGGCTATGCGTGCCATGAAACGCACCGTTCCTATCCTTTATAATATCGTATGAATGCTTTTCTACTATCCTTTCCCCTTCTTGTGTCCCGTCTATTTCTCCTTTGGTGGGTGAAACAGCTCCATAACGCCATCTCTCGGGCAACATCTATCGGAGCACTTTGGCGCTTTATAAGATCGCAGATCTCAAGGTAAATCAGGTTTCCTTATTAGCTCAAGCGGTAGAGCATCCGCCCGGAAAGTGGAAGGTCCGTGGTTCAAATCTCGGATAAGGAAATATTTTCACTTTCGTGATCTGCTCAAAAACCGCCTTCCCCACATGTCCTGTGTTCGCTTTTTGTGTTTTTCTATCCCCTTTCCTTATACCTATTTCTGTTTGAATGAATATATATATATATATGTATATATATATATATGTATATATATATGTTTATATATATATATATATTTATATATAGATAAGATAAGGCAAGGGCGGCGGGTTAGGAAATGGAATTTAGAAGCAGTAAATGGATTAACGAGGAAGGAGTATCAGCAGGCTGTAGAGAAAATGATGGATGACGGTAAAGAACTGAGTATTATCGAAGAAAAATGGGAATGTATCAAGAAAGGGATATTGGAAGCCGCTAAAGACACTATAGGAACCGTTAACGGGAAAAGGATAAGGAAACCATGGGTAACGGATGAGATGATTGCAAAGATGGATGAGAGAAGAAGATGGAAAAATGTAAACACATAGTTAGGCAAAATGAAGTACAAAGAGTTAAACAATAAATTGAGAAGGGCCACAAATAAAGCAAAAGAAGAATGGTGGAAAACGCAATGCGAGGATATGGAAAGTTTACAGAAGAAGGGTGAAATTGGTGCTCTATACAGCAAGGTTAAGTTATTATCGGCGGAGTAAGAAGGCAAGATCTGTGCTAACAGTTAAAGATAAGTGGGGTAAGATAATAGTTGAACCAGGAAAAATCCAAGAGAGATGGAAGGAATATATAGAGACACTGTATGGTAAAAAACTTAGGCCGACAAGGTTAGACATAGAAAAGGAACATGACGTAGAAGAAGATAGCTTAGGTCCAGGCATACTCGACGATGAAATAGAAAGGGCATTAAAGGAGATGAAAGCAAATAAGGCTGTGGTGGTGGACAATATTCCTGTAGAAATGTTGAAATGGTTAGGGAAAGGTGGGAAGAAGGCCATATATGGACTGATTCGTAGTATCTATGAGGAAGGTATCTGGCCGGAAGATTTTGTGAGATCGGTGTTAGTTCCTATTCCAAAAAAGGCAAAGGCTTCGTCATGTGAGGATTACAGAACAATAAGTTTGATATCCCACGCAGCTAAAGTTATTCTCAGGATCATCAACAAAAGGATAGAGAGTAAGGCAAATGATTACTTAGGGGATGATCAGTTTGGGTTCAGGAAAGGAAGAGGTACGCGTGATGCCATTGCAGTAATGAGATCACTAGTAGAGAGGAATATAGAATACAATCAGGACGTTTTTGCCTGTTTTGTAGATTTCGAAAAAGCGTTTGATAGAGTGAATTGGGAAAAATTAATTCGTGTATTGCAGAAAATAGGAATGGATTGGAGGGACAGGAGACTGATCCGCAACCTGTACATGTCTCAGACTGCTCAGGTGCGAGTGGGGAACGGAGAGTCCGGATGGGCAGTGCTAGGAAGACGTGTAAGGCAGGGTTGCCCATTGTCACCGGTGCTGTTCAACGTATATGTAGAGGAAATGATTAAAGAGGCATGGAAAGAACTGGAGGTAGGAATGAAAGTCGGAGGGGAATTCGTAAAATCGGTTAGGTTTGCTGATGACCAAGCATTAGTTGCTCAGTCAGCCAAGGGGTTGCAAGCATTGTTGAGTGAATTGGAGGTTCAGTGCGATAAATATGGGATGAGAATCAATATTAATAAAACAAAGGTTATTCGATTTTCCAGAAAGAAAAAGGCTAAGCTAAATATTAAAATAGGCGGGGAAAAAATAGAGCAGGTAGAACAGTTTACATATCTCGGAAGTGTTTTGGACCAATACGGTCAAAGTGGTAGGGACGTAAGGAGAAGAATTGCGCTAGGGAAGGAGGCTTTCTCAAGGAGGAGGGAGTTGATGACGGGGACGTTGAGTAGGGATGTTAAGACAAGACTCGAAAAAACTCTGACATGGAGCGTAGCTATGTACGGCGCGGAAACGTGGTCACTGAAGCAGGAGGATAGACGTAGATTGGAGGCTTTTGAAATGTGGGTGTGGAGAAGAATGCAGAAGGTGAAATGGACCGGAAGGAAGACAAATGAGGAAGTACTTGAGATGGTGGGTGAGGAGAGGGGTTTGTTGAGAGAAATCCTATGGAGGCAGGAAAAATGGATGAAAGGCGTATTGAGCGGTAGTGGAATGTTGAAGAGGGTAATAGAGGGGAGAATGTTGGGCAAGCGAGGTAACGGTAGGAACAGGATAGGGATGTTGGACGGCGTGAAGGGAGGAAAGAAGTACACAGAGATGAAGAGGGACCTGATATAGATTAGTTTGCTAGGTGGGGAGTCACGAAATGTTTATTTGATAGTGGTGCCATCCAAAAACCTACCTTAACCGGTAGATTACCTAAAAAAATATGTATATATATATATATTTGTTTATATCATTCTTCTAACTCAAATTTTTAACGGGTTAATACTTTATGCTTGGATGATTATCTTTTCCCAACAATTCCAGAGCGTGTACGTACACGTACATAAAATCATGGTAGTGCATTGGTTGGATCATGGAAATTATCAGTCCGGGATGCAAACGTCTTTATTACAAAGGATTAATGATGTCAGGGATCTTGCGATCCCCAATGCACTTCTCGTAGACAAAAAGCCGACCTGACACCTTTCGAAGTGGGAGTGAACAATGGAATACGGGTAGCAATTTATTCAGATGCCCGCTGTCCGCTGCGAGCTGGACGATGCCCGCTCTGGAATGTGGCGGGCACGCAGCCCGTCCTCGGCGGCCGAGAATTCGGAGGCGTCGAGAACACTCGGGCCGGGAGGGGAAAGGATATCGGGGGGGATGAGATCGACGCCGCGGTTTTGGCGCCCTCTTCCTCCGCCCGAGGGGTCCACAATAACCGGCATTAGCCTCCACCGGAAGGCATTGGCTTGACAATCAAGGAAATACGCAGAGTCCTCACATCCGCCGCATTCGGCGCATTTTGGTCAACCGACGTCGATATGATTGCTGCGTCCCCCATCATTCAGAGGGCATCAAAAGGTTGCGGCAGGGCGTGCTATTGAATGATCCGGAAGTTTAAATATCAAGACATTTTTCCAAACCACGTACTACATCCAAAATATCCTTCAATCGGAATCGTCCCACTTACGAGATGGCCAGCGATTCATTTCCATCTCCAGTTAGATGAGTAACAAAAGACTAATCTCAAAGGAATATCGATATTTTTCTCAGTTTTTAATTATTGCTAATCATAGTATATTAGATTGAGTGGTGCCTATTGCATTATTGAAAATTGTAGTTTCAAATATCTTTGACTGTTTCATTCGATCGTCCCTTTCTTTCTTTCGCTCGATTCTCGACTCTCTTCGTCCTCTTCTCGTCCTCCTCTCTTGCCACTCGTCAAGTCTCCCATGCCACACTCCGTTGTTTCCCCAGGTGATGTGCATTCGCACAGGTTGATACATGTTACGTAACATAGGAACAAAATTTTGCTTAATGGAAAAACGAATCGTTTTGAAAAATTCAACTGGATTATGTGTGCCAAACAATGGTTTCTATTGAAGAAGTGAAATCAGGAGGAGGCTTTTTATTCATGCTAGAGATGTTTTTTGATAGGAAGGAATGAATACTCTTGGTGGTGATGAAAGCTGCCCACCTTATACTGACAGCGTACTCGTATGTTCCGCTTCTGCCGGAGAGTATTTCGTTTTTCCCTTTTAGCATGGGTGCCAGTGAAAATGAAAGTTTATGCAGTTCGTTTTCTCAGGCACATGAAAACATATTTACAGCGATTCTTCACGTCTTCATCGTGTGAAAAATCCTTGCCATTTATAGCGAACGTAAAAAACGAGCAGAGGAACGTAATGCTGCGTATGTTGATCATGCGTACCTATCAGACATACGGTATATTGAAATAAGCATCTCAAACCCTAAGAAAATAAGTATTAGCATAAATTAAGAATGCTTCATGGCATTCGATTAGCTGTGTTTAAACTCAAAGTTAATACAAAAAACTTTAATTGCTTTCATTTTGAATATTCCGTATGGAAATCAGATTTAACATGTCTATTTGACAAAAATTGTATTTAAGGCGAAATAGTTATAACATGGACAACGTTGTTTTTAAGGAATACGTTAGATTAAAAACACACACAATTCTTGACCATTATTATCAATAACCAGATGGAAATAGGCGAAAATTATTCTTTTCATAGACACATTATTAAAATAAATTGCGTATTATCTATTTTCCTCATTGCTTTTCATATCTAGATGAAGCTCACTCTACCATATAACCCAACATTGTTCAGCCTGGGACGTTCATTCTAGATTTTACGTTATATTTCAACAGAAAAGCAAACAGACATCGGGCAACACCGTTTAAAAAATGCTTTTAGTTATCTAAATCACGGATCTGTAGCATTGTGTTGTATGCCTCTGATGTTTTAAATTATGAAAAGATTTCAACAAATGAAATAAAACTTGACAGATTCAACAGTGGAAACCAATTGACGGTCATACTCCGAACAAATACCTTATGCCGAAAGAAATATCACCATATGCGTAAATTCTTCTCGGGTCCTCCACCGGGTTATATCGTCCATCTCGGCCGACGTTTCGATGTCCGACTCGGTCATCGTCATCAGGGCTTCTGAAGGAAGGAATTCAGGGCTTCATTCAGAAGCCCTGATGACGATGACCGAGTCGGACATCGAAACGTCGGCCGAGATGGACGATATAACCCGGTGGAGGACCCGAGAAGAATTTACGCAGGTGATACGCCGGGAAAACACCAAATCTTTGACAATATCACCATAGTTTCCCATTTTAAGGTATGGTATAAATGCAACAATTTCAGAGTGTAAAAAACATTCACCTCGACCGGGATTCGAACCCAGATCCCTCGATGCCCGGCCGAGTGCTTTAGCCAGTTGAGCTATCGAGGCCTCCTCGTAAACTGAAATTTTTTGGGGCTGAGGACGCCTCGATAGCTTAACTGGCTAAAGCACTCGGCCGGGCATCGAGGGAACCGGGTTCGAATCCCGGTCGACGCGAATGATTTTTACACTATGAAATTGATGCATTGAAATGCATGTTAGCTGATGACTCAGTTAAAAGTTACTGTTGCGGCAACTCCCGCAGTTTCTAGAAATTTGTATGGTATGAAATTTAGATATTAAAATTCAACTTATTAGATTATACAACTACATATTGCTAGTATTGAGTCAATTAAAAAATGGCATATTTTTCGAATTTGGCGTCTTGGACTGCCTTTGTTCGGAATAATATTATTCCTCATGTTTTCCACGATTGAGATTCTTGAACTCCGAGGTGGAATTTAGATGAAAGTTGACCTATGGATGGGCATGGCTTTTTGGGTGATTCCATGTCCCATTCTAAATGTGAAGTTTTGTTTCGGGAAAAGCCATTTGGTGATGGTTCTGAAGTATATCGCTACCATTTGAAATACATATCTGTCTTCTAATCATAAGATATTTTGTTACTATAGAATTAAATAGTCTTATATCTCTTCCAAACTGAATCTACGTCATGCAGACATTTTACAAGGCATTTAATAGACCAAAATTTATATGTAAATTTGGAACGTATTTCCATTTTAAATTATTCTTAGATCAGAATGCTCCCTTAAAACGGAATGCTAAATTCTTTCGATGCAACGTTCGAATGGAGTGGGGGAAGGGCAGTCTTCGGGAATGTCTTGGTGGCGTGGATGGGGCAGGATTCTTTCTGGAGCGTCAATTTCGTGTGCAGGGGGGCGTGTCTTTCTTCTTTTTGGGTCGGAAATGGCTCGGGTGCATGCAACGTTTGGTGCGACGTGACGCGAAGGGGAAGGGCGAGAGGGATGGGGGTTAATCTAATCTTGGCCGGGGTCACGTCCAGAGAGCAGAATGAGCCCTAGTCGAAATTACTCTGCTCTTCTCTCCGGCACTCGAACTGATTACTCAGTGACCAGCCCACTCTTCCAACTCGGGACGCTGCACCCATTCAAATATTGCACAAATAATCGGATTGACGGAACATTCAAAAGTCATGGCAGACTGCGAACACGGACCCGTTTTCGGAGGTGCACAGTCGCATTTTTTAAATAATTATTTTCGCCTGCTCAAATACTTGAAACGACCATTTCCTACAATTAGTTCCCGAATAAAATCAACAAAATAAATACCGAAAGCAGGAAAAGAAACAAGTGCGGGAAAACCTTGGGGAGAACATGACTCGAAACTTGACAAAAATGATCCCTTTTTGAAAAAAATTTAAAAATTAAATTTTGTTTGGAAAACTCAGCACTACGCTCTTAAAAGCAAAATACCATGAAATGCTTCAAGGGAGCAATTCCGTTCATTTTGAAACACGCCGTATTCAAACAAAAAAAAAGAATGATGGGAAGGATAGAAACGCGAAGGTAACAGCCACCCGTTCAGTACTTGGCCACGTCCATTGTTGGCCCTCGGATTGGAAGGGCGAAGAAGGCCTCGGAGAGCGAGAGAGGGTAAACAGAGTCGTCGGGGAGATGTGGGCGTTGCCATGGAGTCGGAGGGAAGGGGCGCGAGAGGGGGGCGGGGAGGTTCCCCCCCCCCCCCCGATGGTCCCCTCTGCCCGCGGATTTACGGTCGATTCGAAACCTGATGGTGGCACAGTCGCCGCTAACGATGGCGCTACTACGTCCTGCTTGCGGAAAATCCTTAACCGACCACAGAGGAAGGAAAGGTGTACCCGCGGTCGTCCTATTTGTGTGATTTCGCATCCCTCCTCCCAACCTGCCACACCCTCCACTCACCATTCGACTTTTTGAAATACCACAAGTCTCTTTTTGACTTGTGGGTGATCACCCGATAGACTGATCTGGCGCACGCGGGGGATGATGGGATTATTTTGGCAAACCACTTTTGACGTGTCTCGTCTTCTTTTTCCGTGCACCAAGGGTGGTGCGAAGGAAGGGGAAATGGGACACCTGCCCCCCCCCCCGGTGGTGCTCACCTTCACGTTATCTGCGCTTCCTCACAGTGTTTTCGTGCCTAAATCGGCTATAAAGATTAGTCACAGACTGTTCGTCAGGAAGCGAATGTATTTATCATGTGTAATTCAGAGGGAACGATTAAAGAAAAGGTCTGAAAAACTTTCAAAATAACTGCCAGCCAAATTCATTTTAAGATCTTAGACAGTCTCACAACTATAAATATTTATTATTGCGTTAACTGCTCAATCTATAAATATTTTAAAAAGCTCCGAGCGTTGCCTAGCGACGCGGGGGAATAAAATTTCCGAAAAAAATAAAATAAAATCTCAACTACCGTCAACCTCATTCTCTCTTTCGTCCTTCTCAAACTCAAATGTCTAAAATGTGTTAACGCATGTAAAAAAATTAATCAAAAACATAAAAAATGCCGTTTCTGGAACCTCAATCAATTGTTTTTGTGTCGCATGTTTCGTTATTTCGAAAAAAACTCCATTCCCAATATGCAAATATGCTTTGGAACAATGATTTCCTTCCTTATATTCCTGCATTATGTGTAGACTGTTTTAGAATTGTGTCGTATCCTCACCATCTACATTCGTATCCTGTACTATTTACTAATCTTGTATCATTTGGTGTCTTGCATTAATTGGTTTTACTATAATTTTCTTGTTATTTTTTTTATTAACTGCTATACCTTTTCTCTGCTTCCTATAACTCTTCTCTGTATTATATAATTCAATAAAATTTTATTTAGATTCACAGCATTAGTTTTGGTGCATTTATTTTGATTTGATAGCACAAAACGATTGCATTTTTATATCCTTCTCCTTTTTTAGGGTCTGCTCTGATCGTATGTCTTTATGTGTTGCAGATTCCAAAGGAGGGAACGGCCGCAGGGGTTAAATCCATTGTGTGAGTAAGTTTTTCTCTTTTAAGACTCCCTTGAGGCGAGAATAGAACTCAAAAACCATTAGGGATGGATATAATTAGATTATATTACTAGTAATCTATCCTAGTCATTTTTAGTTGCTCCAATGTTCAGTGGTTAAATTAAGATATTAGAAAGTATATAAAATGCATCGCGATGAACCTTACTTTTAGGAGTATATAAGTGGAACATATATACATATATAATATATAGCATATATACGTATATAATATGAAGAACACATAAAAGGAACACTTAGACGTTATTTATTGATAATTTCGACGGAATTGAGCTCCGACTTCCCTCAGAAGATTAGTTAGGACGGAGCTCAATTCCGTCGATATTATCAATAAATTAACGTCTAAGTTGTTCCTTTTAGGTGTTCTTATATTGTGGGTTGCTGTCAAAGTTTTTTTATTTAACACTTCCGTGTTACTTTGAAGAAATTCATATATATTATATATTATATATATCTTTTTGGAAAAACCCACAAACTTGTAATGTAAAGTCACTGATAGTCACTGATATTCATCCCCCTGATTCACTGATATT